>CM037094.1:25359979-25857576 GCA_020916435.1 Oxytropis ochrocephala | reverse complement strand
TTATCTAGTAGATGCTTATGCACCAAAAGAAAAAGAAACATCAAAAAAGAAGCATTGAGTCAAAAAGTTTTAAACTACTCATGTCAAGCCCTTTGATATACTTAAAGCCCCCGAGCTTAAGGATCTTGTGAGTCTACTCTATGTTTTGAAACACCTTTGTGTTGACCAAAAGTTTTTCTAAAGTTTCAAAAAGTTTAAGAAAACCTTTTTGCTTAGTTTGGAGCCAATCAATTTCAATGGATCACACACGCACATAAAAGAGTTTTAATAGCTTTGGTTGTGATGAATTTCAAAGGCACAAAGACATAGAGATTGAGGAAAGAAAGGTTCTTTTAAGAGAACATCACATTTTGAAAGATTGAAAGGAGTTGAAATGATCTCGATCTTCTTCATCAAAAGAATCCTACTTGTTATTTTGTTATTTTGTTATTGCTTGAGGACAAGCAACAAGTTAAGTTTAGTGTGATAACTCTATTTTATATAGAGTTATTCATAGTCTTTTACTTAGATAAATGTTTGAAACCAATGCAATAAACTTGTAAATACAATAAAAAGAGATGAAAATCATAAAATACATTATCAAGGAGATAGAAGTTCAATTTATATACAAATTGGTATGTTTGATATGTTTGTTGAGTACTTTTGCAGATTCTCGTGATTTTGCATTAAGTGCTTAAGCATCGAAAGTGCTTACACCAAAGCATGCACCAAGCATGCAAACAAGCAAGTAGCACAAGACCCCACATTGAAGCACCTCAATTTGATTTCGCTTCTAATGAGCCTTGGCACGCCTCCTACTAGCCTCGCTGATCACATGGAATCAATTATCAAGTTACCAAAAAGTCATCTATGGATAAAACAACAAACATCATCATTACACCAAGCCAAATGTCATCAACTAATTGGACCCCTTCAAAAGGAATGTTTCCACTCAAAGGAATGTTTCCCATTCAAAGTGACAACAATTGACACCTGCAAAATAACTAGGATAAGTCACATGATGGTCAAAGAAAACTTCACAAGCAAGCAAAGAAGTCAAATACTTGAAGACAAAGAAAACCTCCATGGAAGGAAATCTCCTACTTCTATAAATAGGACTCTTTCATCTCTTGTAAAAAATATATAAGAAAAATATATAGATTACCATATAGATACAATAGTAGTTTTAGATTAAAGTTCATCTTGTTCTTCATTTTATTTCCAAGTCTTTTTTACTTCACTTTGATTACTCTAAACTTAAGAGGAAGGTAAAGTAAGGAATTGACATCTCTATTCTTCACTTCTTCCTAGTTGAGAATCAAGTGTTCTTCATTAATATTAAGTTCTTATTTCATGTTCTTCATCTTACTCTTTATTTACTTTCTTGTTATTTAATTTCTTGCAAGACTTGTCCAATCAAGCAATTTACTTTCTTGCAAGACTTGTCCATTCAAGCAATTTACTTTTAAGCAATTTACATTTCCAAGTTATTTACAATGCTTTCTTTACTTGCTTTGTTTAATTACTTTATGTGGACGATGATGAGCTAAATTTCTTAGTTGGGATGCTCTAGTCATATGATGAACTCGTGAGAACTATTGTGTTGTCCAAAAGGGTGCCTCACTTACTAGTTCTTGTATTTTGAATTAAACTTGTTTTAAGGTTAACTTAGAACAAGGGGGAGTTGTATTTACAAGAGATTGACTTACAACTAGATCTCAAGAACTAGAAGCAAAGGCAAGTGTTTATTTAAAGTCTTTGATGAGAAATTTGTTTTCCACAAAGTCACCAGTAATTCCATGCTAATTCAAAAGTAATTAGCATAGTCTTTGTTCATGTGTGGGGTTTTTACTAAGGGAAAGTATTTAGCAACTTGAACCACTTGAAAGGAGGCGAGGAGTTTGACACACTTGCCCTTTACCGCAAAAACAAGGGTTTATTGAGCTTGTACAATACCCTTAACTGGATGTATCTACACTAAGTGATCACACCGTGTGCTCAAGCAACCAAAGACAAAGACAACATTCTCACAAGGAACTCATATGGTAAAAGCATCTCAACTCTCTCTTAAATTACATCCTCTACTGTGTATTTAAATTCTGCTTTTTATATTCCCAAAACCAACTACAAATCTCTGAATAGTTGTAGACACACTAGTTTACCTATGCTAAACAAACACATTAAAAATTAGTCAACTCGTGGGAACGATCTTTACTTACTCTTTATTACTTGTTTGTGGATCGTGGTATACTTGCACATGCTTAAACCATGAAGCATCTTCAACACCGGGCAAGAAAAGGGGGAGAAAGGCAACCGAACCCCCAAGTGCTCAAACCAGTCCGGTAAGCGTAAGTATACACATCATTCCCCTAATGCATTCATCCAAATGCCTTCCTCCAAGGAAACAGACTAGCCGTGGCCGCCTCCTCATCCAATGTGGTGACATAGCATCCGCCGAACGCCAACAAGGGAGACTCCAAAGTGAGCTCGAGTACGCAGTCAAGCACCTCTTGATCTACCCAAGAAAACCCTCACTCCCGCATCGCTCGCTAAGACTCTCATCTTCTCGGCCATGACGGATAAATCACTGGTCCCGCGGAATCGTAAGGGGAACCATCGTTATAAAGGTCGCTATTTCCTTACCACTGGGCTTAACATTGGCGCAATGAACAATACCCACATTTGAGGGAAGCAACACAAATGGGATTAAGACACTTATACTCGTGAGGTCACCTCACTCTCACTATCACTACTTATTTCAACCATCGAGACCATCTCTATTTTGCAGAAACAAACGCAGCAAATACAAAAACCTCAAGAGAAGCAGTAAAAGAAAATAAGAGAAGCCACAAAGTAAAGAGGATAATGCGAGAACCACGACTCTTAAAGAAGGAAATTGAGCACCACAAACACCACCAAAGGGAGAAAGGCACGAGAGAGCACCGAGAGGAGAAACGCAAAGACAATAGCAGTAAACGAAGAGGAAATGAAACAGTAAAGGAAATTAGGCGAAGAGACACGGAAGTGTAAGACCCTTTTCGAGCAAGGACGATCCAACGGCTAAAAACCCACCAATAGAATCAACGGTGGAGATTCGGCTGCTCAAATCCCAAAGCGACACGTGTCCCGCCCCAATGGAGCACTTAGAAGACGCGACAGCTTCCCAAGAACGCCATGATGACACCTCCCGCCAAAAATCAAATCAATCAAGCGCCGCCACATCGCGCTAATCAATAGGTATCGCCACGGCCGCCGCCAAAGAGAAGGCGAGGAACCGCGACCGCCATCACCTAAGAATAAGTTCGAGAATGTAAAGATGCGATCGGTCGCAGACAAAAAGAGAAGTTTGACAACCTGAGAACAACAATAAAAGGGAAGGTTTCCGCATTTAATTAAGTCTGCTTATTTTCCATACAAACATTACATTACGCTTGATAAGCAACATTACATTACATTACAATGACAAAGACAAAACCAAAATCATCACAAGAGAATGAGCTACTAATATACACGGTGACGACACCCTTTGCAGTACCATCAAACTTTGAAGTATCTCTCCCGACGAAGCTTCCCTACCGCTTGCTACATCCGATGTTTCAAGACTCAAAGCGAGGGACGCAATCTCATCATAGGAGAACGCGGCGCAACCTAGCCATAAAAACAACCAAAGCAACGAGAAACCCCTATTTATACAAGGGAAAAGCAAAACTCCCGGAGCTATAATTATGGCGCGAACGGAAACCCAGTGGAAGTCAAAATCGACTAAGTCAAAGAAAACGCACTTATGACACAGCAGTAAACCCACGCGAGTCAAAAACGATTGGGTCAAAGCGGAGCACAAAATCCACACAGACTGTAGAACCAAGACGCTAAAGGCAAACGAGGTCGGATCGCCTTAACGCACGAGAGATGAGGGACTACAGGAACCACGGGTAAATCAAGGATACTTAGAGCGCTTTCGCGACCAAAGTGCTCGCCGCCGAGGGATCGTGGTTCTCACCACCACCCAGAAGGCTCTGATAGACACGCCCCAGCCGATCATCCGACTCGTAAGATGAAGGCCGGGTCCCCGCGCCTCATCACCGGCTTCGCGACACGCCAAGGCCGACACGCAGACTACCTTCCGCCAAAGAGCCGACGCCCAAAGGGCTCCTACCAAAGCGAAAGCCCCGCCAGATATATTAGCAAGCTCCGAGAATCTCGCCCGAGATCTCGCGGCATTTATGTACCTTTACGAGCATTTACGACGATTGTAATATAAATATAGGCCCATGAGGCCAATGAAAAGTGGATGAACATTTTACTTCACTCACTATATTCTCGTGGTTCTTGCTATATCCTACTCTAGGGAAATAGTTAAGAACAACTAGAAACAACATAAATGTACAGTTCATTTTATATGGATTGTCATTCTAAAATGATTCTTCGCTTTATTACTTGAAAGCTTGAATCTAATAATCGAGATTGCTTTTGGCGTAGTGGTTTTTTTTATTGGTAGAAAAGCAGCCCCTAGTAGTATTGGTTCACCATATGCAATTACGCTCCGCCAAATGCAACAAATTCATCCGATGTTTTTTACTATAAGATTATTGAAGATTTTTCACAAAACCAAACGTAAGTCCATTTATCAACTGCAAGGATACATGTCAAATTTTTACAGTAATCGCTTATGCTATCAACATATACGATTCACTCATATAGAACAATAACTGACCTCATGTTTACAAATTTGAACATGAAATTTGGATCATATGTAGCTAGAAATCCAATTATTGTCCCGCTTCATCTTTTGGCTATAGTTAGTCTACTTTGTCCGGGTCTAGTCCGACTCAAGGTTGAGACGCGGCCCGAGAAGGTATCATATAGTCTCTACTATATTGTTTAAAATGCTCAGAATTCTATTATCTTGGGAACACGATCTATTCACCGTATTTTTGTTTTGGAGGTCGATCGTATTTTTGTTTTTGACATAATTCAAAAGCATAGTTTTCTTTTTGTTTTAAGCATCCCATGATGCTTTATACTTATCATTTATGAAAATAAGGTTGGTGTCACTATTTGAAAATTGTTTTTAATAGAGGAAATTGTCGATTGAAAAAGCTTTTCGTGAGAGTATCAATAAGCACAATGAACCATTGCAATTTTGAATTTGAATGAAATAAAAGTTCATAGGCAAGGAAGAAGTAGCTTTCTACATTCTTTATTTATGCTTTAGTAGTTAAGTGCTAGGCTACTATTTCTCAACATCTCTCTTTACCTTATTGATATATTCCTTTATATTAGTTGAGTCTAAGAAAAAGAGCTTCCCCTCGCACTTTTCAGCCTGGTAGGACCTAGGAGCAAAGCAAACAGTAATATAGCAGCTTTTTGATACTCATCCTGGGTCCTTTTGTAGAATTGAAACAGTGTTCTAACCTTTCTCATTTCTTTTATCAACTTTTAATGTTCATTATTCATTCAACTTGCAACGACTCGCTTTATGAATTTCTCATTTTATTTTAGGTTTAAATATCATTTAATTCTCGCAAATATCAACATAATTTATTTACCCCCTCAGAAAAACAAAATTTTTAAAAGCCCCTTGTAAATAATAAGTGTTTCTAGTTACCCCCTACAAGGGGGTAAACCGTGAAACGATTTATATTTTGTGGGGGTAACCGTAAAACCGCTTATACCCATTATACACTTAACGCCAACATAATCCGACAAGAGGGGGTAACCGTAAACAGCTTTATATTTGTAAGAGGCATTTTAAAACTTTTATTTTTACAGGGGTAAATGGATTATGGTGATATTTAATAGTGGGGTAAATGATATTTAAGCCTTTATTTTATTCAAGAAATCTCTTATGTAAAAAGGATGCATAGGTAATTTTGACCACTAAACCAAACAAACTATTATGAACACACAATTAATTTTTTTTATATATTTGTTACTATTTTGGCCCTCCAATTTTTTTTTTTTTTTTGGCAAGATCCGCCATCGTCAGATAGATTATTTGCCAAGATAGCATGAAGAAGAAATGCTAGCTTAATTTACTCACTCTATTTCACGTGGATTTCACGACTTTGTAAATAGGACCCACTAACTTAGTGTGACCAAGCGAATTTACTCAATCATTAAGTGAGTGTTGAGGGAGAGTGTTAAAGAGAGTGTTACTAGCACTACTCTAGCACGGCATGATGAAGCCATGCAATTGTGTAATTGTAATCCACACTATGCGCAAAGGTTGTCATATTTTCTTTAATGGCCTAATCTTATCCACTTGATTTTCCTTGAGTTAAATCAACACTATTCTACATTATGCAACATGGGACAATATGTAATGATCTCCGTGCAAAATTTGTTGCTTATTTATCTTGACAAATAACATGGTTGTGTTCTACCCTCGCATTTCATACTAGCAAATAGCCTCCAGATCATATAAATAGTACACACTAAAATTGTGTCTCGAGGACAACATTAGGTTTCGCTTGAAATACAAAAAAGGTAAGTGTTGCATTTAGTAGTATTATTACTGTAAATATTTTCATGATTATGTTAAATTGAAGGCATTGCTTTGTGTCGATGCAATCCGTGCTAATTATTATGGCTTGATGGTATCTCTCCAAGACATCTCGTATGAAGCCACCGACAAAGATTGTGCCACTCGTGAGTGTCCTCGCAGTATAATTATTGTTTTTCATTCAGTGGAAGAGAATTTTATCGTCTCCTCCTGTCATTATCGTAATGTATCCGCATGATTTTATCTTCTTTGATTAGCAATTTTCTTCCCGATTGACAAGATTTCAAAATGGACCCCAATAATTTCGACAATTATGGCGGAGTTGAGCATCTCACCATCGCTTTGAGGTAGAAAATGTTAACTTTAGATCACACGCTTGATCGCAGCAAAGAGATGTTCTTAATTCTACTGCTTTTGCATGCACACTTGAAAACTACTCCGTAGATCTCTTACCATACATTACAATGGTCAATGATGTCATTTTCTCGCAAGTTTTAATTTCATGGAAGGAGCAAATAGAGATTTAGAACCTGCCCTACTACTTGAAGTACTTTCATGTGTCTGCTTGATGCAAAGAAAAGTATGTTGAAAACATACTTACCCAGCTTTTTAAGCACTCATGTTATGGAGATAGATTTTTGTAATGTACATAATTATATAATTGTATAATGCAAGCCATGAATTTGAGTGTTTGATAATGAATCTCCATTTATATGTGCTTTTGTTTTGGCTAGCTTAATAGTCAAAACTACTATATGTTGACTTTTACAATAAAAACTGAAAGTAATATTTTGGGTATAATAGGTTGAAGAATTCAAAGTATGATTTAATTTTTTTAATTTTTTGTGAATTTGGCGACGGATTTGCCAATGATTTATGTATGAAATTTATGACGACTTTGCCACTGGATATTTATGACGGATTAGCGACGGAAACATTTGCCACGTAAAATCTGTGGGCAAACGATTTATGATTTGTGCTTTTTGCCACCAATTTTTGTCCATATAAATCCGTGGCAAATGTTGTTTTGCCACGAAATTTGTACATTTGCGACGGAAATGTCCGTGGCAAATCATCGATTTTCTCAGTAAAGTGAGTACCCATGCTTATAAATGAGTCATTTCATGAGAGGACCGAACCTATGAGATCCGCAAACCCTTCATGAACTTGAGCCATCACCAAGTAGAACTCTTTCCTCTTTAGGCATCACAAAAGTTTGTTTTTTGGTAAACAAAGTATTCTCCATCGCGACAAAGGAGACTAATCCTTCGAGGTATCGTAAAATCCATTCAATGGATTGACCTCTATCAACGAATATTTTTATACGCATTTGCAGGATCAAATACAATTTGCTTAATGCCTCCTGAGTACCCATTATACTCCCGTTAATATAATATTTTGCTTACTAAAAAAAAAGTTGTGTGAATTAAATTGAATGCAAAATAGCAAGTAGAAACAAATGATATTAGTAATTATTATTTTGATTTCAATAGCTTTTAACTCAAAATCAACTCAATTTTAAACAACCTACGACAATTATTTTCCATATTATCCCATACTAGTATGTATCACCCGTGCCAGTACGGGTATACATATCATTTGAACTTATTTTGTAACATTTTTATAAAAGAAATAAAAATTAGATCTTGGTAATAAATTGAATAAAATATATTTAAATAAACATTTGGCTTAAATGAACTTTTGGTCCTCCTATTTTACTTAATGTGCAATTTGGATCTTCCTATTTTATTTTGGGCTATTTTGGTCCCCCTATTTTACCAAATGCGCAATTTTGAGCCCCCTATTTATTTTTGTGCAATTTTGGTCCCTTATCATCCAAATTTCTGCACTATTAACCAAATTAGAATTTTCAACTATTAAATCATGATGTGCTAACACTTTAACTGACATAACACTTGATTAAGCCTACTTGACATGCCCCTAATTTATTTTTAAAAAAACTTTTACTTTTAATTTATTAAATATTTATTTTAAATAATTAAATTATTTTTAAATTTATAAATTAGTTTTATATTTATTTTAAATATTTATTTTAAATAATTAAATTATTTCAAATAAATAAATTAGATTTATATTTTATATTTTGAAATATAATTTAAAATAAATACAGTATTTTTATATTTTATATCTTAAAAATGGAAAAAATTAAACTATTTTAAGTAAATAATTTAATTTATATTTTTAATTTTAAAATATAAAAATAATATAATTATTTAAAATATATTTAATAAAATAAATGAGGTGGTACCCTATTTTAATATTTTAATTAATATTTTAAAATATAAACTATAAAAATAGTTTATTTCTTTCAAATAATTAATAGTTTTCTATTTTTAAATAAATTTTTAACTATCTAAAAATATAAAAGTAGTTTATTATTTTTTATATAGTTATACTTTTCTATTTTTAGATAAATATTTAACTATTGAAAATATAAAAGTATTTAATTATTTTAACAAATTTAAATCAGCATATTTTTAAACAAATAGTTTACTGTTTAAAAATATAAAAGATAAATGGAATATTTATTTTATGTAATTAAATAGTTTTCTATTATTTAATACATATTTAACTATTGAAAATATAAAATGCAAAAATAGTCTATTTATACCAAAAAAATTAGAAATAGGGGACCAAAATTGCACAACAACAAATATGGATTTAAAATTGTGCGCTTAGTAAACTAAAGGGACCAAAATTGCCCAAAATAAAATAGAGGGGTCAAAATTTAGTAAATTAGGGACCTAAACCGCCCAAAATAAAATAGGGGGATCAAAACTGCACATTTTTTAAAATAGAGGGACCAAAAGTGCATTTAAGCCTAAATATTTGAATGAAGGACGGTCAAGTTATTTAATATATTGGTACTTAAATCAAAAGTGCATTTAAGCCTAAATATTTGAATGATAAGTTCAAAGTTATTTAATATATTGGTACTTAAATCGTAAATTTGAGAGTGAGATGGTCTTACTTGATATGAATAGTTCTGGGAGCGAACTTCATGATAAGATATGTAACATGTGCATTAACATTCATAGAATTTTTGCCCGCGGGTGGCGCAAGTAGAAGTTTAATATGAGTAGTTCTCAAATTGAAATTGATTATAGTAGTCAAATTGAAATCAAGTAGTAATTAGAATCATTTTTATGTCAAATTAAACTAATGTAAATAATAAAAGTGTAGCAAAAATCTCATTAAGAGCCTTGACATGTTTTTCCGCAAGAGTTAGGATTCTAAATAAACATATGTAAATAATAAATCTATTTTTTTCTTTGATTTTATCCCTTTGTGTTAACCCTTTGCCATGGTTACACTTGTGTCCCGCAAATGTATATGAAAAGTTATGATACTTATTTGTATAAATCAAAGCTAAACTTATTCTTATTTGGGCGCATTTGAACCTAAACATGTTGTAGTGAATTTTTGGTGTTGTCATGACAAATTCGCTTGGCTTGTACACCTAAAGGTATCCCTTATTTCAATCATTGTACAACTTGCACTAAGTCCGCAAGTGAGAACCCTTCGAGGCTTTATGTCCGCAATTGAGATTGCTTTCAATTAAACGTGATGTTGGATATAACAAAAATCTCACTTTTTGATAGAAATCATGTGACTAAAATGCATATTACACAACAAAGCAAAATCGATTGATATAAAGGACTATAAAAAAACTTAAATATTCAAAGCCTTCCTTTGGTCAAAACTAATTTATATGACCAATATATTCAAATCAAGGTTTCTTTAATTAAAATTAAAATTGGAAGTCTCCATTTTGCTCAAATGTTTCTATAATGCAAACGATATACGCTTTACAAGATCATCAAAGTATTTGGATCTGCTGAAATTTGCTATGTCGCTAATGCTAATAAATCCATCTATAGTGGATTTTGTGATTGTATCCTTTCTTTCCTATGCTATGTAGCTTCCTCGCTTGAGCTAAACATCTTTCAACTATATTTGAAGAGGAGCTGCTGCTATAGTTCAACCACTAAGTCATGTTTTCCACCCAATTCGTCGTAGAGTTCAAGTTTGTTGCATACGCAGTTAACAACCTTTGATTTACTTGCAATCTTCTAGACCCTCTGCACCTGAACACATTCAAAACCGAAATGTATAGTTTCATGCATAATGACTAAAATGTTGTATGAACAAATTATGATTAAAAAAGGATGCACTATTTTCACAAAGAGTGTGTCTAATTCTATAGTTTCCAAAATGATGTAAAAACTGAACAGATGCCAAATGCAAGAACAAAAATATACAACATAGTCAAACTTTTTCATATTTAGTTATTTTCTAATAGGTCCATAACTAAGAAATCAAGACTTAAAAATTACTCCAACCGAATATTCTTAAACATTAGAAAATTAATGGCATTGTATGCTTCTATCTTAAGAAGATATTGGAAATGCAAATCATACTAATGAACCCCAAATATATCAATTGAAATAAATTAGAAGACATCACAAATGTAAATCAAACATGACCTATATCTTTTAAGTTTTGAGATTTACTAACCGCAACAATATTAGTAACAACTCAATTCAATTGGCTACAAATATTTTATGCATATATTGAACCAATAAAAACTTAGTGCTCAACTTAGTGCTCTTCTCGCACCTCCTTGTCTCTTTTAATGGCTCAATGCACCCAAATATTTCATTCTATTTGATTTCAAGTATTTCCTAAAGATAACAACTCTTTCAAGAACGATCCTCAACAGAACATATAAATACAATTAATGCACTCAAATATACAACGACATTCCATAACTACATATCGCTGACTAAAAAGAGATATTATCGTAACAAATGAATTAATAATTAATTTATCATTGTAAATTCCTATCGAGGGTCATAACAATTTGCAAAACAAAAGTAAGACAAATATATACCATACCACATGTTATTCTCTATTGATCAACCCGTTGTTTCGTTGACGCCTCTCGTCACGAATCCCATCGCCGCTGTCGCTTCGCCGATGTCTCAATGGCAAGTGTTGTTGAATTTCAATTTGATTAATAACTTCTAATAGCTAGGCGCTCGCAATAATCTAACAATAATGAAAATAAAAATGATTGTCAAGAATCCAAATTAAATTATTTGATTAGTTAGAGAGTAGATACCACTTGACTTCCATTTATTACAAACTATCGCCAAAAATTAAAGATTCTCACCGTGATATCATCATTGTATCATCCGAAATTAGAGCATCAAAATCCAAAAATAGTTGTAGATGTTTGCTTATAGAGAATTACAACAAAATGAAGTAAAATCCCCAAGGTGATAATTTTACAAAAATGTATACCATCGTGATATAATAGCACTACATTTTGTCAACGCTGCTAAGGTGATAATTTTGCAAATCAACCTCACCAAAAATCGTGACTCAATATGACACATCTATTCACCACAAATTTTGATCCATATGTGATTTTTTTATTCACAGCTTTCACACATGGAAATTTACATTTATCTAATTGACTCATCGATGATTTCTATATACTAATCATAGTATCACCGATATAATAATTTTTCAAAATCAATATGAAAAAAACATTGTATCACATAGGATTTCTTGCAAACACCAACAATATGAATCATGTGAATTGCTACAAATTTGTATAATAGCCAAAGCACAAAGTAATGCTTTAACCTATGTTTAAAAGAGTCCAAATAAGCTAATGATCAAAAATACTTCAATATTAACACTAAAATATATGTTAAGACATTAATATAATACTCAAATTGGCAATATAAGAAATACAATTCATCTTGTTAATTGGATATTTTTAGATAAGCACTTTGGATAATATATACGTAACTTCGCAGCTTATGATTCTAATGTAGAAAATGTGTTGTTACCTCATTGTCAACCGTAACCAATTCTACTAAATCGAAGATTGCCACTCCTCCGGTATAGACGTATATTGTAAAGTTTTCATAAAGGATGAAATACACAATCAAAAATAAGTGTAAATAAAGTGGTAAAGTTTGAAAATCAAAGTATAATCAATGTAACTTTCGTAAAGTAATATGCAAGTAATTTAAAAGGGAAATGATATGGTTAGGTCTAAAAACGATAATATAATCATAAAGAAATAGGAGAGGTGACAAACCTTATTGAAGATGATAGATTTGAGGTAGTAGTCACTAAAATCGAGTCCATTGTAATTCCTCGCCCGTAAGCTTAATTTTCTATTCCAAATCCATCATCTATCACTCAAACGAATTTGATTTCGTAACAATATAAAACTTTTGTGAACAAATTGAAGTCCACTCGATTTTTAGGATTAATTCCACTCCAATTTTCACAAAATTTAAATAATATATAGTAATAATCATAAGAAGGTGTGGCATTTTTCTTTTTAATATCCAATTTATTTAAGATGGGGTGTTCTTCATCTACTTGTGATTAGACGATAATGGGATAGTAGGAATTTCTCCACCTTAAAATTCAAATTCAATGATCAAGACTTAATGACAATTAATAAAAATTAAACACCCAATTGAATGATATTAAACATTATGTTTTTTTTGTCCCCAATCGTTAAAAGCATTCAAATTAAATCTAAATCAATTTCAACTGGCCCAATATTTGATCCGAATTGTAGGTAAATGTCGTCCGCTGATTGTATGTTCAATACCGACGTGATCCTAAAAACAGCAATTAAAACAGTAAATGAAAAAACAAATAAATCATATCCAATGGATCACCGCAAATCTGATCGACTACAGTGAAAATTTTTGTGAACAAATTGAAGTCCATCGATTTTTAGGATTAATTCCACTCAAATTTTCACAAAATTTAAATAATATATAGTAATAATCATAAGAAGGTGTGGCATTTTCCTTTTTAATATCCAATTTATTTAAGATGGGGTGTTCTTCATCTACTTGTGATTAGACGATAATGGGATAGTAGGAATTTCTCCACCTTAAAATTCAAATTCAATGATCAAGACTTAATGACAATTAATAAAAATTAAACACCCAATTGAATGATATTAAACATTATGTTTTTTTGTCCCCTAATCGTTAAAAGCATTCAAATTAAATCTAAATCAATTTCAAATTGGCCCAATATTTGATTCGAATTGTAGGTAAATGTCGTCCGCTGATTGTATGTTCAATACCGACGTGATCCTAAAACAAAGAATTAAAACAGTAAATGAAAAACAATTTAAATCATATCCAATGGATCACCGCAAACCTGATCGATTTACCAGAAAATTTTTGTAACCGCTGAAGGTTTGACCAAAAGTTTAATGCTAATTATTGATCGTGTTCTCTTGTCTGCTCATCAATTATTCAAAGAACTACCAAATCCCCTTTTTGTAAGCCGCTGATTTGTTTCTACCCAAATCCCACCAATGATCCAACTAGCAGTTGATTTTTTTATTGCTTATGCGGGCTTTTTCATTGACAACGTGGCTTTATTGTGTTGTGACATGACTTTTTTGAAAACTCTTATTTAAATATAATAAAGATAAAGATAAAGAAGTGAAGTTTTGGCTTGTTGGAGTTTTGAAGAGTGAAGAGTTAGTTGATCTACAATTCCTAAGGTTGTGGGGCTCTTTTTATACCTATAATAGTTCATAGGATTTGTGTTATATGAGGTTAGGGTTTTAGAAATGAGAATTGATTGATTATGTGTTGATGAAGTGTGTCTTGATTGATTAAGTGTTGTTGCGATGCACTTTGATTGAGTATTGAGTTGCTTGAATTGATTTGGTGAGTTGTTTGAAGGTGGTGCTCAAAAATCAAATTTTTGAGGTTTATGTGTGCTTAGGGTTTTGATGGAAATGGTGATTGAAAAATGAGATTTTATTATTTGATGTGTTAATGAGTTATTTGAAGTGGTTTGGTGTTGAGTTGAGTATTGAAATTGTGTTGGAAAAGTTATTTTGAAAACCGAATTTTTGGTGGTTGGTGCTAAGGGGGCGCCAATTCAGCTGCCCTGGCGCCTATTGGCGCCAGCACAGTGGCGCCAAATGAGCGCCCTGGCGCTCGTGAGGCGCCGCGCGCTAGTGTGCGCGATGTGGTGTGGCGCGCAATGTGGCGCCTGTTGCGTGTTTTTGGCGCCGTGTGCGTGCGCGTGGTGTGTTGTGCGTGAAACCGCAGGGGCGCGATTGCTCGCGCTGGGCGCCCGTGTGCGCTGTGTGTGTGGTGCAGGGGCGCTATTTTGCCGCTCGCGCCATTGGCGCCGTTGCTGTGGTTTGCACGGCAAGGGCGCCATTTTGCTAGGCACTTGGCGCCTAGGTGTGCCTCGAAACCCAAGACGCTGCTTTGGTCCCTAATTGTTCTCGCTGGTCCCGAAATGTGCCGCTTTGGTTCTCGTGTATCGCTTTTGTCCCTTGCAGACAGCTTTGTCCCCTGTACTATTTTTGTCCCAGATGACGCTTTGTCCCCTGTGATGTCGCTTTTTGGTCCCTATGTGACAGCTTTGGTCCCCGGGCGTGTTTTTGGTCCCTGTGGGAATTTAGTCCTGGTGTGATTTAATCCATTGATCGTGATGTGTAAAATTATTGTTGGCCCACAAGGCTATTTTTGGTGATGGCAATAATGATGATGTTGATTCTTATGATGTTGAATTTGATGATGGTGATTAAATTGATGATGAATCTATGGTGTTTCGAGATTCATGTATGATGTATCCGCAGTGATATAAATTATGACGCTGGAATTAATGATGATGATAATCTTGTGATGAGGTGATGATGATGATTGATGTATTGTTTATCGAGTCTCATGATTCATATGCATCAAAAGTGACGTTGTTGTCTTTATGGCAATGGTGCGGACGTTGTTGTCTTTATGGCAATGGTGGTGGACGTTGTTGCCTATATGGCAATGGAATATGATGATTATTGGTACCACATGCATGTGCCCTAGGTGTGAAGGGGTTGCATTCATGCATTTCACTCATGAATTTGGTGTTGTTCATTGGTGTGATATGTGATGAGTTATTGATGTGTTTTATCCGTGATACCCGATATGGTCAATCATGAAATAAAATATACGCCGAGGTTGTGGTACGCTGATGTTGGTAGGTGTTTGCCTCGAATATAATATTCATCTTATTGGCTATTATTTGTGTAAAGAGACTCACCCTAGATCGCTGGAATGTTGCTCTATTGTGGCAACGCCGCAGTAATCAAGATTGAGATTGTTCAACCCATCGATGGGTTGTTTTGAGTCATGCTCGATACGTAGCACCCGGGGCGTAGTATTATGTTGTATTTTTTGTCGTGGTTGTTGTATTACTTTACCGTGTTGTAAAAGAGTTGTTGCTAATATTTTGATGTATTCCACGTGAGTTATGTTTATGATCAGGTCAGATTGAGACAGTGATCGCTTGTATCGCTCCGATTTACGTATATGTATTGTAAATATATGTATATATGAGCATGAATCGTTGTTGTTATTTATGAAGTAAATGTGACACTTTCTTCCTATATGTGTAAAAATTTTGAAACTCGATTTTTAATTACTAAGGTAGATATTAGAAGGGGGTGTTACAACCTCTCGCTTTTCAACCGAACTCAAGACTCCTTCTCTCAACAGTAAAACTTATCCTTAGTGGTGCCTCGCCCAACTCAAAGGAAACCGCTCACACCAACCTTGTCAACCAAAGAATAAGTGGACACTTCGCCCCAAGACAAGCGGAACCAGAATGCTTAAAATGCTTGTAACTACTTTTGTACAAAGCCATAAGAGGATTCGCTACTGATGATTGCATAAAGACACCCACTTATCGGGTCCTTCACCGACGAGCTAAGAAGTACAAAACTTGCGTGCCGAGACCTCCTCCCAAGGCACTCACAAAGGATCTCAAGGCCCTCATATGGGCCCACCCGCTGGGATGCAACAGACGAGCCACATGAAGCATCTTCAACACCGGCAGAAGTGCGGGGAGAAAGGCAACCGAACCCCAAGTGCTCAAACCAGTCCGTAAGCGTAAGTATACACATCATTCCCTAATGCATTCATCTCAAACAGCCTTCCTCCAAGGAAACAGACTAGCCGTGGCCGCTCCTCATCCACTGTGGTGACATAGCATCCGCCGAACGCCAACAAGTGGAGACCTCGGTGCGGAGCTCGAGCACGAGCCAAGCACCTCTTGATCTACCCAAGAAAACCCTCACTCCCTGCATCGCTCGCCGCTAAGACTCTCATCTTCGGCCATGACGGATAAATCACTTGGCCCCATGGAATCGTATGGGAACCATCGTTATAAAGGTCGCCTATTTCCTTACCACTCCTGGGCGAACATTGCGCAATGAACAATACCCACATTTGAGGGAAGCAGCACAGTTGGGATTAAGACACTTATACTCAGAGGTCACCTCACTCTCACTATCACTACTTATTTCAACCATCGAGACCATCTCTATTTTGCAGGAAACAAACGCAGCAAATACAGCCCAAGAGAAGCAGAAAAGAAAATAAGAGAAGCCACAAAGTAAGAGGATAATGCGAGGAACCACGTACCTTAAAGAAGGAAATTTGAGCAGCCACAAACACCACCAAAGGGAGAGAAAGGCACGAGAGGAGCACTGGAGAGGAGAAACGCAAAGACAATAGCAGAAACGAAGAGGAAATGAAACAGAAAGGAAATTAGGCGAAGAGACACGAAGTGTAAGACCCTTTCGGAGCAAGGACGATCCAACGGCTAAAAAACCCACCAATAGAATCAACGGTGGAGATTCGGTTGTTCAAATCCCAGCGACACGTGTCCCGCCCCAATGGAGCACTTAGAAGACGCGATAGCTCCCAAGAACGCCATGATGACACCTCCCGCCAAAAATCAAATCAATCGCGCCGCGCCACATCGCGCTAATCAATAGGTATCGCCACGGGCCGCCGCCAAAGAGAAGCGCGAGGAACCGTGACCGCCATCGCCTAATAATAAGTTCGAGAATGTAAAGATGCGATCGGCCGCAGCATAAAAAGAGAAGCCTGACAACCAAGAACAACAATAAAAGGGAAGGTTTCCGCATTTAATTAAGTTCTGCTTATTTTCCATACAAACATTACATTACGCTTGATAAGCAACATTACATTACATTACAATGACAAAGACAAATCCAAAATCATCACAAGAGAATGAGCTACTAATATACACTCGGGTGACGACACCCCTTTGTGTACCATCAAACTTTGAAGTATCTCCCGACGAGCTTCCCTACCGCTTGCTACATCCGATGTTCGTAAGACTCAAAGGAGGGACGCAATCTCATCATAGGAGAACGTGGCGCAACCTAGCCATAAACACCAAAGCAACGCAAGAAACCCCTATTTATACAAGTGGAAAAGCAAAACTCCCGGGAGCTATAATTATGGCGTGAACGGAAACCTGTGGAAGTCAAATCGACCAAGTCAAAGAAAACGCACTTATGACACAAATGTAAACCCACGCGAGTCAAAAACGATTGGGTCAAAGGAGCACAAAAATCCACACAGACCAGAAACCAAGACGCTAAAGGCAAACGAGGTCGGATCGCCTTAACGCACGAGATGAGGGACTACAGAACCACGGGTAAATCAAGGATACTTAGAGCGCCTTCGCACTCCAAAGTGCTCGCCGCCGAGGACCGTGGTTCCCACCGACCACCCAGAAGGCTAGGATAGACACGCCCCTAGCCGATCATCCGACTCGTAAGATGAAGGCCAAGTCCTCGCGCTCATCACCGGCTTCGCGACACGCCAAGGCCGACACGCAGACTACCTTCCGCTTCAAAGAGCCGACGCTCCAAAGGGCTCTCTACCAAAGAAAAGCCCCGCTAGATATATTAGTAAGCCCGAGAATCTCGCCCGAGATCTCGCGGCATTTATGTACCTTTACGAGCATTTACGACGATTGTAATATAAATATAGGCCCATGAGGCCAATGAAAAGGGATGAACATTTTACTTCTCACTCACTATATTCTCGTGGTTCTTGCTATATCCTACTCTAGGAAATAGTTAAGAACAACTAGAAACAACATAAATGTACAAAGTTCATTTTATATGGATTGCTTGTCTAAAATGATTCTTCGCTTTATTACTTGAAAGCTTGAATCTAATAATCGAGATTGCTTTTTGGCAGAGTGGTTTTCTTTTATTGGTAGAAAAGCAAATTTCTAATAGTATTGGTTCACCATATGCAATTACGCTCCGCCAAATGCAACAAATTCATCCGATGTTTTTTACTATAAGATTATTGAAGATTTTTCACAAAACCGAAACGAAGTCCAATTTATCAATCAGGCAAGGATACATGTCAAATTTTTACAGTAATCGCTTATGCTATCAACATACGATTCACTCATATAGAACAATAATCGACTCATGTTTACAAATTTGAACATGAAATTTGGATCATATGTAGCTAGAAATCCAATTATTGTCCCGCTTCATCTTTTGGCTATAGTTAGTCTACTTTTTTGTCTGGGTCTAGTCCGACTCAAGGTTGAGACGCTGCCCGAGAAGGTATCATATAGTCTCTACTATATTGTTTAAAATGCTCAGAATTCTATTATCTTTGGGAACACGATCTATTCACCTGTATTTTTGTTTTGGAGGTCGATCGTATTTTTGTTTTTGACATAATTCAAAAGCATAGTTTTTTGTTTTAAGCATCCCATGATGCTTTATACTTATCATTTATGAAAATAAGGTTGGTGTCACTATTTGAAAATTGTTTTTAATAGGAGGAAATTTGTTCTGCTGAAAAAGCTTCGTGAGAGTATCAATAAGCACAATGAACCATTGCAATTTTGAATTTGAATGAAATAAAAGTTCATAGGCAAGGAAGAAGTAGCTTTCACATTCTTTATTTATGCTTTAGTAGTTAAGTGCTAGGCTACTATTTCAACATCTCTCTTTACCTTATTGATATATTCCTTTATATTAGTTGAGTCTAAGAAAAAGAGCTTCTCGCACTTTTCAAACTGGTAGGACCTAGGAGTAAAGCAAACAGTAAGAGAAGCGCTTTTTGATACTCATCCGGTCCTTTTGTAGAATTGAATGTGTTCTAACCTTTCTCATTTCTTTTATCAACTTTTAATGTTCATTATTCATTCAACTTGCAACGATGGGCTTTTATGAATTTCTCATTTTATTTTAGGCTTAAATATCATTTACCCCCGCAAATATCAACATAATTTATTTACCCTCAGTAAAAACAAAATTTTTAAAAGCCCCTTGTAAATAATAAGTGTTTCTAGTTACCCCCTACAAGGGGGTAACTGTAAACGATTTATATTTTGTGTGGGGTAACCGTGAAACTGCTTATACCCATTATACACTTAAATCACAACATAATCCTGACAAGAGGGGTAAATCAGAAACAGCTTTATATTTGTAAGAGGCATTTTAAAACTTTTATTTTTACAGGGGTAAATGGATTATGGTGATATTTACTGGGGTAAATGATATTTAAGCCTTTATTTTATTCAAGAAATCTCTTATGTAAAAAGGATGCATAGGTAATTTTGACCACTAAACCAAACAAACTATTATGAACACACAATTAATTTTTTTATATATTTGTTACTATTTTGGCCCTCCAATTTTTTTGGCAAGATCCGCCAACGTCAGATAGATTATTTGCCAAGATAGCATGAAGAAGAAATGCTAGCGAATTTACTCACTCTATTTCACGTGGATTTCACGACTTTGTAAATAGGACCCACTAACTTAGTGTGACCAAGTTTAATTTACTCAATCATTAAGTGAGTGTTGGAGGGAGAGTGTTAAAGAGAGTGTTACTAGCACTACTCTAGCACGGCGATGAAGCCATGCAGCTTGTGTAATTGTAATCCACACTATGCGCAGTTGTTGTCATATTTTCTTTAATGGCCTAATCTTATCCACTTGATTTTCCTTGAGTCAATCAACACTATTCTACATTATGCAACATGGGACAATATGTAATGATCTCCGTGCAAAATTTGTTGCTTATTTATCTTGACAAATAACATGGTTGTGTTCTACCCCGCAGCTCATACTAGCAACAGCCTGCATCATATAAATAGTACATCAATTAAAAATTGTGTCCGAGGACAACATTAGGTTTCGCTTGAAATACAAAAAGGTAAGTGTTGCATTTAGTAGTATTATTAATCAAATATTTTCATGATTATGTTAAATTGAAGGCATTGCTTTGTGTTGATGCAATCCGTGCTAATTATTATGGCTTGATGGTATCTCTCCAAGACATCCAGATGAAGCCATCGACAAAGATTGTGCCACTGTGAGTGTCCTCGCAGTATAATTATTGTTTTTCATTCAGTGGAAGAGAATTTTACCGTCTCCTTGTCACATCAGAATGTATCCGCATGATTTTATCTTCTTTTGATTAGCAATTTTCTCTTCCCGATTGACAAGATTTCAAAATGGACCCCAATAATTTCGACAATTATGGCGGAGTTGAGCATCTCACCATCGCTTTTGAGGTAGAAAATGTTAACTTTAGATCACACAGCTTGATCGCAGCAAAGAGATGTTCTTAATTCGGCTGCTTTTGCATGCACACTTGAAAACTACTCCAGAGATCTCTTACCATACATTACAATGGTCAATGATGTCATTTTCTCGTAAGTTTTAATTTCATGGAAGGAGCAAATAGAGATTTAGAACCCGCCCTACTACTTGAAGTACTTTCTGCGTGTCTCTTTGATGCAAAGAAAAGTATGTTGAAAACATACTTACCCAGCTTTTTAAGCAAATTTCATGTTATGGAGATAGATTTTTGTAATGTACATAATTATATAATTGTATAATGCAAGCCATGAATTTGAGTGTTTGATAATGAATCTCCATTTATATGTGCTTTTGTTTTGGCTAGCTTAATAGTCAAAACTACTATATGTTGACTTTTACAATAAAAATCGAAAGTAATATTTTGGGCATAATAGGTTGAAGAATTCAAAGTATGATTTAATTTTTTTTTAATTTTTTTGTGAATTTGCGACGGATTTGCCACGGATTTGCGATGAAATTTGCGACGACTTTGCCACGGATTAGCGACGGAAACATTTGCCACGAAAATTTCGTGGCAAACGATTTATGACGAGCCGCTTTTGCCACCAATTTTTGTCCGTGGCAAATCCGCGGGCAAATGTTGTTTTGCCACGGAAATTTGTACATTTGCGACGGAAATGTCCGTGGCAAATCAACGATTTTCTTGAAGTGAGTACCCATGCTTATAAATGAGTCATTTCATGAGAGGACCGAACCTATGAGATCCGCAAACCCCTTCATGAACTTGAGCCATCACCAAGTAGAACTCTTTCCTCTTTAGGCATCACAAAAGTTTGTTTTTGGTAAACAAAGTATTCTCCATCGCGATGTTGGAGACTAATCCTTCGAGGTATCGAAAAATCCATTCAAGGGATTGACTCTATCAACGAATATTTTTATACGCATTTGAGCAGGATCAAATACAATTTGCTTAATGCCTCCTGAGTACCCATTATACTCCCGTTAATATAATATTTTGCTTACTAAAAAAAAAGTTGTGTGAATTAAATTGAATGCAAAATAGCAAGTAGAAACAAATGATATTAGTAATTATTATTTTGATTTCAATAGCTTTTAACTCAAAATCAACTCAATTTTAAACAACCTACGACAATTATTTTCCATATTATCCCATATTTTTGGAATGTTTCAATAGAAAACATGGCCGAGATATGCAGCATCCATCGATTTAATTGCATTGTCTGGAGTAATACGCGTCTATCTGTTAATCACTTTTTTGAGGGTGCGTGATTATCGTATTCTGTTTAATTACCTTGCCGAAGATAACAACAAATTAGGAGACCAAATAAATACATACAACTACTAAATTGATATTGAAATCAATATAAAAAGAACAAAACTGACGCTATTATTCTTGTCCTTGAGGAAATAACACCAGAATGGCAAATTATTTTACGCTTAGAACAAGAGAGACCAACCTGATTTTCACAATCCAGCTCCTTTTCTATTTGAATTTTTCACTGTTTATCCTTTCTATTGCCTCTTTTATAGAAATTAGTCTTTGTGGTCTTCTCATGGTTTCTTATGCATTGCATTTGTCACGGTTTCTGTGTTCTCACTTCTCTCATCTTTTGTGGGCTTCTACTCATATCACACATACTCATGTTTTCTAACACACTTTCTCCTCGCACTTGCCTCATTTGTAGGGCAAATACTTTCTGTATTTGCCTTGTTTTTCAGAGAAAAAGAAAGCCTCTCCATGCTTAAGTCGGCACGCGAACCGAAGAAAGCTAAAGTCTTTGTAAGATATGAATGTGGGATTTGATGGTCATGTTTATGTTGCAGTTTATGGTGTTGATGGTGAATTCTGCAGTTTGTAGCTCCTGGGTGAAAGATCATGAGGATTTGGAAGCAAAGTTAGAGGCCATGGAAATAAAGATGTGTAGAAAGATTGCTGAAGACAGAGAAAAGGAGATTTATGAGGAAATTATACGAAAATATTGTCGTGAAGAGCCAGATGAAGTGGGTGAAGACTGATTTTGAAGGGTGAAACTCCGAAAGAAGAAAATATTTGCATCATTGATTTTCAGTTCCTTCTTTAGTTTCTTGTTGCTTATTTTATTAGTGGGTTGTTTTTTGTTTTTAAGGGCAAACAGTTTTATGAGTGGTTTGAAAATCCTTTTGATTGTATTTTTATGAGGTAATTTGTTTGTTGTTCTCTCGAGGTGAATTATCGTTTTTATATGGGTTGAGACTTCTTGTACTCAGATTTTATATATTATATATTATATTGTATTTGCTTTTGAAAAATATTGTTTGTTTTGGGTCACTATGATTGGCCATTGAATTTCAATGTCAGAACTTGAGGTAGAAGAAGTTACCTAAGGCAAATTTTTATTTCTTTTGATCATCCGTCGCTTACATCGAATAACAATTTTAATGTAAAAATAGATATTTTTGTTTTTATAAAAAGTTTAGGTGAGTTTGGACATACTTCGAACACTTTGAGTGCTACGTAAATACTTATAGATCACCCACCAAAGAAGTCACAACTCGAGTAACAAGAAGTTACCTAGGCAAATTTTTATTTCTTTTGAGCATCCGTATGTCGCTTATCGAATAACAATTTTAATGTAAAAAAAAAGATATTTTTGTTTTTAAAAAAGTTTAGGTGAGTTTGGATGCACTTCGTAACACTTTGAGCGCTACAGAGGTATATATAGATCCCACAAAAGAGGCCTTCAACTCGAGTAAGAAGAAGTTACCTAGGTAAATTTCTATTTCTTTTGAGCATCCATCATTTATCAAAAAATTTAATGTAAAAAAAGATACTTTTTTACAAAAATTTAGGTGAGTTTGATGGCCTCTGCTCTTTGAGTTTTGGAGAATAAGTCAACTCTCTTATCGAAAGTGAGCCAACTTTCATTGGCAACAAAAATATCAAATCAATATAATTAATTATTTTACCAGAATTACATTTTTATAATTAATTAGTTACTAATAGTTACTCATATTCTTATTTGATGGGTCGAATTGATCTCTCAATAATGATAGACAATAATTACGCAAGATAATTTTGACTAGTTTGAATTTGAGGGCATAAAATCAGCTATCAATTCCTCCGAAGTGTGATCTTGGTAAACTTTTAAGTCATTCAAATAATTACTATTATTTTATTTTACTAACATGATTCAAATAATTATTGTTCCCGGGTGTATTAGCAAATACGAGGATCGCCAACGGCAACTGACTCGCGCCCAACCTCATCACGATCGCCCAACACGCCGCTTGAGCGCACTCGCCGCCGAAATTCTCGCAAAACGGCTCTGGACATCATCAGATATATACGCCATTCGCACATGGCATCGCACGTTTCTCTAACCTTGGTTATCCGCCTCGAGCGACCTCTCACTAGATCGTCGGAGTGTCTTTGCGTGTACCACCCGAGGTGCTCAACGCGCGGAAGCCGTGGACCTGGCCCTTTCAACTCTCTCAACGACCGCCCATCGATTTAAGCAACAAACACTTCAACACTTCATTGGTCAAGGTACGATCAATTGGCGACCACGCGGGGAGGCCCGCGGCGCTATCCTACCTCTTATGGCTCCACGCGACCGCCCCGCACGCTGGCCACTTTCGACCAATCCCTCCGGCGTAACCAAGCAGAAGCACTCCGAAGGCGTGGCCAGCATACCACTAATCTCAAGGACTTCCACGACAAGAACCTTTCAGGCACAACTGGCCGTGGACCTGGCCCTCCACAGATCCATCCGGCCGCCTCGAGACCTACCGCCCGAGCCGATTGAAGCGGCATCCAGAACCTCTCACGACCATGTTACTCAAGCCGCTTTTGCGATCTTGCAAAACAAGAATCAAGTGATCGCAGACGAGATGCACTCATCTCCCCAAGATGAAAGAGGTTCGCTTCTCGCCGCTCTGCGCGCGGAAGACGGAGAACCTTCACCGCCGCCGACCGGGCGCGAAGACACCGCTTCCTCCTCGCAGAGCATTTCTCGCCGAGAGAGCACTACTCATCATTCTCCCGCCGAAGAAGTTGTGGCACGCAGTGTCGCCTCGAGCAGAACGCAGACGCCGCTCAATGTCCGATGACTATGAAGATTCCAGCCTACCGCCCCGACACCGGCCGCCGCTTCACCGATACCTCTAATGAGTCGCCCGGGTCACGCTTTCGGCCGAGAAGCGATCTTGGGATTCTCGTGGAAGAGCCGGAAGAGTACGTAAATGGAAGAATTAGTGGACGCCGCGATCGCCCAGAGAGGCCAAAGCGAAGCGCCCGTATAGGCCTCTCACTACCGCCAACCGCCCATCCGAGGATTCTATGGAATGCCGGCAACGAGGCATGCTCGCAATGCAACCCTTCGGGTCGAACGGCATTCGTAACGAACACGCCCGCTTCTCAAGGGAGATCAGCGTTATAAGATTCCGAGAGATCTCCGCGAAGCCGCCCAACCTCAACAAGTTTGACTACGAGGTGATCCGCATAAGCATCTCCGTTATTTCAATAATTATCGCCGCACAGGAATTGGGACCGACCATGAAATGCGTGCTTTTTTCCCCGCCGTTGGACGGCCGAGCATTGGAATGGTGGGAGTCTTCATGCCCAATACCATCTGGACGCACTGATTAGAATATTCTTGTCTCACTACACCGCAAACCGCCAATACCGGCAGATGAAGAATACTTGGACTCGTTGTTCAAGGAGATAATGAGACGCTGAGACAAGACATCGACCGCTTAACATCGAGGCCGAAGTCTGCTCGCGTGACTTGTCGCACAAGGACAAGTGAAATATCCAAGCGTGGGTATTCGACCGACCACCGATTCGCTGGAAGAGTTTACATTGAATCATTACTGTGATCTCACCACTTCCCGACAAGCGGCTAACGCCCACATGCGATGAAGAAACTCGCAAAGAAGAAAGGCCGTCCGCGCACGACCTAAAGAAGAAAACAAAGAAGCCGCCAAAGGGCATGAAGGTCGCCGCGATAATCGGCCCGACTTTCGAGACAAAAAGTTCGATCATCGCGACTCGACTCAACACCTCCATTGCGCAGATCTACAGCCGAAAGTGTCGAATAATGAGTTTGTGGGAGTTAAGCGGCCCGAACCACTCGTGCTCAAGAAGGGGGCACGACCGACCAAAAGATACCGCCGCTACCACAAGAGTAAAGGGCACGATACCAACGATCAGATGGCCTTTAAAGATGACATCAAGAGCCGATCCAGAAAGGCAAGTGGGAAAGTATGCGAGGTCGAGGAAGGCGACCGACCTCAAGAGAAGCCGAGTTAAGCCGATCCGCACAGAGGAAAGGGCCGCCGCCATAGAAGGCACCTAAAACAAGGATCGACCAAGATCGTGACACTCCTGGCAATCCGCAGGCCCAAATGTTGCGATGGTTATTCATGGTGGAAACCCCCGATCGCAGGAATCTAATAAAGCCACTAAGAGAAAGTGGGACGAGTTGTTAATGGTTGCATCCACCTCAAAGACCACCACCGGCCTCGAAAGCGCACTCTCCCATCTCGCTCGACGATAGCGACTGCATTTACGGCAAACCTAATAGCTATGTTCCACCGGGTAATCGTATGTTATGGCAAACACGTATGCGCAGAATCTCGGTCGATCAAGGTAGCTCTACCGATATAATGTTTCAAGGCTCGATCGACAAGATAAAGGTCGATCGGCGAGATAATTCCCGTGCCGAGCCTACCTCTAACAGGTTCAATGGGGTGACGACTCATCCGCTGGGAACGACGAAATGATGGTCACGCTTCGTGACGACACCGAATAAGATCAGACAGACGGCCAGACGACGCTCCTTGTACTCCCCTCAAACTCGCTATCAATGTATTATTGGTAGGCCGACTTGGGTAAGCTAGAGGTCGTTACATCGATTTGCGGCATCTAAAAATGAAATTCTATAGCAAGGACGCACCAAGTAGTTACCCCGCGCCGACCTTGAATCGCAAAGAAGAAGCCACGCCTATACCAAGAAATATGTGACGAGGTAGATCGTGGCCCGAACGCTCAAAGCACTAGTGAAGGCCATCAAGTCAATGTCGATTTGGATGCTCAGATGATCCAGATAAGCACCCGTAAGACAATGATGGTGATTTGGCTCGAGAACCAAGCACAGCCGATAAGACCAGAGCCTCATGGAGAGTTGGAAGACGCTCAATCGGGTGACGCACCCATCCAAAACGGTGAAGCCCTCGTGAGCGACCTACCAGAGCAAGTGAAGCAAGATCTTGCACAAAGGCTTAAAAGACTACGCCGACCGCTTGCATGGCGTGCATCGCACATGCCCGCATCCCTATCGGTTGGCTCGCCATCAACTTTCCGCCGATGAAGCGGGCCGCTTCTGGCCGCCAAAGAAGACGTGATCGTAACGAGGAAAATCTCGCCACGCTAAGGCCGCTGAGGACCTCATAAAGGCCAATTTTATAGAAGAGATCAAATACACGACCGGGCCGCCCAACGTCAGGCCGGGTTAAAAAGAAGAATGGAAAATGGAGGATGTGTGTGGACTATATCGATCTAAACAGGCATGCCCGGCGATGCCTTTCCCGCGCCCAACATTGACAAGCCGGGTCGATGGTGCCTCGCTACAAACCATCGTCTTTTCTCGATGCTTACTCGATACAATCGATCACGATGTATCCGCCCCGACGGCACAAGACGGCCTTCATGACCGATCGGGAAATTTTCAAGATAAGGTGATGCCCTTCTTTGTCAAGAATCACTGGAGCGACCTACCAATGGATGATGAACAAGATTTTTAAAAGACAGATCGCCGATCTCGCAGGTGTATCCGGACGACATGATCATTAAAAGCGTGAATCGACCCGCATCACGCGGAGCGAACTTCGAGAAATATTTGAAGAAGCTAGAGAGGAACTCGCCGCACTTAATCTCAAAAGTGTACCTTTGGAGTGAGGGCCGCACGATTCTTGGGTTTTCACCGATCGAAAGAGGATAGAAGCTTAACCCCGAAAAGTGTAGGGCGGTCGCCGATATGAGGCCGCCACATCAAAAAAAGAAATACAACAGCTTAAATGGCATGGTGGCCGCCTATCCAGATTCATCCCCAAAGCGCTCGCAAGTCGCCTCCATCGCTTAGACGGCCAAGAAGGAAGTGGATTTTTGAGGACCGAGCAATGCCACGAGCATTGGATGAGTTAAAACAAGCCTTGATTAGCCCGCCGATCATGACCAAGCCGCACGGGCGAGACGTTATATCCGCATTTGGCCATACCGTAGAAAGTTCTCGGTGTTGTGCTAGTTAGAGAAAACGATCTAAAGCGTAATCCGCCTATTTCATAAGCAAAGTACTCCAAGGGCCCGAATCGAGATACTGTAAGATAGAGAAGTTTGCCCTTGCACTTCTAATAGCGCTAGAAGGTCGAGACTTACTTTGTGGCCCACTGTGTCGTGGTAAGGACCGACCACTTATAAGGCAAGTCCTTCATCTACCAGACCGGGCGGAAGAATGATAAAGTGGGCGGTAGAACTCGCTGAGTTTGGCATCAAATTTGAATCTAGATCGCCGCAGTGCTACGTGTATTGGCCGACTTTATAGCGTAAATGACTCCTACCCGTAAGATCAAGCCGAACGACCGGATCTTGCACGAGATGGGTCGCCTAATAGCAAGGGGAGTGGGGCCGCCTAATACTAGAGAATTCGTAAGGCCTTGTCAGAGAAGTCTCTTTAACCTTATGCTCCACACTTCAAACAATCAGCCAATACGAGGCGCGGTATAGCCTACCCGCACCGCCGCCAGAGACTTCAATGTTGACCGGCCGAGCTCAGATCGATTCCCTACTCGTAGTCTCACAGATCAAAGAATTGTATGATGCTAAAGACGACGCGGTGAAAAGTTATCTAGCAAGAGTGAGAGAACCGCTGCTAGCTCGACCGAAATAAGTGGTACATGTGCCTCTGACCAAAATGTTCGAGCGTATATCCCGTCAAGCCGGGCAAGTACCAAAACTCCTGTGGAATCATAGAAGTGTGATTCAAGAAACATTAAATAGGCCGAGCGATCCAAAGCAAGCTAAGTTGGTCGACTCAGAGCGTACCAAGCACTGCTATGTATGAAGGTTGCATGTAAGAGGATTCTCCTCTCCATTGCTAAGGTGTCTTACGCCTATCGGGTTCACCATGTGTTGAGGGACATTCATGAAGGTGTTTGTGGAGTCACCGTGGCGCTGCTCCATTGCAAAAAGGCTCTCGTGGTCGGCTACTATTGGCCGACCATGGACGAGGACGCCAAGAAACTCGCTCGGCGCAAGAAATGCCAAGTGCATGCCGATGTCCACATTGCACCCTCCTCGAGTTACAAAGTCTTGTCTCACCTTGGCCGCTCACTCGTGGGGCATGGATCTTCTAGGCCCGCTTTCCACCGCCTGTGCCGCTCAAATTCTTGATCGTGGCGAGATTACTTCACTAAGTGGATCGAGGCCGAGCCGCTTGCAACAATCACATCGCCAAAGTCGCAAGTTCTTCTGACGCAGGTAAAGCTAGCCCGCTTTGGGATTCCCGCCAGCTGATAAACGCATAACGGCACCCCGCTCACGCACAAGAGATTCAGAGAAATGTTGGTCGACTTAGGGGTGAAACAAATGCTTTCACCTGGCCGAACACCTCGCACTCAACGCCAAGCCGGGCGCCAACAGGTAATTTCGCGTGGTTTGAAGCGTAAGATCGGACGGCTTAAAGCGGAATCGGGTCGAAGAGTCGCAAATCCGTTCTATGGGCCTACAGACGCACCCTCATTCATCGACCGGAGTCGCTTCTTCGATTGGTGTACGGAATCGATGCCGTGATACCCATAGAAATGGGCGAGCCGAATTGGAGGACTTCAAACCCCTACGCTGGTTGACAACGACCGCTATCCGAGAAGAGTCGACTTAATTCAAGAATCAAGCGCACCCAAGCTTCGCTAAGAGAGCAATTGATCAAACGTAAGGTCGCAGCCTGTGTACAACGCCGAGTTCAAAAGAGGGAATTTCGGCCGCCACCTCGTCTAAGACGGCCGACGTGGGAAACAAGAATGCACGCCAAGGAAGCTCGGGCGCCAAATTGGGAAGGTCCGTGACGAGTCATCGCAAGACCGCAAGTGGAGATACGAGCCGCAAAACCATGAATGGGGCGACTATCCCCGCAACATGGAATGCGTAAAAACTTAGGAAGTATTACGCTTGAATGTAACAAGTGATTTGAATGTAATAACGACCGATCTATTAATGAAAGCAGCAGCGCTCTTTTTCCCATCGGGTTTTTTACAGAGGCCTCGACTTTGAAAACATGATGTGTTCTTTACTTTCTCGCAAGAATGTATGACCTGGTCTTCAAGATTGCCCGTGGCAAAGGAGCGATCGACGACTTATCGAAGTTAATCGATCGCCGAAACGATCTAAATCGAAAGCGACCATCTAAATGGTCCCAACCGAAAGCCATCGAATGGCCCTGGCGGTTAAAACTCAGAAATCTTAGATCGTCGTAAACGATTCGAATCGAGCGACCGCCGAAACGGTCCCAATCGAGCGACCATCGAAACGGGTCCCAACCGAAAGTGCCATCGAAAATGGCCCAACAATGCTAGGTCGTTAAACGATCCACGCCGAGTGCCATCGGAAATGGCCCAAAGGTTAAGTAATAACCCATCACGTAGGTCAAAAACGATCTACTTAAATGCCATCGAAGGGCTCGATCGTGAGATCGCCGAGCGATCCAAGGCCCCGTATGGACATTAACTTATCAAAGAATGGATGCTTTCAAATAAGCACTAATGACGCACCGAACGGTCTTAAAATTCAAAGACTTAGAGAAAAATAAGCATACAAGGCGCGCAAAGAAAAACGACTCAACAACGAAGCGCCATCGGCGGAGACGAACGCCGCCGAGCGCCCACAAGTTCCAAATGAACAAGGCGAATAAATGCAAGTACGCAGTAAATTGCAACATAAATTCAAACGGGCATAAATGAAAAGCAAATAAAGATTGTCATTATTAGAATAGGGACGCCGCCGGCCGAGCGCCATTTAATAAAAGAATCGCACGGCGCGTAAATATTGTCGCCCAAGGCAAGTTACAAAATTACACCGCCGCAGCGGCTTCAAAAGAGAATGGTGGCCGCGAATGACGTTGCCCTCGCTTCGTCATATTCTCGCGCAGCAACATGATCTTGTTATTTTCGACATAGTGCGTGGGCTTGATCATCTTGTCATCGAAATTGATCCGCAGTGCTCAGTATTCAACACCCGCTACCGCCAAGAGCGTTGTAAAATTGCTCGATCGCAGCCTCCCGACCGCCTTGGCCACCACCGACCGCCGCACTCGGCATTTACGGCCTCCAACCTCGCTTTTCCTTCTCGACGGATCCAAGGTCGGGCCAGAGTGTTCACCGCCTAAGCTCCTTGTTCTCTTCGACACCGCCCTGGCCATCCTCCCCCGCTTGAGGGCCTCCTTCTTCGATCGAGGAGCTTGTCATATTTCGCCGCGCTCGCTTAAAGCCTTGCCCTTTCCTCGCGAAATTCGTGTCGAAGGTTGGTGAGTCGGCCGAACAAAGATAAGAAGGAAATTACAAGACTAAGAAAGTAAAATTACCATCGATTCGCCACCACTGCTCGCCATGACTTTGTCGAATTTCATACAGAGAGAAGCGCAGAGCGCCATGGGCTTCCTTTCAGATTCCTCCAGATCGCCGCACTCAAGCTCTCGAGCCGATGATGGGAACCTCCTCCGCTGCGTGAGAGCCGACCGAACGCCGCGCTTTGGCCCGCTTGGGTGAGCGACAAGATCGGGTGGAGGCGATCGAGTCCCGCCGACCGGCTTCTTTCCTGGCTCTTAGGGGTGTGGGGACTTGAGGAAGATTCGGGTTCGCCTCGACCGAGGACCGCCAGTCCCTTAGCCCTCCTTCGGGCTTCGTGGATCTAAGCGAGCAGCTCCGCTTTTGCCGGCCATTCTTTCTCGCAAAATGACGAGCCATGAGTTAAAGGAAAAAGAGAATCAATAACAAATTATCGTGAGCTAAGAAGTTCAAAAGCTTAACCGATCTCGCCTCCAGCTTCATAGCCTTCAGACAAGACAAAGGGCCGGCAAGGTATGTCGCCTTAGATCTCGGACGCATCATGCCCGCCAATGACTTGATCATCTCCAAAGACTCTGTGTCGGCCTCCCTGCATCTTTGACGTAATAAATGTAATCGCCCGCCTCCCGGAAGAAGTGGGCTTGCTCCACATGATTGGGAAGAACGGGGACCGAGCATCCCATCCGGCCGATCTCGTAAATGGCCATCCCGGCCTCCTTGGTTGGAACGACCTGTAAGTAGTGGCTCTCCCAGCCGCACCGAGCGACTCTTGGAAAGCCTCAAGAATCGATGATGGGTCTTCAGATTTTGAAGGAGACCGCGCCCTCTTCTCTTTGTTTGCTTTCTCCCCGAGCCACCGAGCTCAAAGAGAGTGAAGAAGAGCATGATCGACACCGCCACCAAGCTTGGTTAGCAAGACTTCAAAGGTTTTGAGAAACGCCCATGCGCTCGGATGGAGTCGAGAGGGGCGACCCCCAATATGGCGCAGACGCCCCGCTGGAACTCAAAGTGAAAGGAGGAATGATCTTCATTTTCTCGACTACGATCCGGCATATGGTGAATTTCGTGAACCGGGAGTAAGTGGCAATATCTTGGCCGCTCTTTCATACCCTCACTCTCCACCGTGAGTCGGCGAAATAACGCCAATGTCGTGCAAGGCATAATGATCGATCACAAGATACTCCGCGGCGCTCAAGAGTGTCTGAGACCCAAGACATATCGTATGATCTCGCTATATCCGGCCGAACATCGCCGCTTCTTCATTCGACCTCCTTCGTTGTTGGCCTCGCCCGAGAAGTCGGGCGCTGGCCGATGATCTGCTCATCGCCCGCTTCCACCTCGCCGCCTCCGCATCGTGCATAGCCTCGCCCTCGACCGACGGCTCTCGTTCTCATCATCATCCGTGTCGATCACCTCGACGCACTCATCTTGTTCGTGAGTCGGGGCATCGACCGACGGTGGTGTAGAGTTACTCGACCGAATCGGCAGAGTGAACAGTAAGAGTGGGAGCTAGAGTTGGTGCCGCCAGAGAAGTACCGCCGAGGAATCAGCATTTTTGTCATCCGAGGACGACTTTTAGAGTCCGCCTCAGGGCATTGGGCTCGCCTACCGACATATATGTGGCAAAGGATCTGGGGCGGTTTTCCGAATACGGGCGCTAATTTTGTCCGTGGCATACACAAACACTGCGGATAAAGGGATCGAGTCGTCGATCGAGCGGAAGCACTCATGAGAGGGGCGAGCCTGGCCATCCTCGACTCCGACACCCCTATCACGAGGCGTGGAAAAGCGCGAAATACTTTAAAGAAAAACTCAAGTTTAAAAGAGTAAAGGGAGCGGTCGACTCGCACCTTGCTGTGTGTTGAAGATCGGTCGCGAGTAGTACGTGGCGCCTACAGATGCGAAGTCGGCGCGACGACCTCGTCGGGCCGCGCAGAGCAAATCAGAAAGTGTGAGATATGAACTCGCCTCAAGCGGGTATTTATTGCGAAGACCCATGGCGCCGGCGGGGACCGGAGACGAAGCGCCGCAACGCTTTCACCTTTCGCCAATGGTTGTCTCTGCACAACCTCTAAACACCAAACGCCACGCCTTAAATGTCAGAAAGACCAACCGCCGCGCGCACTCGGCCGACGGCTGACGAGCGGCCGACACCGCCTCAGAAAAGCAAACGCCGCGCCCGCTTTCATCAAGGGAACTACACCCCGGGCATCGATTCAAGCCTCACCCGCTTAAGCGACCTAGGCTCGGGGGGGCAATCTGCTCTCGGGTGTATTAGCAAATACGAGGATCGCCAACCGCACTGACTCGCGCCCACCCCATCACGATCGCCCAACACGCCGCTTGGAGCGCACTCGCCGCCGTAAATTCTCGCAAAACGGCCTGACATCATCAGATATATACGCCATTCGCATACGGCATCGTGCACGTTCTCTAACCTTGTGCTATTCGCCCGAGCGAATTCTCTCACTAGATCGTCGAGTGTCTTTGCAGTACCACCCGAGGTGCTCAACGCGTGAAGCCGTGACCTGGTCCTTTCAACTCTCTCAACGACCGCCCATCGATTAAGCAACAAACACTTCAACACTTCATTGGTCAAGGTACGATCAATTATAAAAGGAGAACTAACCGTAATTAATAACAAATAATCGTGATTGATATTGTCAAAATAAAAATAAATGTGATTGATATCCGCCATCGTAGGTGGAAGGTATAATGCAGAAGAACTCAAGTTATCTTTGGGATGTTACAAGAATTAGAGAGCGGATTTGATCAGCTTTATTGGCTGATTTGCCTCATTATTTCGTCCCCCTTTGTTGATTTGAATTTAAAAATTTCGATTTTAATTAGGTTGTTTCCAAACCATTTTTAGGGTTTATTCCATAGAGTTCCTTATGTTAAAAATTTGTAAAACTCGTTAGGGGTGGAAATACACTAGGTCGAAAAACGTTAAGCCCGAAGTTTGGCCTTTCGCCTATAATAGTCGAATTTTGAGGTCCGACTCTAGCCTTTTTAATCGGGCAAGGCTCTAAACCTTGTTTAAAAGCCTAATTCACCAAAAAAGTTACTAAAACCTACATCCTTCGAGTGGTGTTGACTTTGTAAATAGGTCGACAAGCTAATAGGTTAATGAGATTAACTTCTAATTGAGATCTCACAAACCTTTTAGAGAATTATATTTATATTTGTTGTCGCCAAACATCGCTATCCTTGCCGTGGAATCGCCAGAGGTTTGGACATTGTGATTCCTCTATTTTTAATGTACATGTGCTACTATATATATATATATATATATATATATGTATATACATATGAGCCTTCGCTAGCCACTATCCGAGCCTACATCTACTAATCGTTGGACTAACTGCTATCGCTAATCCATACCCTAGAAGTTCATAACCTTTTCTACCACGACCTCACTAGCACAAAAGTTAGCAAGGAAAACCTAGTCATTCCTATTTCTACGAGCCTTATGATCGCGGCATTGAATAGTCAAGCGCCCAAGCCAAGCATTCCTTGCCTCGCCCAAAGTCGCCTCGACCATATCCTACCTTTGACCGTTAGTGTCATAGCCGAGTCTCCCAATAGAGTCTTGCAATCACTCGGTGATTCTTCTCTACTTCCCACTGGCTCAAAGTTTCTTATTTCCGTGCTTAGTATGAAACTTCCAAAGACAAAAAAATGCGCTTTTAAGCGACAAATTTTAAAGAGGATATAACGTCTGTCGCAAAAAATTACAGCAAGGGATTTAGCGACAAACAACACCATCGCTAAAAATGCGCACTATTTTTTTTATAAATTCAAATTTGCCGCTAATTCAAAAGTCCCTCACTAATGGTTTGTCGCAAATCTTAAGGTGACAAATATGCAGTCTCAGGTTAACGTGAAAGTTAATATTCTTAGCTAATCAGACAATCCGCCGCTATGGGTCCATCGCTAAGTTTAAGGTAAAATTTTTAAGCCTAGTCTAAAACACTCTTCATCTTCTTCTTTTTGTTTTCGCCTCTCCCATCGCGCCACCACCACCCATCCCGCTCTCCGCCGTTGCAGAGCCCTATTCTCGATAGATTTTCATTTTCGCTTTCCTTTTTATCCTCTCTTTGATTTCATATTTTGTTTTTAGTTTCTTCTCATTTTCATCTTTCTATTTTCATTATCTTCTTTGATTTCATATTTCTGTTTTTAGTTTCTTCTCATTTTCATCCTTTGTTTGTTTTTCATTTGTTCTTCATAAGGTTTTGTTTGCTTAGGGCTTTGGTTTTAGGTAAGTTAACAGTTGAAACTTATTAGAGGTGTATCTGGGTGAACGTTTAAGAAAAGTGAATTTGAATGGAATTGATTATGCAAAATTAATTTGGTTACAATTGAGCTTGTAGTGAGGTGATTTGTGTTTGGTATTTTATTCTCAAAGTAAGTTTGATGTAATCTAAAAGATAGTGTAAATTGGTACTTATTCTAAATTTATGACCTCTTACGTAACTGGGAATTCGAGACAATTAATTTTGAATGTTTATTGTGAGCATGGGTGTCTATTGTGAGAAAAAGTATTAATTTGAAATGTGATTATTGTAGAGGAAATTTGGTTGTGCTTGAAGTCTAACTACCGCGCCGGAGTGCGCACCGTCAGGTGAGCTTGTATGGTACGGGGCCCTTGGCTCCAAATTTGAGCTTTGAGGATGATCACTTTGAAACCAGTGGACCCACTAGTAGTCAATCTCCTCGTCCTTTAGCTGAGATAGAGCAACTCATGCAGCTGGTAAAGGCTCAGGCGCAGCAGATACAATAGATGCAGGCTGAGCAGCAGCAGATGCAAAATCATACTATCAGAGATATACAGGCAGACTTCTTGAGCTTCACACGTAAGCACGAAAGGATATTAAGGTACTATAGGAGCTTAGAGCCAGATGCGACTGTGTTATCTGAGTCTGAGGAGACAGAGTCTGATGATCCCAATTCCCCCTATTGGTATTATATATGTTGACTAGGATTTGGTATATGTTTATGTTGATTTGGAGTTGGAATATGTTTATGTTGATTCGAATTATGTTATGTTGATTTGGAATTGGGATATGTTTAAGTATATTTGGATTATGTTATAACATTTCAGATTAGATTATGTTGATTTGGATTTTATTTGAGCATTCTCGAAATAACTATTTTGATATTTTATTTATGTTACATTTTAATATTTAATAATATATTTATTATAAAAAGGTAAGTTTTCTAAAAAAAATTGAATCTGTTCTCATTAGCGAGATAAATACCCCTCACTAATTCCCTCTGTAAGATCTTTACACGTGGCACCAAAGAACATGTGTATGCTCAAAACTAGCAACAAAATATTGTCAAAAAAACTAGCAACAAAAATTCCTCTCTAAATCTCTCGCAAATTAGTGACGAAAAATCCCTCGCTAATAATCCTTTGTTAAATCCCTCGCTAATTATTATCGAGGACCGATTTAGCGAGGTATTTTGGCTATCGCTAATTCCATCGCTAACCTGTTTTAGTGAAGGATTTTTAGTCTTTTGCTAGGGCAAAATCTGTCGCTTATACTGCGTTTTTTTTAGTGTCCCCGTTGCAATGGCAAACATCCTTCCCACCCAAGTATCATTGTGGTACCTTCCGCAGTTCCATGTTCCTCATGAGAGGAAACATAAGGAACTAGAATAACTATTTGAGAGAAGGGATAGAATACAGCTCTATCAGAAGGTTGAGTGTCAGCAACAAAAGGTTCTATATGCGGATTTGGTTCTGGAGATGGATTTCTTTCACTAGGAGGGATGGTTTCAGGAGCTAAGTTTGATTGTTAAGAAGACATGTATAGCACTAAGTCAGTACAGGGCTCATCAATATTGTTAGGAGAAGTGGTGTTGGTCTTTTCGTAAGCTTCTTGTACCATTGGTTCAGTGGGTTTGTTTTTCTCTCTGGGCTTTGTGTTTCATTTAGCTTCAATGAAGTTTCAAATACTTCTTTCCAGCTTTGAGAAGGTTCTGTTTCAAGCATTTCTTCAAGTGAAGGGTGTTGGTCTTTTTAAATTATATAAACATGTTCTATTCAGTTTATATTTATCTTGCAATGTCTATTTGTAGCGACCGAAAAATCCGGGAAAGGATTCTTCGAAAGGTTCTTAGGAAGCCGCCACCAAATTTTAGTTTAAGGGCAAATTCGGAAAATCCCTTTATATTTTAGGACAAAGCATTGTTAGGGTTCGGGAGTCGTTATGTGTGGGGAAGGTATTAGCACCCCACGACATCCATTGTCTAATTAATTTAAGATTTATTTTATTGTTACCCTTTTATTTGTAGAGAAAATGACTTATTTAGATTTTTGATTTTAGTGCTTGACAAGAGTTGAGTCTTGCTCCTACGCACTCCGCATGCAATGGAGGAATCAAAGCTACGAGTTCTTCCCAAAAGGGTTTGTTGGTTGGTGTTTTTTAGTGTAGGGTCCTAGGACTCCTTGAACTGCATACCATCGATTCCTAGACGCCGACTAACCCGATTGTACAACCGACTTAGTCCCCTACTTTTTGAAAGTATTTTTGAGGTTTTTGAAAGAAGTTTGTTTGATGTGAGGTGAGTTGGTTTTAGAATAGGTATTCTAGAACTCCCGAATCTGCATATTTCATTAGTTCTAGAACGCTGACTAACCTTATTGTACAACCGACTTAGTCCCCTATTTTTAGGAAAAGTGATTTATTTATTTACTTATAAGTTTTTAGGATTATCGAATCTGCATGTACTCATTGGTCCTAGGATGATGACTAACCTGGTTGTACAACCGACTTAGTCTTTTATTTGATTTTTGAAGAAATAAACTAATTTGTGCATAAAAAAGACAAAAACTGATAATTAATAAAGACTAGGCTAAAAAAAATAAATAAATAACTATATACATAAATAAATATGAATAGATATATAAATAAACAATAAACAAATAAATAAATAAATAAATAGATTATATTATAAATAAATGATAAATAAATATGTACATAAAAATAAACAAAATAAATACAAAACTAACCTGGACTCGACGAGTGCCGAACCTGATCGAGTAATCTGACTGTGTCAATTACTTAACCTGGACTCTTATCCGTCCATTTTGACCCTAAGATCGCAGGAACCGCTTTGAGAATCGAAAAGCCGACTCAAAACGTCCAAATGATCAAAGACGGGTTTGTAGTGAAATGAGCCGCGAACGCTTTGACCCAAAAAATCACTTAACCCACCAATGATCCCCCCTCTTTAGACTTAGACAAACACTTCTTTTATAGTCTAAACTCCACGCTATTTGCTCTAAAACTTTCGATGTGGGACTAAAATAAGTTAACTTAGGAAAGATAATTTGCTTTTCATGTACCATGCATTGCTAGTGTTTCCCACATGAATGGGACGAGAAGCACCCATCCGATGGGCACTCATCAAGTTACCGCTTCCTCCAAATTTCCATCCCAAATTGGTTCCGTGCGCATACAACAAAACTCAAGCTGAGACCAAAGGCTGCACTTCCATCCATCAAAAATGCCGTGGCATACAATCTTGGATCATGTTAGAAAATGGCGTGACTTTTGTTGCTAAGGTGCATTGAGCCATACATTATAATTAACAGCCAAGTGTTGTTCAATGACATGTGAATGCTCAAAAAATAGTGTTCTGCACTGCAATTAATATGTTATGAGATTGATTGTGAATTGTGATGTTGTGAATAAATAGTAGTTTTGCTTTTGAAGTTCAAACGTCTCTTCATTGACTCATAAACCCGAAATGTGATTATATTTGTTGTTATCATTTTGCTTTCTTTGTCGTTCTGGGATATGGCTCTCTAGCTTTGGCTTTTATAGATCCAGTATTGTATTGTATTGAGTACAGGTTCCCTAGAAATAGGAGATTATTTCCTACTTTGGTTAGATTTTCTTATAAGATGCATTTTATATTTTCGGTAGCTGAATAAGTGCAAACACTGGACAACTTTGCATGTGAGTCAGACATCTGAAGCTTTTTCTTATTTGTGTATGACTACCTAATACTTCTCTTGTGATTTCCTAGATAGTTAAGTGTCATTTTGAATTTGATTCCAAGTTGTTTTTTTTTTTATCAAAATGAGGGAGAATATGAGACTGGAAATCTGGAATATATTGCTCGCTAAAATTGATTTAAGTTCTATGTTTCTAGAACTTGTTTTGGCTTCAATGAATGAGTTGGTGAAGATGGCTCAAACTGGAGAGCCTCCCTGGATCAGAATTTTAGAAAGGGGGAGATTAGCTTGCAAATGGATACTATAAGGTAAACAAATAATTCCAATTGTTCTCTCTTGTCAATACCTACTATTATGTTCTTTCTGCATTTTTAGCATCCAAACTAATTTTTTATTTTAAGACAGTAGAAAATTTACATGCCGCCAAACATTGTGTTATGCGAAACAATGAGTTTTTTTATTTTAAGACAGTAGAAAGTTTTAAGTTATAATAATTATGTATTTTTTAGTTTTTTTATTATTTAAATTGAAACAAGATCGGACAAAATTAGGGTGCAACACTATTGTTAGCTAAATCTCTCTTAGTTGGAATGTTCTAATCATTTAATGAGCTTTTAAGTAAGTATGATGCATGTATGTAATGTTTGCACTTTAGTTCTTGTTTGATAATACTTTCAACAATTATTTTGAGATTGATCACTTAGAATAAGTAGATTTGTAAGAGCAGACATGGCTTACAATTAAGAACTCAAGAACTAATATGGGTAAGTGTTTTACATAAAGGAAACTTTGTGAAAACCATGCTAAGACCTAGACATAGGATAGTATAGTCCAGAGGGTGATACTGTGGGTACTTAAGATACAAGGGTGAACTTATTTAAGCATGCCTAAACATAGGAAGCTTGTAATGAAACTCTGAAGAAAGTGACTGAAAGCAACTACATCACATACTGCATCAAACACTTAAAAGTAAATTACTTGATGAAGATATTCCAACTAACTTCTCTCAATTGCACAACAAATACTTGCACTTTCGTTTTTACTAACTTGATTGTGATAACACCAACTCCGCTTTAAATTGTTATTTGGTTACCCTACACTTTATTACTTTGTATTAAATTTTAAAAGAGAGTTTTTCAATCTCAGTGGGTTCGATCTTTTATACTACTTGCTTTGGACTGTATATACTTGCACATGCTTTTTTCTTACACCAATCCCCCACTAGCATTCTTGTTGCGATGGGGAGTACCCTGCCTCTGGACAGCTTCGGTGGCAGGAGCTTTCTTTTGCCGGCTGAAAGTGACGAGTTTCTCGAGGTTAAGCCAGTCCGAGCCCGACATTTTCGAAACTCTACCTGCAGGAAACAGAGATATTAGACGGCTGACCAAAATAAGGGAAATGAACAACAAAAATGAAAATTAGACCGACCGAGCTCGGACAGTAATTTCTCCCCCTTGTGTAGACAAAAGGGCCGGCAGGGGATGTCTCCTTCATGGTCTCGCGCAGCAGTCGACAGCCCGTAATCATGGCCAAGGTTTCTCTCGTTCTTCATCATCCAATTGACACGATTTAAAGTGTACTCGCTCGGCTTTTGTGCAAAGTGAGCCGCCTGCCAATAGAGGGGAAAGAAAGGCACCCCTTCTTCGCCGTCCGGAAAAACCTCTACAATGTCAGTAGCGGCCTGGACATTGGGAATGACCCAAAAGTATTGGTTCTTCCATCCGCCCGGCAGAGAATCAGAATAGGCCTTAAAGAACTTCCGAGGGAACGACTTCCGGTTCTTAAAGGACACCTGTTCCTTGCGCGCCATATTGGTACCAAATTCACCGTGCCATCTCAGTTGGAACAAAGTGAGGAAAATCTGGGTCGACACCCTTCGCCCAAATGGTTGCAAAACCCCAACCGCTGGGGTGCAGTTGAGATGGAGCGACCCCCGATGACTTAGGACGCCCCGCCGCAGCCGATGTCGTCGTGGGGGAACAATTTCCATTTTCTTGAAAACGACTGCGTGCATGGTGAACTTAACGCTGGTAGCAACGGCCGCGATGTTCTCGCTGCCTTGTATTCCCTTTACCTTCCATCCCGCTTTTTGAAGAGGCCTCGCAGATCCTCCAAAGAACGATGGTCCGCCAATGAAACTTTTGAAAGCCCTCATCTTAAGAGATACCCAAGAAATGTCCGTTTGTCGCCGATACGATCGCGTTTGCGTTGTTCTCCACCGATCGCCACCGTTTCTAGGGCCTCGCCGCCGCCTCTTCGCCATGGCCGACCGCTTCCTCATCGATCGCCCGGCCAATGCTTTTCGCTTATCGCATGACCTCACAAGCGGTCAAGATCCAAGTCGATCACCTCATCGCGGAAGGTTCCTAAGGCCGGATTGGGCGACATCGCCATGTCCTCATCTCTCTCTATGTCGACTAATCTGCTACTTCCTCGCCCTCTCGAACGTAAGATCGGGGCGGTGGCGGGGGCACCAGATTCGGTTGAGGTGGAGAGCGAATGTCGCCGCCGCGTCGAGCCGGGCAGAGTCTCCAAACACTAGAATGGTTGGACGAAGAAGCGCCCGACGACTCGGACCCGACCGCCCACTTCCTCGCGAGGTCGCGCCATTCGACGCGCGAGATTTTCTATGGGGGCACCAATAATCCGGTGGTTTGCTTCGCCCCTGCTAGGTCCGCCTATGAAAGGAGAACTCGTCAAGTCGACCGAGCCAGCGCGCTCGAGAAAAGGGGACGACGTGGTCGTCCCCCGACCGGATGCCTCCCCTTTCATGAGGCGTGGGAATTGAATTTAAACAAATGTAAAGCAGGAAAGCTTGGAAGAGCGTCATACCTGAAAATGCAAAGAACTCAGAGAAGCGGAGAAACGAATCGACAAATTTTCGCAGACAACAAAGACTTCGATCATTAGCAGGGAGATCGGTTGGTAGTAGAGGTTCGATTCTAGGAGTGTGGAAATCGAGCTGACCGAGTGCTCTATTTATAGAGGGCCCCAACATGCGTACTGGGCCAGATTTGAAACGACGAGACTCTGCACTTGAAGCGACACAACTGTTCGCATTCCCTCCTAACTGTTACATGGGGAACCCCAAAAGATATCTTGGGAAATGCGAAGGTCACCTCATTCATTACGCATTAAATTGTACTAACGAAGGCCAAACGCCGCACACGAACGGCCGATCCAGTGGCAAAGAGCTGATGACTGGGGGCAACGGCTCAAGCCTCACCGCCTTCTTGCGACCTAGGCCCTCGGGGGCAATCGCTCGGGAGTGGGCTACCTTGTGAATCCTGCCCGATAGCACACCTCTGACTTGAGCGTCAGAGTGTCTTTGCAGGTACCACCCGAGGGCATTCAAGACATGTCCAGAACTCTCTTCTGCGACCGGCCAGCAGAACAGTAGTGGCGATTCAATCTCTATTAGTCAGGCACGATCACCTTCATTCATCGCTTTCTGCACCAAATCCCTGAAAAGAACACATCGAGAAGTGTTATGACCCAAGAAGTTATGATACTTACAAAACCTCTTTTCTGTCTTTGTTCTAATGGAGGAGTTTTTAGGCCTTGAGGCACTAAAATCTGACAATCGGCAGCTAACAGATCAAATATTTCCTCACATTTAGTCACATCAAAAGTATAAGTTTTTGTAACGAACCTATCATTCTTAGGTTCAACAGGGTTTTTTCCGTTAGCAAGTTTTAGCATTTTACAAACATAGGGAGGTCCAGGTTTTAATTCTGCAATATTAACCTCCTCTTCGACATCCTCGAAAGAAATATCGTATTCATGGTCACTGTCATTGATATTAACATAGGCCACTTTCTCTTTTTTACCATTATTGCCAAACCCATCGGGTTCTAGCTTTTCAAATTTTTAAGTCTTTCGACTTGTCTTCTATCACCAATTGAGCCATATCTCTCAAGTGCTGAGAGTCTAGCTTCTTTCTGATAGAATAATCTATGCCACCATCATCCATTTCGACTAACTCATGTTCAGTCACTTGAGTAAAGCACCTTGCTTTGAGAAGTCTAAATCTATTGAGATAATCATCAATAGATTCTTGCCGCTTTGCGTCGAACGCTAGCCAACTCTTTCAGATCGATCTTACTCGTCCCATATAGAATTGCTCGTGAAAGGCCTTTCTAATTGACTCCATGTAAATATGGAATGTGGAGGCAAAGCGTGAAACCATGTGAAGGCATTCTTTGTCGAGAATTTGGGAAGTATTTCATTCTCGATTCTCATTGTGGGCTATATCACCACTTCTATTAAGTAACGAGCCACGTGTTCGACAAAGAGATTTACTAGTTTCACCAAAGAAACTTAGTGAACTTGGGGAATTTTCCATCCCCTAGGTAACTCTATTTGTAACGTGTAGTCACATAAGGGCGATATTAAAGTTTGGCCTATTTAAGCCTAAATTAAGGCCATTTTGGGCTAAAATAGTTTCACCATATTAGTCGATTATTCTCAGACACCAAGGTTGTTTTGTTGTACTTGTCTGACTACTTCGACAACGTTTTGGTCTCTATTCACCAAAACAACTTGAGGAATTGGTTCTACCCTTGGGGGTTCTTCGACAGCAATGGGTTGTTGTTGACCCACAGGGACTACATTGTTGGGCCTCTCTGCAACAATTTCGACAGGCCTAACAGTTTGGACTTGAGGAATTGGTTGGTTAGGCACTCGTGGAGTGCCAAAGAAATCAGCAATTCGTCCCATATGTGTTGCCAACAATTGGTAACTGTTATTTGCGTTTTGAATCAAATGGTTAGACACAGTACCGATTTGTTGTGTCAACATGTTAACCATATCATGATTACTGTCGTCCATTTGTTGTCTTAACGCCAACAAAGAAGACGTGGTTAACGCAGGAACATTCCAACTATAAATGTTCTCTGAAGAACTATGGGTAGGAGAGAATCCTGACATTGCATTGTCTGCAAATGTGGACGAATTCGTTTGAAGGCCTACCATCATTGCTGTTGGCATGCCAAATGGGTTCCTACCGTTCATAGGCAAATCATATGACATATTTCCAACTATTTGAGGATTAGCCATTAAAGGACTTGATGGTCATGTTATTTGTGGCGGAGAAGCCATAATGGTCGGTTGTGATATTGCTGCCGTAGTCATCATAGACACAGGCGTGAGAATAGGAGCGGTTACAGCGGTTATGGGCATAACCGCTGAAGCCGACATGGGAGCAAGCATTCTCGCCGATCACTAACCAGATAATCTTGTGAATTTTGTGCGTTAGATGTAGAAGCGTTATTAGCATTAGAGCGTGACATCTCTGAAAGATTTTTACCACTTCTTAAACGCATAAACTGAACAATTCACAACAATGTTTTAAACAGTAAAAAGCTCAAACCGTCCCACCGGGAGTGCCAATTTGTTTACCCTGGATTTTGGTAAACACCTGGTTTGGAATTACTCGACTTGCGGGATCAACCAAGAAATCCCAAGACCGGCTTGGTTATCGTTGAAAATCATTTTTCGTGGATCTCGGTAACTTTGCATAAAAAGTAAAGAAGATAATAGGCGCCTCGCGCAAGCCATCAAATTATCGAGGAGATGTAGAAAATAAAGGAAAACACGTAAATGCAAAGAAAGTAAAAACGTAAAGAGTGCAGGAATTTAAAAGAAAGCAATTAAAGCACATTAATTGAAAGGGTGGTACGCAAGTTCATACATTCGCGTTCTGTTGCGCGTGTCTCATGGTAGTGTGTTGGAGGATTAGAGCGTAAGAAACTAAGTGTGATAAAATGTGAGATGTTTTCCATCAGGAACACTCTTATTTATACTACTTACCCAAGGAGGAAAAATTCAAAAACTAAGTAACTGCCTAAGAATTTGAAAAATGGTAACCGCCAGGCTTGTCTTTGACTACAGTCTTCTTCAATCAGCGCGCGAACTCCTCTGTCGAACAAAGCCTTTACTTCTTCAAATCTTCTAAGTCATTTAGTCCTATCAAACTCCTCTGCAGATGCAATATAGGATGATGACTCTTCATGTCATGACCCTCACAGGCTTATGACTCTTCTTAGCATGATTCTTTTGATCATGACCCTTCTTGGGATAATGACACTTCTTAGCTTGACTTTTCTTGAGGGAATGCATATCTTCTTCAATTTTCTTTGTCATGACTCTTCTTGCTTTTGATCTTCTTTAGTTATCCTTCTCATATTGCCACAACACATGATTATTCTTCTCAAGCAGAATTCTTCCAAGATTACCAAGGGTTCTTGATCTTAATTCTCAAGCTTGGGAAGCTTCCTTTCTTAGAATAGAGTGGACAATGATTCTTTTCTGATTTCTCTTAGAATTATGCTTCTCATAAGCAAGTAACTTGTTGAGATTAATTGTTTAATCATGTTCTTATGAAACACTCAACAAGAGGCATTAGTAATACATATGATCAGAAACCTTAAGCTTCTCATCATTGAGGTTTGTTTAACATCAAAACATTATTAGGGATTTTTCCTCAACATTTTGCAATAAAGAATTTATAGTTTACAGTTTTATTTCTACGCTTTTCTACACTAAGTTCCTATACTCCCTTTTTACCGCTTGCTCCTTTCATTCAAGTTTAGGGTGTGCAAGTTCGCGCAATAGTTGAGGTTGTATCTTGCATACAAGAAAAATAGAGTGATTCGAGTTTGATTTCAGCGACTGAAATTCAAAAGAAAGAAGGAAAATCAGAGTGGAAGTGTAGATTTACCTTTCTAAGTATAAGAAGAACTTAGATTGATAGATCTTGAAGATTGTTGTTGATCGTACCTTGACCAATGAAGTGTTGAAGTAGTTGTTGCTTCGTTGAATGGGCCGGTCGTTGAGGTAATGAAAGGACCGGTCCCGGCTTCACGCGTTGAGCACCTCGGGTGGTACCGCAAAGACACCGACGATCTAGTGAGAGGTCGCCGCGAGATAAAGCACAAGGTTAGAGAACGCACGATACCATATGCGAATGGTGTATATATATCGCGAGGTCCGACCGCTTTGCGAGATTTTCTACGGCGAGAATTGCGCCCAAGCAGCGTGTTGGGCCGATCGACCTGGGCCGGGCCGCAGCCTAGTTGCCGCTGGCGCTTCTTGTATTCTACGATACACCCAGAACACGGTTGCCCCAAGCCTAGGTCGCTTGAGAGCGGGCTGAGGCTTGAATCGATGCCCCCAGGAGTGTGGTTATTTTGACGAAACAGACGCGGCCGTTCGCTTTCTCTATAGGGCGGTGTCGACCGCTTGTCAACCATCGACCGTGCTGTCGCGACGGTTGGTCTTCGCTGACAATTAAGACGTGACGTTTGGTGTTTCCGAGGTTGTCCGAGGCAACCATTGGTGAGAAGACGAAACGCCAGGACGCTCGTATCCCGGGCCCCTTCGCGCCATGAGTCCGCACTATAAATAGCCCTTCACGAGTTCATTTTCACACTTCCAAGAGTTGCTCACAATGATCGACTCGCTGCCGCCGACTCGCATTCATAGTCAAGTTGTTTACTCGCGATCGATCCACAACATCTATTCAAGGTATGGACCGATCTTTACTTTTACTTCTCGAACTTGAGTTTTTCTTTGAAAGTATTCCGCATTTTTCCACGCCTCGTGATAGGGGTGTCAGTCGAGGATGGCCAAATCGCCCCTCTCATGAGTGCTCGCTTTCGATCGACCGACTGCTCCTCTATCATGTGTGTTTTTGCATGCCACTGACGAAACCGACCGCCCCGTATTCCCTGAAAACCACCGCAATCTTTCGCTACCTATATGTCGAGGCCGGGCGAGCCCAATCCCCACGAGGTGGAGTCTAAGTCGCCTTCGGGCGACAAAGGTTCTAGCTCTTTGCGGCTTCTTCGAGCGAAGACGAGCTCGAAGTTCTCGCTTCTTCCGGCCGAGGATCGCCACCAAAAAGCCTCTGGTTCCGTGTCCGCCCATTCGAGGAGCGGCGGCGGCAACTCTCCACCGCCAGAGGACATTGTTTCTCGAGCGGAGGGAGGAGGAGAAGATGTCGGCGTGATTATCATTGACGATGATGAAGCGCAGAGTGCCGCCCCGGGCCGTGGACGAGGAGATGGTGGAGGCCGGCGCGCCGAGCCAAGAAGTCCACGGAAGAGGTGGTTCACTGGGCCGTGAGCTCGGTCTTGAGGTAAACATCGGAGGGTCGAACGGGCGGTCGCCAAGTTCGCGATATAGCCCGAGATGTGTCCGACATGTCTTGGGTATCGGAAACTCTTCGCCTAATAGGAGCATTATTATCGCTGGCCACGAGGCTTTTGACCGACCTGCGAGCCGCTCGACGATTCACGGGCTGGAGGGTGAGAGGTATGAAGGACGGCAAGATATTGCCACTCATTCTCCCAACTTCAAGTTCACGATGTATCGGCTCGTGTTCGAGAAGATGAATATTACCCCTCCTTTTACGGAATTTCAACGTGACGTCCTGCGTCACATCGGGGTCGCCCCCTCCCAACATCACCCTAACGCGTGGGCGTTTCTGAAGACCTTTGAAGTTCTTTTGACTAAGCTGGGTCGGCCGGTGTCGATCATGCTGTTCTTCACTCTCTTTGAGCTGAGCTGGCTCAGGGAGAAGGCAAACAAAGAGAAGAGGGAGCAGGTCTCCTTTAAGATGCAGAAGACCCATCATTGGTTCTTCAAGGCTTACCAAGAATCCTTGGGAGCGGCCTGGAGAAGCCAAGATTTCTTTTGGATCGCTCCCACCGAGGAGGCCGGTAAGGCCGTGACGGAGGTCCAACCGGACGGAATGCTCGGTCCCCTTACTTCCCATCATGTGGAACGAGGCTCACTCGCAGCGGCCTAGGATTACATTTACGCTGTCAGGACTTCGGGCGAGGCCGACCTAGAATCCTCGGAAATGATCAAGTCGCTAGCGGGCATGATGCGTCCTGCACTCTAAGCGGCGACATACCATGCCGCCCCTTTATCTTGCTCGAGGCCGTGGATCCGGAGGCCGAGATCGGCTTGCTTTTGAACTTTGCCTTTATATTTTTATCGTCATCTTTTCTTCTAACTCATAACTCGTTATTTTGCGTAAAGAATGGCCGCAAAAATCGGGAGGTGCTCGAGTCGGCTCAAGCTCGCTCTATCCTGTGGGCCAAGAGGTGGGAAGGACCTCGGCCCGAGATGCTCCCTGAATCGCCTCCTCAAAGGTGCCCCACCCCCAAGGGCCAAAAGAAGAAGCCACCGCTTGGCCGCTCCTCGTGATCGACGATCGCTCCGCCAAGCGGATAAGGCTCGACGACCGAACATGGATTCCGCCAAGGCCGACTCTCCCTATTCTCTCTCTTGAGAAGCTAGGGACAGTCGAGCTCGAGTGGTTCAGAAAAAGCCGATGGAGGTCTCAGGCTTCTCCGCTGGGGATAGAAAAGATCATGACCGAAGCCGGGGCCGAAGTCAAGGTACTTTACTTTCTCACTGTTATTTCTTTTGTCTTAGATCAACCGACTAATAACCGGACGATCTCTTGTTTGCAGGGCTCGCACTGCTAAGGAGTCTTTGATCGAGCTGCAGTGAAGTACGACAAGCTTGCCAAGGCCAAGAAAGCTTCTTCGGGGCGGGCGAGGACCGCCAAGCTTGCCAAGAGGAATAAGGAGCTCGGTGGGCAAGTGACGAATCAAGAACGACGTTGAAGCCTTGGATAAGGATAAGGCCGATTGAGGCCGAGAATGCCGAGTGGCGCGAAGATCCAAATGGTGGCCTGTGCGGTAGGGAGGCAATGGCCGAGCAATTCTACAATGCTCTCGCAAAGGGCATTGAATCCGCACTTGAGCATCAACTTTGACGAGAAGATGGTGAATCCGCCCATTACGCTTGCGGAGAACAAGATCATGCCGCTCGAGCAAAAAGATGAACATGGAAACGTTGTTCGACCGCCACCGCTTCTTTTCAAAACCTCTGAAGCCCGCCGCGAGCGGTGTAATTCTTGTAATCGTTTAACTTGCCTTCGGGCACAACAATTTTCCCGCTGCGGTTTTGATTAGTGGGCGCGCCGGCTTCGACCAAGGCCCCGTGTTTGTAATGACAATTTCTTTTCATTTACTTCGCTTGTTTGCTTGAATCGATTGTTTCGCATTTATTTCTCTAAGTTTACTTAACTTTAGATTTAGGTCGCTCGACATTTCTTATCCGATAAACGGTGCCTCACTCGGCGACCCTTGATAGGGCCATTTCGATGACACTCGACCGGTCGACTTTCGGTGACCTTCTTTTGGGCCAACTCGGTGGCGCCGACCTAGGTCGCCGTCGACCAAAATTTGTGGGTTATTACTTAACCCTGGGCCACTTCGATGGCACTCGATATAGATCGCTTCGACGACCTAACGTTGTGGGTTGTTACTTAACCCTTGGGCCATTTCGATGGCTCGCTCGAGTCAACTTCGGTGATCGTTGCTTGTGCCGCGTCTCGGCGGCACACGCCATGCATCGCTTCGACGACCGAGGTTCGTGGGTTATCTAACCCTCGGGCCATTTCGATGGCTCTCGAGGTAGGTCGTTTCGACGGCCCGATCAAAGTTGATAAATCTTCGATCGCTCCTTTGCCACGGGCAATCTTTGAAGCGACGGCCATACATTCTTGCGAGAAAGTAACGAACACATCATATTTCTAAAGGTCGCCCTCGTAAAAACCCCTGGGAAAAAGAGCGCACGCTTTTTCATTTATAGGTCGGTCGCTCATTACATTCAAATCGCTCATCACATTCAAACGTAATACTTTCTAAGTTTCTCCGCATTCCATGTTCCGGGGATAGTCGCCCCATCCATGGTTTCCACCGTAAGCCCCCTTTCGATCTTGTTGATGACCTGTATGGACCTTCCCAATTTGGTGCGAGCTTTCCTTGGCGTGCATTCTTGTTTCCTACGTCGTCCGCCTTAGAACGAGTGACCGACCGCGTGAAGTCTCTCTTTTGCACGCGAGTGTTGTATCCGTCGCGACCTTCTCGCTTGATCAATTGCTCTCTTAGTGACGCAGGTGCGCAGCTTCTTCAATTAGGTCCAATTCTTCTCGAATAGCTCGCCTTGGCCGTTGTCAACCATTGTAGGGGATTCAAGTTCTCCAATTCGGCTCGCCCATCTCTATGGGTATCACAAAGATCGGTCCCATATACCGATCCGAATGGGGACTCTGGCCGTTGAGTGAGGGGTCGTCCCGTAAGCCCATAGAACGGATCGCACTTTTCGACCCAGTTCCTTTCGCTTCATCAGTCTTCGCCAACCCACGCAGAATTACTCGCTTGCCGCCTACTTGGCCGCTTGTCCGAGGGTGCTCGACCGAGGTGAAACGCTGTTTTACCCTAAGTCGGCCAACATTTCTCTGAATCTCTTGTTTGTGAACTGGGTGCCGTTGTCTGTTATTAGTTGCTGGGGGATCCCAAAACGGGCCAACACACACCGGCCGAAGAATTTGCTTACTTTCGCCGAGGTGATGGTTGCAAGAGGCTCGGCCTCGACCCACTTTGTGAAATAATCTACCGCCACGATTAGGAATTTGAACTGGCCTGGAGCAGCTGGAAATGGGCCTAGCAAATCCATGCCCCACCAAGCAAACGGCCAAGGTGAGACAAGGCTTTGCAACTCTGTGGAAGGTGCAACGTGGACATCAGCATGTATTTGGCATTTCTTGCACTTCTGAACGAGCTTCTTGGCATCCTCGTCCATGGACGGCCAATAATAGCCGGCCCTGAGAGCCTTCTTAGCTATGGAACGAGCGCCCTGGTGACTCCCACAAATACCTTCATGAATGTCCCTCAGCACATGGTCGGCTTCGACCGACGTAAGACACCTTAACAATGGAGAGGAGAATCCTCTTCTGTACAACTTTCCTTCTATAACCGAGTACTGGTCGCCCGAGCCTCGACCAACTTAGCTTGCTTCGGATCGCTTCGCTTCTTTCCTTCAACAATGTATCTCGGGATAGGGCGATCCAATCAATCCGTGATTGACACACGTAACGCCAACGATCGACTTGGCTTGGTCGATACGCTCTACGATTTAGAGTTTCTCGAATCAAACTTCGTGATTCCCGGGCCTTCGACTCGCAAGTTTCGAGAATGTCCGCTTCGAACATTTTCGGTCCGAGGCACATGAGTCACTTCGGCCGGCCGAACCGCTGAGAAGCTCTCTTCTTACTCGCTAGGTAATTCTTCAAAGACGCCGCCCTTAGCATCATATAATTCTTTGATCTCGAGACGACAAGCAAGCGAGTTCGATCGAAGTTCGACCCGGCCGACATTGAAGTCTCCTGGCGAAAGTGCGCAGCCCGGCTATGCACGCCTCATATTCGGCCTGATTGTTCGATGTATGGAAGGCGAAAGTCAGAGACACCTCCACAGCCAGGCCTTCAGAATTTTCTAGTATTAGGCCGGCTCCACTTCCTTTGCTATTAGACGACCCGTCTACGTGCAAGATCCAGGTCGTTTCAGCTTGATCTTCTCGGGTAGGAGTCATTTCAGCTATAAAGTCGGCCAACACCTGCGCTTTTGCGGCCGATCCGATTCAAATTTAATGCCAAACTCATCGAGTTCCACCGCCCACTTTATCATTCGTCCCGCCGTGTCCGCCGATGAAGGACTTGCTCGATTGGCCGATCGGTCCTTACCACGACACTGGTGAGCCACAAAGTAGGTCTCAACCTTCGAGCAATGATCAAGAGTGCAAGAGCAAACTTCTCTATTTTCTCGTACCTCACTTCGGCCCTTGCAACACTTTACTAATAAAGTAGACCGGATTTTGTTTCAGATCGCATTCTCGACCAACACAACACGTAACTTCTTTCCGTGATAGCCAAGTACAGTACAACGTTTCGCCCGGGCAGCCGCTTAGTCATAATTGGCGGGTTGGTCAAAGCTTGTTTCAATTCATCCAATGCCTACGTGGCATTGGTCACCCACTCAAAATCCACCTCTTTCTTCAAAGATCTAAGCGATGGAAGCGACTTGAAGGCGCTTTGGGAATGAACTCGACAGAGCGGCCACCATGCCATTCACCGTTGTATTTCTTTTTTAGTCGTGGCGGCCTCATATCGGCGATCGCCGCACTTTTCGTGGTTTGCTTTATCCTCTTTCGATGTGTGGAAGCCCAAAATCTGCCTACCACCCCAAAGGTACACTTCTCAGATTCTCTAAGTGAGTTCTTCCTAGCTTCTTCAAATATTTCCCGAGGTCGCCACATGATCTCGGGTCGGTTACACTTTTGATGATCATGTCGCCCAAATACACCTCGAGATTCGACCGATCGCCTCTTGAAAATTTTGTTCATCATTTGGTAGGTCGCTCCAAATGTTCTTGAGGCCGAAAGGCATCACCTTATCTTGAAAATTTCCCGATCGGTCATGAAGGCCGTCTTGTGCCGATCGGGCGGATACATCGTGATCTCGATTGTATCTAGAGTAAGCGCCCGTAAAAGACGAGAGTTTGTAGCCCGAGGCCCCATCGACCAATTTGTCAATGTTTGAGTACGGGAAGGCATCCTTCGGGCATGCCTTATTTAGATCGGTGTAGTCTACACACATCCTCCACTTTCCATTCTTCTTTTTAACCAAAGACGACATTGGGACGGCCCGTGTCGTGTATTTGATCTCTTCTATGAAATTGGCCTTTATGAGGTCCTCAACGCGCTTTGCGGCTTGAGATTTTTCCTCGCTCGAGTACGCCTTCTTTGAGCGACCGCGGCGACCCTTCGCCGATCGAAAGTTGATGGCGAGCTACTTCGATAGGAATGCCGGGCATGTTCGATGCCCGCCATGCGAAACAGTCAAGATAGTCTCTCAAACATTGCACAAGGTCTTGCTTCACTTGCTCCGTGTAGGTCGCTACGAAGCTTGACTATCTTTGTTGGGTCGTCTCCCAACCGCACATCTATTAGCTCTCCACGAGGTTTCGCCTTTTCAACTGCTTTTTCAGCTCTCTCGGGCTAAGTCATCATCGTTATCCTCCGGTCATTGTCGGATCATACCGAGCGCCCAAATCGATGACGTTGACTTGATGGCCTTCACCATTGCTCGAACATTTGGGCCAAGGTCTACCTCATCGCAAATTTCTTGGTACAAATCGTGACTTCGCCTTGCCGCCTCTCAGGTCGGCCGCCGTGGTAACTACCGGTCGTCTTTATCGTAGAATTTCATCTTTCGATGTATCGCTGACGCCACGGCCTCTAGCTTGCCCGTGGTCGGTCTACCAATGATACAATCGATAGCACGATTTGAGGGGTAGTACGAGGAACGCCGTGCGGACCGGCCTCTGTATAAAGTGCTATTCTAAAGTGTCGCCACCAAATGTGACCATGAGTTCGATCGTCCCCAACGGGTAGGTGACCGCTCCATTGAAGCCCGTTAGGGAGTAGGCTCGGCCCGGGGATTATCTCGCCCGATCAACCTTGATCTTGTCAATCAAGCCTTCAAACATGATGTCGCCGAGCTACCCTAGTCGACTAGAATTCTTTGAACTTCGTGATTGGCCATAATCGCCTCGATTACCAACGGAACATAATCGTTTGGCTCGCCATCGTGCGTGTCGCTATCTCCAAACGACGGGGGTGCTGTTCGAGACCGGTGGGATCGTTGATGTTTAACCGACCATCGTGAGCTCGCCCCACTTCCTTTTTGTGGCTTTATTCGATTCTCTACGGCCCAACGGGTTTCCACCGTGAATGACCATTGCAACGCGTTGCGACCCGGACCGTGGAGCTTCTCGTCTTGAGGACGGTCTTTGTCTTGGGCGCTTGAAACAACTAGAGCACCCTTCCCTCCCATGCGGATCGACTTCTTTTTGTTTCTCTCTTGAGGTCGGCCGCCTTCCTCCGACCTCACATACTTTCCCAGCTTGCCTTTCTGAATGAGCTCTTCAATATCATCTTTGAGGGCCATACAATCGTTAGTATCATGGCCCTTGCTCTTGTGGTAACGGCAAAGATCTTTTAGTCGGCCGTGCCCCCTTCTTGAGCACGAGTGGATCAGCCGCTTTACTCCCACAAATTCATTGTTTTGGCACTCGCTATAGATCCGCGCAATAGAGGTGTTTAGCCGAGTGCGATGATCGAACTTCTTATCACGAAAGTCGACCGATTGTCGCGGCGACCTTCATGCCCTTTGGCGGCTTATCGCTTTTCTTCTTTAGGTCGTACGAACGGCCTTCCTTGCACGCCGTGGTTTCTTCATACGCCATGTGGACGTTAGCCCTCGTTAAGAAGTAGCCGAGATCTTGGTAATGATTCAATGTAAACTCTTCAACGAACGGTGGTGTCAGTCGAATACCCCGCGGGTATTTCAACTTGTCCTTGTCTCGACAAGTCACGCAATGCACTTCGGCCTCGATGTTAAACCGGTCGATATCGCATCTCGTTGTCTCGTTGTCGCTGAACAATGAATCCGGTATTCTTCATACCGATATTGGAAATATTGGCGTGGTTTGCGGTGTAGTGAGACAAGAAGATTCTTATCAAGTCTTCCCATGATGAGATGGAATTGGCCGAAGAGACTCCCACCATTCCAATGCTCGGCCGTCCAACGACTGGGGAAAAAGCCTGCATTTCATGGTCGGTCCCAATTCCCTATAACAGCAATAATTATTGAAGTAGCGGAGATGTTTGTCTGGATCTCCTCGGCCGTCAAACTTGTTGAGATTGGGCGGCTTGCGGAGATCTCTCGGAATTTTGTAACGCCTGATCTCCCTGGAGAACGGGCCGTGCTCGTTCTGAATGTCGTTCGACCCAAAGGGTTGCATTGCGAGGCATGCCTCGTTGCCCGGCATTCCATAGAATCCTCCGGATGGGCCAGTTGGTGGAAGCTGAGGCCTTCTGGGTCGCTCGCTTTGGCCTCTCCTTGGCCGATGCGAAACGTCCCTGATTCTTCCATCTCTGTAATCTTCCAGCTCTTCTCGAGAATCCCAAGATCTGCTTCTCGACCGAGCGTGACCCGGACGACTCATCGAGGAGTACGGTGGGTGAGCGGCCGGTGTCGGGATCGGTAGCTAGAATCTTCATAGTCATCGGACATCGAGCGGGCGTCACGCTGCGTTCTGCTCGGGGCGACCTATGCGCGCCGCCGTCTTGCCGGAGAGCGATGGGTGGTGCTCTCCCCGAGAGATGCTCTTCGCGGAGGGGAGCGGTGTCGCGTCTTGCGATCGCGGCGAGCGCAGGTTCTCCGTCTTCCGCACGCGCGCGCCCAAACCGACCTCTTTCGATCGAGACGAGAGATGGCGCGTCTCGATCTGCGATCACGATTTTTGTTTTGCGGGATTTGCAAACGGCGAGAAATGACATGGTCCGGCAGAGGTTCCCGAATGCCCGCTTCAATCGGCTCGGGCGGCAAGTCTCCGAGAACGCGGTGAACTCGTTGGAGGATAGGTCCGCGACCGTTGTGCACATCAAGGCTCTTGTCGTGGAAGTCTCGAGACTCGTGGATCGTGGACGCCACGCCCGGTTCGCTGGCCGATTCTGCCGGAGGATTGAGTCGAGAAGTGGCCCGCGTCTGGGGCCGGTCGCGTGGAGCCATGAATGAGGTAGGATAGCGCACGGGCCTCCCACTGTGGTCGCCAATTGATCGTACCTTGACCAATGAAGTGTTGAAGTAGTTGTTGCTTCGTTGAATGGGCCGGTCGTTGAGGTAATGAAAGGACCGGTCCTGGCTTCACGCGTTGAGCACCTCGGGTGGTACCTGCAAAGACACTCCGACGATCTAGTGAGAGGTCGCTCGGGCAGATAGCACAAGGTTAGAGAACGTACCTGATACCATATGCGAATGGTGTATATATACTGCGAGGTCCGACCGTTTTGCGATATTTTCGGCCGGCGAGAATTGCGCTCCAAGCAGCGTGTTGGGCCGATCGAATTGGCCGGGCGCGAGCCTAGTTCTTTGTTGGCGCTTCGTATTTCTTTGATACACCCGAGAGAACAGCTTGTTTCTCAAGAACACCATCAATGTACATGCAGTTAAACCAAATAGAATAAAATTAGGGTTTTAGTATAAAGAAGGTAAATCAAAGGGTAAAATCAGAAGAGGTGTGGTTTTTACCTAGTTTGAGTGTTTGGAACCATTATTGAACCTGTGAGTACCTGCAGAATACACAAACAAGAATTAGGGTTTCTGACCTAATTTGATTTTTGAAATAAAAGTGTAACAGAAGTTTTAGAAGGTAGATTGGAGGTTGATTTACCTTCGTTGAAGCTTGATTGCGAGAATCAAGCAGCGTTTGAATAGCTTGCTTAGAATGAAGTGTTCGCGAAGTGAAAAGTGTGAGACGTAGCTTCAAATTGCCTTGATTCAGATCAAAACCTTAGGGTTTTGGATCATCATCATCAACAATCATCATCAGCCAAGAAACCGAGCGGATTTGATACTTCAATCACCATTAAAATGGTGAGAGCATCAAACCCTAACTGGGTTTTCATAGAGAGAAGAAGAGAGAAACGAAAGAGACGAAGTATTAGAGAGAGAGAGAGAGTGAAGAGTGAAAGTGAATCACAATCCGGTTAGGGATTTTAAGATTCACATATATACACCGGGTCAAAGAGCACTACAAGAAAATCTTGTTTTAGCCACCAACAATTGTCACGCAGCTTATTTCGTCAGTAATTTGCCACAGATTTTGCGACGGCATGTGTGAAAAGTAAGAGTGCGAAATTTCCCACTGGTGTTTGCCACAGGTTTGCCACGGACATATGAAATGCCAGAAATTTGCGACGGAGATGCCGTGGCAAGTCTGTGGCAACCCAATGATGAAAATAAAACACCCACGATGTCTAAATCCCTAAAACAGAACGTTCTTCTTCTCTCCCTAAAAAAACAAAACGCTCTCTTCTTCTCCTTTGACCTCCAGCACCTTAGGCTCCTCCTCCGACCTCCACCCTCCACCCTCCTCCGCCCTCCTCCATTGCTAATCGTGCTCACGACTGACACACGTTATCCCTCTTCCACTCTTATTCTCCTTTGCGCCTCCGCCATTTCACCTCAACTATTTCTCCACCGTTTCACCTCGCATCTCCGCCGTATTTTGCCGCCGCTGCTCCTCTTCCCCACTTGTAGGTAATTTCTATTATCTTTTTTAATTTATCCCTAATTTCACTGATTAAAAAACCCTAAATGTCCCAATGTTTTTTGAACAAAACCCTAATCATGTTTTTGAGCAAGCTTAAAGGTCTTGTTGTGAATGTTGTTGCGTGGAACAGGCAACAGATAACTGAAGGCAGTGGCGGATCTTGTAAAGAGCCGGGGGGAGCCACGACACCCGTCAAAAAATTAGAATTTTTTTTAATATACTACTAATATTGTAGCGACCGAAAAATCCGGGAAAGGATTCTTCGAAGGTTCGAAAGGAAGCCGCCACCAAATTTTAGTTTAAAGGCTTGAGATAATCGAAGGCAAGTATGGCGGATCTTGTAAAGAGCTGGGAGCCACGACACGATCACAAAAATTAGAATTTTTTTTAATATACTACTAATATTGTAGCGACCGAAAAATCCGGGAAAGGATTCTTCGAAGGTTCGAAAGGAAGCCGCCACCAAATTTTAGTTTAAGGGCAAATTCGGAAAATCCCTTTAAGTTTTAGGACGAGGCATTATTAGGGTTTGGGAGTCGTTATGTGTGGGGAAGGTATTAGCACCCCACGACATCCTATTGTCTAATTAATTTAAAATTTATTTAATAATTACCCTTTTATTTGTAGAAAAAAAGACTTATTTAGGTTTTTGGTTTTTAGTGCTTGACAAGAGTTGAGTCTTGCTCCTACGTACCTCCAGATGCAATGGATGAATCAAAGCTACGTAGTTCTTCCTGAAAAAGTTTGTTGGTTGGTGTTTTTTAGCGTAGGGATCGTAGGATTCCTTGAACTGTACAGCCCACTGATTCCTAGGACGCTGACTAACCCGATTGTACAACCGACTTAGTCCCTTACTTTTTGAAAATAATTTTAGAGTTTTTTGAAAGAAAGTGGTTTGGTGTGAGGTGGGTCTGTTTTAGAATAGGTATTCTATAACTCCTGAACTGTACAGCTCATTAGTTCTAGTACGCTGACTAACCCGATTGTACAACCGACTCAGTCCCCTATTTATATAAAAAATAATAATTTATTTATATTAAATTTTTTGTAGGATTACTGAACTGTACAACTCATTGGTCCTAAAATGATGACTAACCCGGTTGTACAACCAACTTAGCCGTTTATTTTTAGAAAAATAGTTTATTCGTATTTGTTAGGTTTGTAGGGTTACTGAACTGTACAACTCATTGGCCCTAAAATAATGACTAACCCGGTTGTACAACCGACTTAGCCGTTTATTTAATTTTGCGAGAAAAATTAATTACGTTTGAGTTGGAAAAGAATTAAAAAGTGAAACAGGGGGTGAAAATGGTAAATTGGGGTTTCATTAGTCGCATGGGGTTGCATAATTAATTGGAGGTGTAAAAAGGAAAGCCCGGTTCGCATAGGAGGGCCCAATATGCGAACTGGGCTTAAGTGGGGAAGGGGCGCGCGTATGAACGAAGGGGGTGTGATTAATATTCAGAATATTAAAAAATAAAAAAATAAAAAAAGGGCCCAATATATAACCCTAACAACCGAAAACCCTAGTTTCAACCCCTTCCTCCTTCCCATTGGCGGCGCCGCGGCAGAGGAAAAGAGAGGGAGAGCCTTGGCCAGAACTCCGCCGGTTTTTACGGCGAGATAGCGCTGGGGGAGGCGAAAATGTCACCGGTTTCTGGGGAAGGAGACTGGACGGTCGGTTTCTGAGAGGAGAGGGAGTGGCTTCGGTCTTGGTTTAACAATTTCGGTTTCCCCCTTTTTGATTCTCCTTCTTTCGATTTCTGTTTGTTTTGGTGGCTGATGATGGTGATGGTTTGGTTTGGGGGAGGGAGAGGGACGTCGCCGGAGGTAAGGCCTTGGTGGACGCCGGCGTTTTTGGTGAGGTTCAGCTTCAGTTTCATGGTGGTAGGTGGTGTGTGTTTCGTTTTTGGAGGGTATAATGGTGAGCCACCGGAGTGCTCGCCGGAGAAGGAGACCGAAGCTCCGACGAGCGCTAACTGTCCCTTTTTGTTATATTTTAGATCTGTTTCTTCTCCTCTTTTCTCTTTTTGCCACAATGGTCATATGATTTATTTACAGTGCTATGTTTCTCACGGTTGAAAACTCAATTAAATCATTCCAAGACACAGTTCAACAAAAAATAGTACTGCAGCATTATGCATCTTGTTTAATTTAACCAAAACAAACTTAAAATACTTAATATATCATAGCATTCATATAAAAATATAATCCAGGTACAATAGAACCTAAGTAACATGACACGGTTGTTACTTCGATTTCAGAACATAACTTCCAAATTTATTTAGGAAACAACGAAGCTCACCAATACAGGAAATCCAAGTTTCAATCTGATTTTGACATTTCACATATAAAATAAACTACTTGTTTTTACTTGTGTATATATCTGTTGTTCTTTACTAACACAGACGTACGTATTTGATAAAAAAAACAGATCCATTGACACATGTAGTTTGGATATTGTTACATCAGTTTTAGAGTTAGGAACATATTTGACAAACCTACCTTTACTCCAGCCTCAGATTAGACTCCTAAACGCCGTTGTTTGTAACTATAGCAATCTGCTCATCGTGTTCTCCTTGAATCGCCACTCATCAAGCTACCGAATCTTCAAATCTCAGATTTTTGAAAGAGTCAGTGTTTAGTGGATTAGGGTTTCGATGTGAAACTCTAATCCTATTTTTGGGTGATTCTAGCAGTAGTTTTTACGCCTTGGTTTTCGTGTCTTTTTATCGCTTATTGATTGTTTATTTATAGTAGAAAACTAGGTTAAGGCATTTACGATTTTTGACCAGGCTTTGAATAATTTTTCAGGTTCTGATCCAAGCCCAACAATGATTCATTAAAGCATTTGGGAATGTTGCTGAAAACCCTAGTTTTGCTCCTTGCATGCCCATTTTCGTATTCTATTTTTTATGTATTTTTAGTATTATTATTTTTTGTATTTTTGGACTTTTGGACTATTAAGTGCTTTTAAATTGTAAATTAAACTAAGTAGAATTTTTTTGACATTTTTAGACATATTAGACTTTTAAACACTTTTAAATTGTAAATTAAACTAATTAGAATTTTTGACATTTTTGGACTGTATATATATGTATCTGCTCAAAATAAGGACGAAATAATAAAACTAGAAAAGAAGTCGGAATGATGAGTCCACTTGCGAGAAAACAACTCGAATAAGCCCATTTGCAAGGAAGCGACTTGGATAAACCCAATTAAGTTCGACTAGGCCCAAATACGACTATTCCACTAAAGAATGCGCGAAAAGATCGATCATTCGCGCACATTCTTAATTTAAACAACGGCACTTCGACTTAGTTGAACAGGTTAGTTGAGATTGACTTAGGTTAGTAAATGAGACACCCTTTTTAATAATTCTCGTAATTGCGCGACTTCAGAACATGAATAAAATAAACGACTAAAAACCGGAAAAAGAATACGGACAAAATTGGGGTATAACAACTGCCTTTCTTTATTAGTATTTTACTAGAAAGTGATGAGTTCTCGAACTTTCGTAGTAGAAATAGGAATAAAGATAAGATAGACGCTAATTTTGTCCGTTTAAGGGGGAAGCGGAGAGTTTAAGAAATAATAGGGGCTGGTTAACACTTGGCGCATTAACCGAGAGTTGAATGAAGGGTCAACAAGGACCTGAAGGAGCACTAAGGCTCTGAAGGACCACTCAGGGTCTGGAAGGCTGCCTAGGCCTTAATTGAAGGACCATCGTGGTCTGAAGGAGCGCAACTAGCTACGGTACTAGTTAAGCGGATGCGAGGGGGCCTTTATATTCGGCGGCCATGATGGGTCAAGATCGGTCTAGAAGCGATATTTTGACCATGAAGGGCGCCCACGCGTGTCTTAGGCTGACACAACTAGTCTGAAGGACCACTCGGGGTTTGCGAAGGTCCGTCGGGCTCGACTCCGACGTTGCGACCTTGGCCACTTAGGGCACTGCTCTGAAGGACCACTTGGGGTCTATAGAGATCAACTTGGTGATCTTTGATATGATATGAGATCAACTCTTAAAGCGCTGCTATTAGAGGAACAAAATATAGGGAACGACACTTATCGTGTTTATCCGAGCACACCTAACAAATGCATCTTCCCGAGGGGGGAAAATCTTTCTTCTTTTGGCAATGCAATGAATGGTGCACGCGTATGTGCAATGATTGGTATCTGGTGGAATGATTTTTTCTCTTCTGTTTTTTTTGCTTTTTTGCTAGTTACGTAATAAATGCATAAAATGCGAATGTGAATATGATGCAAATGAAATGATTGAATGCTAATGCCATGGTGCATGCATGATGCGATGATATGATATGATATGATATGATATGATATGATATGATATGATATGATATGATATGATATGATATGATATGATATGATATGATATGATATGATATGAGTGATTGGGGTATAGAAACATTTTTGGTAATGATGAGATGTGAGACTTTAGATGCGAAGAGCAGAGGTGAATATTGATCATTCTTTGAAAAAAATTAATTTGATTCAATACTTCAGCAATCTCAATGTTGTTATCTGACGTGAAAAGGTACTTGACTGTATTTGCAAGCTCGTTCATTTTTCTCTTCCATTATGATGCCCCATGATTACCGAAGTTTATGTCCACAAAGTTACCTAAGTGGATTTTTAGCATCATATGATCAACTTGTGTTTTCTCTCTCTGAAGCATCGTTTTGTGAAGATGTATAGTAGTGCGAATATAGATGAATGAGTCAGTTAACTTGGGGTTCTAAAGACCTAGGGTGTGGACATTTGTGGCACATGAAGGGGTGAATGACTGACTAGTCTTTGTCAAGGTCATGAAAGGTAGGTTTTCCCAAGCCAAGAAATGCAGGACTGCCCCAATTTAGATTTGATGACGGTGAGTGAATAACTTGCCCCTGTCTAGTGGTGACAAGCTAGGGGTGTAGAAGATGATGAATTGGGAAGGCATTGGCTTTGGAATGACAGGTGGCAAGTAGGAGATGTTGTCTCAACCCATAGAGTTTGATGTTTCCCTAATTATGGTAAGGACAAGATTGCCCCTGACTAGAGTAGAAACATTTAGGATAGTGAGTTGAGAAATTGCCCCGGTATGGTTTTTTGGCTGTGAATATGGCAAGGGGATGAGATGGGTGTAGGGTGAATTTTCCCATTTGAAGGTAGAGTGAAGAGCGACGTGATTTCCCTACTTGAAATGGTATTTCGAATGGTCGGCTTTAGTGAAATTGGAAAAGGTGGCGGAGTTAAGGTTATGGGTTTTTGGAATTTGTCTAGTATGGTTATAGGCTGGATGTGGTATGACACTGTACAAATTTCCCCAAGTTCAAATGGAATAGATGGTGAAAGGGATGCCCCGCTTTAGGATATAGGTGACGATCTTAGCATGAACTTTTGGTTATTTTGAGAATGACTCTCAGACTATGATGGTCTTGAGCTTGCTATGATGAAAGCTACACTTGGCGATCAATAGACCTTGTCTTGGTATAATTGTAACTTGGATGGATCTTATAGTGCAAGTCCTCTGATTTTTCCTTTTTTTTTTTGAGCAAACATATTGTAAATAAATAAACTTATTTGTCCTAAGATTAAAACTTTGAGATAACAAAAGCAATCGGTCATTGATCAGAATGGATTTTTGGAGTTGTAATGTGGCTGATGGTTAATGGTTTATGAAGGAAATGGTTATTAGGCTCAAATGAGTGTTTGAGGTTTTATTGAGACAGTAGTTGATGTGCCTCATGGTAGAGTGGACCTGTTTAGGATTGTCACTTGGCCAAGGGTTTGTGGAGGGTAGGATATTGAGGCCAAAGGAAGGGTTTGAGGATTGATGAGACAAATGATTTTTATTCAGCAGTGTAGTTTGGCTAATGGTTAATGGCTTATGAAAGAAGGGTTTATTAGGCTCAAAGGAGTGTTTGAGGGTCTATGTCTCGTGGTAGAATGGATCTGTTTAGATGGATTGGGAAGTGTTTGAGGGTTTATTTCAGACAAGGATCTCTTATGCGTTTAATTGTATGAAATATCAGCTCACGATTCTTACTACTTTTACTTTTTTGTTTTGTTTTTTTTTGTGATTATTTTTTTTTGTGATTTTTTTTTTGTGATTTTTCTTTCTCTTTCTTTTGAGTTGGGTGAGCTGATAAAGGTGATACGCAATTTTCGATGTGAGATAGATCTTTGTCTACGGTGATTGGAAGTTTTTGTTTTTCTGGCTTAAGGTGGGTAACAGAGGTTTTTTTCGAGGGTATGGGAAGATGGTCAAACTTCATTTCAAATCATGATTGCTCGTTTTTTCAAAAACTAACTTAAGGACAATAATTTATTTACTTTTATATATTTGCTCTTTTGTTTATTTCTTTTCATGCTCTAATTTTTGTTTAGGCTGCTCTTACGAGTTTTCAACCTAACGAGCTTATTTTGATTTTTTTTTTAAAGGACTTGCACAAAGGGAATACAATGTTGACAAGGTATTTTAGAGATCACAAATTTGCCCCAGTATGGAGGACCTAAAGTGTTATTTCATCAGTGAGAACAAACCAAAAGTTGACTAGGTAGGGTAGTATGTACTTTAGGGTGGTCGGGGTGGGACTAGACTTTGACAGGGGATGATGGTAAGGTAGGGGCGCTAACTGACTCAAACAAAAATAAACACACATGTTACCCAAGTCACTACACAAATGCTTCGTAGAGAGTTAACATTAGTTAAAACATGATAGAAATTTTTTTTATGGACATTTAGGTCATTTATCATGGGATGGAAGAGATGCAACGTTTGGTTAAAAAAATGTGAGCAAGCTGCTAATTTGTAAAATTGAGTGCCTTGAAATGCCTTGAGCTTGCAACTAAGTATGGCTAAACTTTTTCAAAAAGAATGATTTACCTCACAAGAATGTCTCACCTCTCACCACAATTTTTTTCTAGAATTATGCTCATTTTTTTTTGTGACGCATGATGTAGGTATGCGAATGAATGAGTGTGCATGAAATGCGAATGAATGTATGTGAAATGCGAATGTAATGATAATGTATGTGAATGAAATGATAATGTATGATTTTATTTATCGCGTCGGGGAATTATAAGTTTTACGTTTGGAGAGTAAAGTACAAAGTTTGACTTTGACTTTAGCATGCATGACTTCTCTCCAAAATAAAGCTTTTAATTCTCAGGCAGTCGTAACATAAGATGCTTATTTTTGTAATGCAAAGAAAAAAAATGCATGAGGTATGGTTTCTAAGAAACTTGCGGTAAATAATGATTTGGGTTTCTGACATTTTGATTTTTTTGATTTTTGGATAAAAGACGGTATGCACTAATGTTTGTTTTGAATGCAAGGGTGTTAAGCTCCTTTGTGAACCTATAAAGGTATCTTATGGAGTGGGTCTAAAGTTTCCTTTATAGTGAACCTCACAAGGGTGGTTCTAAAGAATCCTACACATGGTTCCTAGAGCCAAGGACCCCAGTCAAGAACGCTGGCCCCAACAATAGGCAAGCTATTAGAAGGGATAGCATCCTCAAAAGGAATCAAACTCTAGGTGAGATTTTCGTGACCACCCAACGAGACGTACGTCCCGCAGGCCATCACTACACAATCTCGTTCTAACTTAGGTTTATGCTCGAGTCCGGGTAAAGGACTTTTTTCACGTGTGTGATGTGTATAGGTGCAGTGTGTGTAGGAGCAATTTAAAAACAACCCAAAAGCTGCAAACAGACAAACAAACATATCTACAAATATCGTCTTCTATCCTAGGGTTTACACAAATAAATAGCATAATTATGCAAAAGCAAATAAATAAATAAAAGGGTAAAAATTGAATTAATCCTAAGTTAATTAGACTAGGTTTTGACTCTCTAAAAATAAATAAGTCCCCAGTGAAGTCGCCAATTTATAGCTAAAGAAAAATCAGGAAAGGATTCTTCGAAGTTGAAAGGAAGCCGCCACCAAATTTTAGTTTAAGGGCAAATTCGGAAAATCCCTTTAAGTTTTAGGACGAGGCATTATTAGGGTTTGGGATTCGTTATGTGTGGGGAAGGTATTAGCACCCCACGACATCCTATTGTCTAATTAATTTAAGATTTATTTAATATTTACCCTTTTATTTGTAGAAAAAAAGACTTATTTAGGTTTTTGGTTTTTAGTGCTTGACAAGAGTTGAGTCTTGCTCCTACGTACCTCCAGATGCAATGGAGGAATCAAAGCTACGTAGTTCTTCCTGAAAAAGTTTGTTGGTTGGGTCTGTTTTAGAATAGGTATTCTAGAACTCCTGAACTGTACAGCTCATTAGTTCTAGAACGCTGACTAACCCGATTGTACAACCGACTCAGTCCCCTATTTATATAAAAAATAATAATTTATTTATATTAAATTTTTTGTAAGATCACTGAACTGTACAGCTCATTGGTCCTAAAATGATGACTAACCCGGTTGTACAACCGACTTAGCCGTTTATTTTTAGAAAAATAGTTTATTCGTATTTGTTAGGTTTGTAGGGTTACTGAACTGTACAGCTCATTGGCCCTAAAATAATGACTAACCCGGTTGTACAACCGACTTAGCCGTTTATTTAATTTCTCAAGAAAAATTAATTACGTTTGAGTTGGAAAAGAATTAAAAAGTGAAACAGGGGGTGAAAATGGTAAATTGGTGTAAAAAGGAAAGCCCAGTTCGCATAGGAGGGCCCAGTATGCGAACTTGGCTTAAGTGGGGAAGGGGCGCGCATATGAACGAAGGGGGTGTGATTAGTATTCAGAATATTAAAAAATGAAAAAATAAAAAAGGGCCCAATATATAACCCTAACAACGGAAAACCCTAGTTTCAACCCCTTCCTCCTTCCCATTGGCGGCGCCGCGGCGGAGGAAAAGAGAGGGAGAGCCTTGGCGAGAACTCCGCCGGTTTTTACGGCGAGATGGCGCTGGGGGAGGCGAAAATGTCGCCGGTTTCTGGGGAAGGAGAGTGGACGGTCGGTTTCTGAGAGGAGAGGGAGTGGCTTCGGTCTTGGTTTAACAATTTCGGTTTCCCCCTTTTTGATTCTCCTTCTTTCGATTTCTGTTTGTTTTGGTGGCTGATGATGGTGATGGTTTGGTTTGGGGGAGGGAGAGGGAGAGGGACGTCGCCGGAGGTAAGGCCTTGGTGGACGCCGGCGTTTTTGGTGAGGTTCAGCTTCAGTTTCATGGTGGTAGGTGGCGTGGGTTTCGTTTTTGGAGGGTATAATGGTGAGCCACCGAGTGCTTTCATGGAGAAGGAGACCGAAGCTCCGACGAGCGCTAACTGTCCCTTTTTGTTATATTTTAGATCTGTTTATTCTCCTCTTTTCTCTTTTTGCCACAATGGTCATATGATTTATTTACAGTGCTATGTTTCTCACGGTTGAAAACTCAATTAAATCATTCCAAGACACAGTTCAACAAAAAATAATCTTTATGACATTATGCATCTTGTTTAATTTAACCAAAACAAACTTAAAATACTTAATATATCATAGCATTCATAAAAAAATATAATCCAGGTACAATAGAACCTAAGTAACATGACACGGTTGTTACTTCGATTTCAGAACATAACTTCCAAATTTATTTAGGAAACAACGAAGCTCACCAATACAGGAAATCCAAGTTTCAATCTGATTTTGACATTTCACATATAAAATAAACTACTTGTTTTTACTTGTGTATATATCTGTTGTTCTTTACTAACACAGACGTACGTATTTGATAAAAAAAACAGATCCATTGACACATGTAGTTTGGATATTGTTACATCAGTTTTAGAGTTAGGAACATATTTGACAAACCTACCTTTACTCCAGCCTCAGATTAGACTCCTAAACGCCGTTGTTTGTAACTATAGCAACTGCTACTGTGTTCTCCTTGAATTGCCACTGCTGCTACCCGAATCTTCAAATCTCAGATTTTTGAAAGAGTCGTGTTTAGTGGATTAGGGTTTCAATGTGAAACTCTAATCCTATTTTTGGGTGATTCTAGCAGTAGTTTTCTGCCTTGGTTTCTGTGTCTTTTTGACTGCTTATTGACTGTTTATTTATAGTAGAAAACTAGGTTAAGGCATTTACGATTTTTGACCAGGCTTTGAATAATTTTTTGAGTCTGATCCAAGCCCAACAAAGATTATAAAGTGGTGGGAATCTTGCTGAAAACCCTAGTTTTGCTCCTTGCATGCCCATTTTCGTATTCTATTTTTTATGTATTTTTAGTATTATTATTTTTTGTATTTTTGGACTTTTGGACTATTAAGTGCTTTTAAATTATAAATTAAACTAAATAGAATTTTTTTGACATTTTTAGATATATTAGACTTTTAAACACTTTTAAATTGTAAATTAAACTAATTAGAATTTTTGACATTTTTGGACTGTATATATATGTATCTGCTCAAAATAAGGACGAAATAATAAAACTAGAAAAGAAGTCGGAATGATGAGTCCACTTGCGAGAAAACAACTCGAATAAGCCCATTTGCAAGGAAGCCACTCGGATAAACCCAATTAAGTTCGACTAGGCCCAAATACGACTATTCCACTAAAGAATGCGCGAAAAGATCGTTCATTCGCGCACATTCTTAATTTAAACAACGGCACTTCGACTTAGTTGAACAGGTTAGTTGAGATTGGCTTAGGTTAGTAAATGAGACACCCTTTTTAATAATTCTCGTAATTGCGCGACTTCAGAACATGAATAAAATAAACGACTAAAAACCGGAAAAAGAATACAGACAAAATTGGGGTATAACAGCTGCCCCTCTTTATTAGTATTTTACTAGAAAGTGATGAGTTCTCGAACTTTCGTAGTAGAAATAGGAATAAAGATAAGATAGACGCTAATTTTGTCCGTTTAAGGGGGAAGCGGAGAGTTTAAGAAATAATAGGGGCTGGTTAACACTTGACGCATTAACCGAGAGTTGAATGAAGGGTCAACAAGGACCTGAAGGAGCATGAATAAAATAAACGACTAAAAACATGAATAAAATTGCGCGACTTCAGAACATGAATAAAATAAACGACTAAAAACCGGAAAAAGAATACGGACAAAATTGGGGTATAACAAATATTAATTATTTTTGTTAAGTATACATATATAAATTATTCGTGAAATTTATCACAGAAGCTAAGCTAGCGCAGCGGTAAAGGTGAAGATTTTGTACTAATGGACCCCATGTTCGATCCCCTGATTTCCTTTTTTTTTAAAACCTGTTTTGAAATTAATAGTATTGTAGTATTGTGGAAGCAATGGGACCGTTCCCTTCCTCTTTTTTTTTGGCCAAACTGTTCCCTTCCTTTTTAAATGGTTGCATATTACTTTTTTTTTTGTGTCCACTTATATAAACTTTAGGAATAAATGTTTCTTATTATTGTTATATGAAACAATATCAATCTTAGTTTTGGCAAAAATCAAAATTGTCTTTTAAAAATTAGAATATTTTAATTTCTTAATTGATCTATCTATTTTGTAAAAAGAAAATGAGTCTTTATTATCAAATCAATTTTAAAAAAAATTAATTTAGTTTGTAAATGTATTATTTTTAATATATTGTTTGATTATTTTGGCTCCCCCTAATATTTCATTCAAGTTCCGCCACTGACTGAAGGTAGTCGGTTAATCGTTTATTTGGATGATGCCTATTGTGTGTTGATTCATGTACAACAAAGGCTTTTGCATATTCATTTCTTGCTTGAGGTTCTGATTTGATTTTTAAAATGTAGTTTCCACGAAGGAAGTCATTCTTGGTACAGAAAATGGTCAACTTCATGAACTGGCTGTGTGGATGAGAAGGACAAGAAGGAGAAGTATATCAAGTTTCTCTTTGAATTGGCAAAACTTCCAGAAGCTTTTATGGGGTTGCAGCTATATTTTCTGTCTTTAAGTTCTGTTTTTGAAGATGTTGTCTTTGGGTTTGATCCCATTTTGCGAGAAATCCAATTCAGAGATTTTTTTTAAGGTTCCAAATGTGGCTAAAATGTTGGATTTCTGTTGTTGTCCTTTCTTTTCAGATGGAAACGACTAGTATAATTTCTGACACTAGATATTATGTGATGGCAAGATTACTCTACTCGACTTTACTCTTTCAACGCTTTTGGGTCATTAGAAGTAAGTCAAGCGCTATAAATTTCTACATTTCTGGTTTTTCTTTTTTCTCTTTGCATGCGTTAGATGAAAACTGAAGCACATTACAAACTGAACAACACGAAGCAAACACTTGAGGAACAACACAACTTTTAGTCCTGTATAGTTTGGTCGTCAATACACAACACATTTTGCATGGCTTTCCCTTCTAAGCCTTCATTGTATTGGTATAGGACCTTTCCCTTCTAAGCCTTCATTGTATTGGTTACCTTTCAGTGAATTGCACTTTTACATTAAGCAACGAAGAGCTGTACATTTTGCATGGCTTTCTGGAGTTGGTATTTACCATGGTAGCTTAAACTTTGGGGGACAACATAGGTAATATAGGCAATGACTTGATTTTTCCATCTGTTCATCAACATTTGATATTGATTCAGAACATGCTCATTATGTGGGTCATGGTTCTGCAAATCTCATTTCAGAACTTGCTATATGTGTTTTTTTTTTGTTAAGTCCTTCCATATTGTATTTTATAGGAACTTATTCACCTGCTAATTTTTTAACAACTTGATAGCTCTTCAAGTGGAAATGAAAACTTTATCGAAAACAAGGCCCTTTTGGACTACTCCAAGTTGTCTGAAGGAGCTGAAGCAGTTAAACCAAGTTCAATGGCGTTGTCTGAATTCCATTTCTTGTTGCTTTTAGGGAATAAGGTCAAGGTATGTATGCACCTAACTATCGTAATTTTGTTTGCATCATAATGCTTGTGCAATACATAAGCTCTTTTTTGAGTTAATGTATGCTTGCTAAATTGTTTGCACATTTATAGGTTGTAAACAGAATTAGTGAGAACATCATAGAGGAACTTCAGTTTGACCAAACGTCTGATTCAGCATCAAAGGGTATTATTGGATTGTGTAGTGATGCCACAACTGGTTTATTCTACGCGTATGATCAGAACTCCATCTTTCAGGTTTGTGTTCTCTGTCTAAAATAGCCTACTGTATTTTGGATCTAACTAACTTGGTTGTGATCAATTCTGCTGCTGGATTTGTTAATTGGTAGGTGTCTATCAATGATGAAGGTCGAGATATGTGGAAAGTATATCTTGACATGAAAGAATATGTTGCTGCCTTAGCAAATTGTCTTGATCCTTTTCAAAGGGACCAAGTATATTTAGTTCAGGTACCCTTTCATCTGCATTTATTGTGACTAAGACGTGATTTGTCTGGCAGAATGCATTCAAGGTGTGTTTGGTTTTGATTAGAATCATTTGTGGTGCAGGCTGAAGCTGCGTTTTCCTCGAGAGATTATTTTAGAGCGCGTCTTTCTATGCCAAAGTACATTCTCTTTTTAAGTTCACTATTTGGCGTATCCTGTTTGTTATCTTAAGGGAAGAATTGCTATTACTTCGTGACACTTGGTTGCTTAAGAGTATATGTGCCAGCCCTTTGGATTTTGTTGCGGTATATTAGTCGTGACTTTGCCTTTTATTGCAATAAATTTTTATGACTATCAAATCATTATCCGCCATACAAAAAGTTGCCCAAATCATACTGTTTAAACATCTTAGTGCATCTTTCCCGAATTAATCTTCTCCAAATAGTTAGAGATCTATTTGTGGAAGCATAGGTGGACATATGTGTAGATGCACCCTTGAGTTTTTCCAAATTATGTTTTTAATTTTGACCCTCTATTTTTATAGTTTTGATTCTTTATCTCCCTCCCTAGTGTTTAGATATTAGAAATTCTACCTCCCAAGTTATTGTTTGAGTCTCAAGTTCATGTATAGAGTTAAAACTTTTGTTTTCTTGATCTTGTATTATTTTGTGTCTTTCGAGCAAGTTTTTGACTTAATTATTCAAAGACTATCATGATAGAGCATCACACATATGACTATTTTTCCTATTTCATTGCTATTTGGAGGCATAATAAATATGGTATTTATTTGTGTTCACTTGCAGAAGTATAGACTTGGACAACAGGCTCGAAGACAAAATGAGGAAGATCAGTACAAAGAGAATAAAGTGAGTACATTCATAGGATGTTTAATAACCTTAAAACTGGAAATGTTTAATAACCTTTGTTTGCACTTGTTAGGATGTTCCTAGGTAATGATCTAAGCATCATAAATAATGAAAATTGATCCAACATGATACTTTAATCTAATATACCAATTATCATCTTAAATCTAAATAATTTGGTGTTTGGCCTACTTTCTTCATATATAAATACCAATTTTACTTTCCTGTATTATATATTGCATCTGTGTTCTTACAACGAAAATGTCTCTCACATGGGCATGTGTGCACAAACCCACACACAAATGTGTGCACATGGTAATGTTTGTATATATAGGGTTTGTGTTGTAACGGAATTGTAAATTGAAGATCTTATACTTGAATGCTAAAAAACAACTTAGGTGTTGGTCCATCTAACGGATAGTAACAGATTTAGTTAGGGAAAATGAAAATAAATTATTTGAAGTATACTTAATCTCTTTGCATATAATCTGTTTTCTAGGTTCCAAAGGACAAGGAGGAGCTTGTAGCGCTCCAAGCAAGGCTAAGAAAGCGGTTTCCCGTGGATGCATACAATAAGGCAAGAAAGGAATTGGATCCCAATAGGATCCTTTCGAATAACATGGTGGAAAAGCTCTTCGCACAGTCAGAAACCATATATAAAATTCTGGGTTGGTTATTTGTCTAAACCTTTCCCATTTAAAGTATATCTTCAGAATTAAGTTCCTGATTGCTGCCACACATTTGAACTTACAAAACATTTGAGGTAGGATCTTATTAGGTGTTATGATCAAATTATTTGTTTCCCCCTTCCCATCTTTGTAAGATCTATCTCGATGTCGACTACCTTTTGAGCGAGAGTTGCATTCGAAAACAGATAAATGTTCATTCAAATAAGGTTATGTGGAGGAAAGAGTGCATGATGATGATGATCCAAGTCATTTTCCAAGATATCAAAGCAAATCATGAACAAGACTTGGCAATACCTTACCTCTTCATAAGTTCAATTATGGGTTGTGTTCTTCCCTTTATACTCTTAATTAGTATTTAATGCTAGCTAGTCAATGTGAATTGTGTATCTAAATTTGTATAGTACCTATGTGGTTAGTTTGGAACTCTAGGGGTTTCTATTTCTTGATCTTTCTTCGATTCTAGTTTGAAAAACCATTATGAGTATTTGTTATGAGGACAATGCTTGTTAAGGAGTGCTAGCTTAATGTTAGTCAGTATGTATATATGTTTGAAGATTTAAAATTTTTTTTAATTTTTTTTTATTTTTGCGACAGATTTGCGATGAAATTCGCGACGACTTTGCCATGGATATTTGCGACGGAAACATTTGCCACGGAAAATTCCGTGGCAAACGATTTGCGACGAGCGTTTTTGCCACCAATTTTTGTCAGTGGCAAATGATATTTTGCCACGGAAATTGGCCCTTTTGCAACGGAAATTGCCATGGCAAACCAACAATTTTCTTGTAGTGGAGGATCCGCATGTTCTCAAACGGAGCGGGTCCTGGGTTCCGCAGCAACCTGTATCTTCATTTGGTTTATTTTGTTTTTTATTGGTCAACTTGAAGTGGATTTCATTAAATACCAATGAAAAGGGCTAAGCCCCACCAGCAAACAATACAAATAACCGATACCCGACCCAAAACAAACTACAAAGGAAATGACACCGGATTGCTACCCGGCCCAAACAAAATACAAAATAAATGCCACCGGGTCGCTACACCAACCCAACCACTACAATAAAACCACACAACCACTAACATGAAAACGGAAATGAATTTTGCTTCACTATTCACCACACACCGCGATAACAACCCTAATTCGGCAAACAACCCAATCATCCCTATCCTTGATCTTCAACAGCTTCTTCACTCCTTCTGAAAATTCACACTCGCTACTACATCTCTCCTGGAGCAACAAGACCGAGATGCAACCGAAGACGCCAAGAGGGAGCTCAGGGAAATCAAACACGGCGTTGAACCAACGAAGCAATCTACATTTCCGATCTGAGGAGAGTGAGTAAACTCCTGTGAGGAGGAAAGGATCGATCGAGAGGGAGAGAACGGAAGCACTAAACTTTGCCACAAGATCCGCTTATCGAGATACGACTCGTCGGCCACCACGAGTAAAATTAGCTTTGAGAGATAATATATCATCTACCACTAATTGAATTTCTCTTCTAACAATTTTCCCTCTACATGCTTCAATCAACACCTGAGAATCAGATTCGACAAGGATAGCTGGAATATTCAAGTTTGCTGCAAGAACCATAGCTTCTCTACACGCCAAAGCTTCAGCCATCAAAGCAGTTGTAGCATAAATTCGAGAGGTACACCCTGCTACTAGCTTCCCTTTATAATTCCTAGCTACTATTTCTGAAAACCCTAACCCTGATCCCACATCAAATTGGGCATCAGTGTTAAATTTGATAAGATCTGCCCTCGGGGGTCTCCATTTAGTTGCAAATTGAATAGAAGGACCAGAATTACCATTTAGATTGATCGGGGTAGAGGCTTTAGCAGAACTATTGTTCTGACAGTAATTTTTAATACCCAAGATAACATCTATAGGTCTAGGATTATGATCATTAAAGACTTTATTATTCCTAGCCTTCCAGATATACCATAGAGTACACATCACAGAGCCCATAGCAAAATCCTTATACTCCTAGGAGCCCCAATTCCTCTCTATTAACCCATCAAACCACACATTGAAGCTCAAAATGTTTGTAGAATCAGGAACATTGCAAAGTTGCATTCCAAACCAGATAGGAGTAGTCCACTAGCAAATAAAGAACAGGTGTTCAATAGTTTCCTCTTCTTCTTTACAAATAGGACACAAAGGGCTCCTAGCAATCCTCCTAATGACCATATTTGTATTAGTAGCTATTGCATTATGCTTTAACCTCCACAAAAGCGCTTGATCCTCTCGGGGACTTTAGCACTCCATATCGACTTCCAAGAAATTTTGAGTGAACATAAGAGGAAGAAGATGCAGCACTAGTGCAAAAATGACTTTAGACGGCACCATTTAGTATCGGTTGTTTAAACAACCGATACTAAATGTAAGCCGTGATGGCAATTTTGAAATTAAATTGAAGTTTTCAATTTTCACGCTTACATTTAGTATCGGTTGTTTAAACAACCGATACTAAATGTGTGTCTCTAACACATTTAGTATCGGGTTATTAGACAACCGATACTAAAGGTCATCTAAATTTTCTAAACATTGAGCATTACACAACGCTCTCACTCACGAACACAACACAAAGCAACGCAGTAACGCTCTCCTCACAATGAAATCTTCGTCTTCCTCACGCTTACGAAGCAAAGCTTCACTCACCGCCATTCTCGCCGTTCATCTCTCTTCTCTTCTCTTCTCTTCTCATGTCTCTTCTCTCGAACCTCATCTCTCTCTTCTCTCTTCTCTCGAACCTCATCTCTCTTCTCTCGAACCTTCTTGCTCAACTCTCTCTCGAACTCTCAAATCAAAAACCTTTGGAGATAGGGTTTGGAGAACTCAAAACTTTAGTGACGATGAGAGAGTTTGTTTCAAGCAGGAATCGAGAGAAGCAACAATCCAAGGTGAATCGGAGACCACGAAGCCTCGGCTTACGCTAAGCTCACGTCGTCCATTCCTCTCCGTCATTACTGAGCTCCTTGATTCATCTTCCTCATCTACAACTTAGGTATTTCCCCATTCAAACCCTAATAATGTATTTGTCCACAAATTGATTTTCCTTGTCTTTGTGAATCTGTCCCTATTCAAACCCTAATTTCAATCTTCTCGAAATTGAGGTTTTAATTTGTTGATTTGTTTGCCTTTATATATCGCAAATATGGTCACGCTTTTGAGGTAATTGTGTTTTTTGGATACTCTTTGTTGGTTTCGTGATTTTTGTAATTATAGGTTAAAGTTGATTACATAATGCGGCGTTCAAAATAATTGTGGTGATCTGATTCGGTTTGAGCACTCTCACGCGTGAGGTTAAGGAAGTTGGGGCTGATGGGAAAGAGGTAAATATTTGTTATTTGGGAAGTAGTGTTCACTTGAATTTGGTTGATGATTAAGGATGGTTTTAATGTCTCCCATAGGTGGTTAAGGTGGTACCTGCAGTAACCGAGGAAGTGAAGGATTCTCTAGTGAAGAATATCAAAAGACGAATGACTCCTCAACCTTTGAAAATTAGAGCTGATATTGAAATGAAATGCTTCCAATTTGATGGTGTTCTTCATATTAAGGTCTTGTTTGTTGTTGTTTCCCTTTTTAGGAACCCCTTTTCTTTTCAGCATCTATTTTGTTGTCTGGTGTGCTATGAATTATTGGCTAAGGTTGTCTGCCGCCTGATGTTGACCATTGCAAGTCTGTTTTAAGACCAACTGAACATGGAACTGCATCTGTTTTGCCTCTTTCCTCTGGGGTTAATGGTGGAGGAACTTGTTTTAAGTTCAATAGTCAAGATGAGTTTGATGGCAAAACAGATGTTTCAGAAACAGTAGGAAGATCTGATTTTGTTGGAGATCGGAAACTACTTTTGCTCCACCCGAGTTGCAGGGTATTTCACTGACAAATTTTTCTAATGTTCCAAACCAAAATAGCTCGGTTTCTTATACTGGGGATACGGTATTGGAAGCCAAGCATGTGCTTGATAAACATTCCACCCATCGTTTTCCTGCTAATGTTGTCACAGATTATGGCCTTGGTTTTGAATACTTCAACCTGCAGGCAGATTATTTTCAACTATTAAACAACCATGACTGTGAGCTTCGTGCTCCTGAGTTTAGACGTTTGGCTTTAGATTTGCATTCTCAGAATGACATCACTGCTGAAAGTCATGATGCTGCAATTGATGCTTTGCTGTTGGCAGCAGAATGCCATGTAAACCCATATTTTTTATGGTGTCTATTGGAAGAACCTCTTCAAAACTTACAGACCTTTTGAAGATGAAGGAATGTAATATCGTGCAGTCTCATGATAATGTAGAGGCAAAAGGGACTTCTGAAAAGAACAAACCCAATTTAGAAACAATAGCACATATAGAGAGAAAAAGAGATAAACTTGTTTTTCACATTCTGCTTGAGGCCGCTGAAATGGATAGGAGGTATCAATTAAGAGTATCTGATGGGGAAGGTGGTCCTTATTCTTCTGAAGGTTTTGATGAACAGGTCATCAAGCTTTCTTCCCATGATGTACAAGATGCAGATGCTTTAACCTTAGTTCGACAAAACCAAACTCTACTTTGTAATTTTTTGATTCAACGGTTGCAGAAAGACCAAATCTCAATGCATGAAATTCTTCTGCAAAGCCTTGTGATCGTACCTTGACCAATGAAGTGTTGAAGTGTTGATTGATTCGTCTATGGGCCGGTCGTTGAATAGGTGAAAGGACCGGTCCTGGCTTCACGCGTTGAGCACCTCGGGTGGTACCTGCAAAGACACTCCGACGATCTAGTGAGAGGTCGCTCGGGCAGATAGCACAAGGTTAGAGAACGTGCACGATGCCATGTGCGAATGGCGTATATATCTGATGATGTCCGACCGTTATGCGAGAATTTCGGCGGCGAGAATTGCGCTCCAAGCGGCGTGTTGGGGCCGATCGTGATGGGTCGGGCGCGCAGTCCAATTGCTTTGTTGGCGATCCTCATAATTGCTAATACACCCGTGAACGATTGCCCCCAAGCCTGGGTCGGCGAGGCGGTGAGGCTTGAATCGATGCCCCGGAGTGGAGTTACTTTGATGAAACGGACGCGGCCGTTTGCTTTTTCTACGGGGCGGTGTCGCATCGCTCGTCAACCATCGGCCGTCTTTGTCGCGACGGTTGGTCTTTCCGACATTTAAGGCGTGGCGTTTGGTGTTTCCGAGGCCATGCGGAGACAACCATTGGTGAGAAGACGAAGCGTTGTGACTCTTCGTATCCGGTCCCGCCGCCGCAGGTCTGCGCTATAAATAGCCCTTCTGCTGAGTTCATTTCTCACACTTCCAAGATTTCTCGCCAACGACCGACTCGCTCGCCGCCGACTTGCATTGAAGGCTGTTTACATCATTTGCGACCGATCTTCAACATACGCTTAAGGTGCGAATCGACCGCTCCCTTTACTCTTTTAAACTTGAGCTTTTTCCTTAAAGTGCTTCGTGCTTTTCCACGCCTCGTGATAGGGGTGTCAGTCGAGGATGGCGGCTCGCCCCTCTCATGAGTGCTTTACTCGATCGACGACTCGATCCCTTTATCACAGTGTTTGTGTATGCCACGGACAAAGTTAAGCGCCGTCTTCCGGAAAACCGCCCGATCTTTCGCCACATACATGTCGAGTAGGCGAACCCAAGTCGTCTTCGGGCGACAAAAGCTCTAGCTCTCCAAGTAGTTCTCTCGGCAAAGACGGGCTCGAGTTCTCGTTCTTACGGTGGGGATCGACTAGCTCCAAAGTACTAGTTCGAGTTCGCCGCCCGTCGCCGAAGCGGCCGAAAGCGGCTCTCCACCGCCCGAGGGCGTTGTATCCCGAGTGGAGGAGAAGAGGAAGACGCCGATGTGATTATCATTGATGATGACGAGGCGAGAGCGCCGTCGATCGCCGGGACGAGGAGATGGTGGAGGCCAAGGCGGCACGAGCCGAAGAAGTCCAAGGAGAGGAGGTGGTTCGGCCCGAAGTCAATATTTCGGTTTGGAAGCCAACATCGGAGGATCGAGCGAAGGGTCGGCCGAGGTTCAGCCGAGGCCAAGTCAAGCGATGTGGCTCGAGATGTGTCCGACATGTCTTGGGTGTCGGAGACTCTTCGCTCCAACAGAGCATTATCACGATCGACCCACGATGCCTTGCCCGATCTACGAGCCGTCTTGAAGACTCACCGGAAATTTGGAGGATAAGAGGCATGAAGGAGGCGAAGATATCGCGACTTACTCTTCCAACTTCAAGTTCACGATGTATCGGCTCGTGTTCGAGAAGATGAAGATTACCCCCTCCTTTATCGAATTCCAATGCGATGTTCTCGCGCCATATTGGGGTCGCCCTTCTCGGCTCCATCCAAACGCATGGGCGTTTTTAAAGACTTTCAGTCTTTGCTCACCAAGTTTGGGTCGGCGGTGTCGATGATGCTTTTCTTTGCTATCTTCGAGCCGGTGGCTCGAGAGAAGGCCAACAAGGAGAAAGGGAACAAGTCTCCTTCAAGATGCGAAGACCCATCACCGATTTTTCAAAGCGTTCAGAGTCGTTGGGAGCGGCACTGGAAAAGCGAGTACTTTTGGATCGTTCCAATCGAAGAGGCGGGCAAGGCCGTTTGTGAGTTCAGCCGACGGGATCTTTGGGTCCCCTTACTTCCGATTATGTGGAATGAGGCTCATTTCTCGCAGCGGCGGGAGATTACATCTATCTGATGAAAGATGCGGGAGAGGCCGACACGGAGACTTTGGAGATGATAAAGTCATTTGGCGGGCATGATGCGTCAGATCCTAAGGGCGACATACCTTGCCGCCCCTTTGTCTTATCTGAAGGCTATGAACCGGAGGCCGAGATTGGTTCGCTTTTGAACTTTTTCGTCCTTATATTCTCGTTGTTGACTTTCTCTTTTTCTTTTAACTCATGACTCGTTATTTTGCGAGAAAGGATGGCCGCAAAAGGCGGAAGCTGCCGCTCAGTCCACGAAGCCGAAGGAGGGGCTAAAAGATGCGACGGTCCTCGGCCAGGGGATAACCCGAATCTTCCTCAAAAGTCCACCAAACTCCCAAGAGCGGGAAAAAGCGGTCGGCGAGCCTCGGTCGCCTCCTCCCGGTCTTGCGATCGCTCACCCAAGCCGGGCCAAGCGTGATTGTCGAGTCTCGGCCGAAGCGGAGGAGATTCCCATCATTCACCGAAAGCTTGGGTACGGCCGATCGGAGGCGATCAGAAGAAACCCATGGCGCTCTGCGCGCTTCTCTCGTATGGGGTCGAAAGTCATGGCCGCGGTGGTGGCCGAATCGATGGTAATTTTATTTTTAGTCTTGTACTCTTTCGTCTATCTTTGTTCGACCGACTAACAACCCGTCGACTGAATTTTCGAGAAAAGACAAGGCTTTAGCCGAGGCGCGACTAAAATATGACAAGCTCCTCTCGATCGAAGAAGGAGGCCCCAAGCGGGGAGGAAGCAGGGCCAAGGCGGCAAAGAGGAACAAGGAGCTTGCTGCTCAGGTCGCAACTTTGAAGGGCGACCTTGAGGCCGTGGGGAAGCGAGAGGCCAGTTGGGTGGCAGAGAAGGCCGAGCTGGAGAAAAAGATCCTAATGGTGGCCAAGAAGTCGGTCAGAGGGCTGCGATCGAGCAATTTTACAACGCTCTTGGCCAGGCGCGGGTGTTGAATACCGATCTGCAGATCAACTTTGATGACAAGATGATCAAGCCCACGCACTATGTCGAAAATAATAAGATCATGTTGCCTGCAGAATATGACGAGCAGGGCAACGTCATTCGCCCGGCCACCATTCTCTTTTGAAGCCCGCCTGCGAGCGGTGTAGTTTTGTAACTTTAACTTGCCTTGGGCGACAATTTTTTACGCGCCGTGCGGTTCTTTAGTCGTGGCGCTCGGCTTGGTGGCGTCCCATATTTGTAATGACAATCTTTACTTGCTTTCAATTACGCCCGTTCGAATTTATATTGCTATGTCTGCGTACTTCTTGCATTCATTCGCCTTTTTCATTTTGAACTTGTGGGCCGCTCGGCGGCCGTTTCGTGCTACTTCGATAGCGCTCGTTTTTGGTCGCTTTTCTTTGCGCGCCTTGTATGTTTATTTTTCTCTAAGTCTTTGAGCTTTGAGACCGTTCGGTCGTCCTTCGCGCTTATTTCGGAAGCATCCATTCTTTGATAAGTTAATATTCCAACGGGGCCTAGGATCGCCCGGCGACCTTCAATCAGGCCCTTTCGATGGCATTTAAGTAGATCGTTTTCGACGGCCTACCGCGATGGGTTATTACTTAACCTTTGGGCCATTTTCGATGGCACTCGATGTAGATCGTTTCGACGACCTAGCGTTGTTGGGCCATTTTCGATGGCGCTCGGTTGGGACCGTTTCGACGGTCGCTCGATTCAGATCGTTTCGACGATCTAAGGTTTGCGGGTTTTAACCCTTGGGCCATTTCGATGGCACTCGGTTGGGACCGTTTCGACGGTCGCTCGATTTAGATCGTTTCGACGATCTAAACAACTTTGATAAGTCTTCGATCGCTTCTTTGCCACGGGCAATCTTGAGCGACCGGTCATACATTCTTGCGAGAAAGTAAAGAACACATCGTATTTCTAAAGGTCAGGCCTCTGTAAAAAACCCAGTGGGAAAAAGAGCGCCTGCCTGCTTTTCATTAATAGGTCGGTCGTCATTACATTCAAGTCACTTGTTACATTCAAACGTAATATTTCCTAAGTTTTTACGCATTCCATGTTCGGGGATAGTCGCCCATTCATGGTTTCGGCTCGTATGCCCCCCTTGCGGTCTTCTTGATGACTCGATACGGACCTTCCCAATTTGGTGCCAGCTTCCCTTGGCGTGCAATTTTGTTTCCCACGTCGGCCCGTCTTAGGACGAGCTAGCCGATCGAGAATTCTCTCTTTTGAACTCGAGCGTTGTACCTGGCTGCGACCTTCTGTTTGATCAATTGCTCTCTTAGCGAAGCTTGGGTGCGCAGTTCTTCAATTAGGTCCAGTTCTTCTCGGATAGCCCGGTCGTTGTTGATCACTGTAGGGGGGTTTGAAGTCCTCCAATTCAGCTCGCCCATTTCTATGGGTATCACAGCATCAGTTCCGTACACCAATCTAAAGGGCGACTCCCCGGTCGATGAATGAGGGGTCGTCTGTAGGCCCAGAAACGGACTGCAGCTCTTCGACCAGTTCCGCTTTCGCTTCATCCGGTCTGCCGCTTTAAACCACGTAAGATAACTCTGTTGGCGCTTGGCTTGGCGTTAGTCCGAGGTGCTCGGCCAGAGGTGAAACATCGTTTGACCCCTAAGTCGGCCAACATTTCTCTCGAATCTCTTGTCTGCGCGAACCGGGTGCCGTTATGCATTATCAATTCTTTGGGGATCCCAAAGCGGGCTAGCACACACCGTCAGAAGAACTTGCGACTTTGGCGATGTGATTGTTGCAAGCGGCTCGGCCTCGATCCACTTAGTAAAGTAATCATCGCCACGATCGGGAACTTGAAGCGGCTGGAGCGGTGGAAAGCGGGCCTAGAAGATCCATGCCCCACCAGCGATCGGCCAAGGTGAGACAAGACTTTGTAATTCTGAGGAAGGTGCAATGTGAACATCAGCATGTATTTGGCATTTCTTGCACTTCTGAACGAGCTTCTTGGCATCCTCGTCCATGGTCGGCCAATAGTAGCCGGCCCTGAGGGCCTTCTTGGCTATGGAGCGAGCGCCCTGGTGACTCCCACAAACACCTTCATGAATGTCCTCGAAGACATGGTGGCGGCCGGACCGACGTAAGACACCTTAACAATGGAGAGGAGAATCCTCTTCTATACAATCTTCCTTCTATAACCGAGTACTTGGTCGCTCTGAGTCTGACCAACTTAGCTTGCTTTGGGTCGTTCGGCTCCTCCCCTTCAACAATGTACCTCAGGATAGGGGCGATCCAATCGAATCGTGGTGACACTGCGTAAGCGGACAACGGCCCGACTTGGCTTGGTCGAGACGCTCGGTCGATTTAATGTTTCTTGAATCACACTTCTATGATTCCCTGGAGTTTTGGTACTTGCCAGCTTTGATAGAATATCTGCTCGAACATTTTCGGTTCGAGGCACATGTACCACTTCAGCTCGGTCGAACTGCTTGAGCAGTTCTCTCACCTTTGCTAGATAACTTTTCAGCACGTCGTCTTTAGCATCATACAATTCCTTGATCTGTGAGACTACGAGTAGGGAATCTGATCTGAGTTCAACCCGGTCAACATTGAAGTCTCTGGCGAGCGCTGCGGCCGGCAATACACGCCTCATATTCGGCTGGATTATTTGCCGTATGGAAGCGAAAGTCAAAGACACCTCCACGGCCAGGCCTTCGGAATTTTCTAGAATTAGGCGGCTCCACTTCCTTTACTATTAGGCGACCCATCTACGTGCAAGATCCGGTCGTTCGGACGATCTTACGGGTAGGAGTCATTTCTGCTATAAAGTCGGCCAGCACCTGAGCTTTTGCGGCCGATCTGGATTCGAATTTGATGCCAAACTCACTGAGTTCTACCGCCCACTTTATCATACGCCCCGCCAGGTCTGGCCGATGAAGGACTTGCCTGATAGGTGGTCGGTCCTTACCACGACCCTGGTGGGCCACAAAGTAGGGTCTCAATCTTCTAGCAGCTATTAGGAGTGCAAGGGCAAACTTCTCTATCTTCTGGTATCTCGGCTCGGGCCCTCGAGTACTTTACTTATGAAATAGGATCGGATTCTCGCTTTAGCTCGTTCTCTCTAACTAGCACAAAGCGAGAACTTCTTCTACGGTATGGAAATACGGATATAACGTTTCGCCGGTGGCGGCTTGGTCATGATTGCTCGGTCCACTCAAAGTCCACCTCTTTCTTCAATGAGCCTAAATGATGGAAGGCGACTTGCAGGCCGCTTTGGGGATGAACCTGGATAGAGCGGCCACCATGCCATTTAGTTGTTGTATTTCTTTTTTCGATGTGGCGGCCTCATTTTGGCGACCGCCCTACACTTTCGGGGTTTGCTTCTATCCTCTTTCGGTCGGTGGAAACCCAAGAATCTGTAGGCCCACCCCAAAGGTACACTTTTCGGATTTAGTCTAAGTGAGTTCCTCCTCGCTTCTTCAAATATTTCCACGAGGTCGTTCACGTGATGCGGGTCGGTTACGCTTTTAATGATCATGTCGTCGGATACACCTGCGAGATGCGACCGATCCGCCTTTTAAAAATCTTGTTCATCATCCATTGGTAGGTCGCTCAGCGTTCTTGGCCGAAAGGCATCACCTTATCTTGAAAATTTCCCGTCGGTCATGAAAGGTGTCTTGTGCCGATCGGGCGGATACATCGTGATCGATTGTATCGAGTAAGCGTCGAAAAGACGAGAGTTTGTAACCGAGGCCCCATCGACCGACTTATCGATGTTGGAGTGCGGGGAAGGCATCCGCCGGGCATGCCTTATTTAGATCGATATAGTCCACACACATCCTCCATTTTCCGTTCTTCTTCTTAACCGAAGACGGCGTTGGGATGGCCGGTCGTGTACTTGATTTCTTCTATAAAATTGGCCTTTATGAGGTCCTCAGCGGCCTTTTTGCGGCTTGAGATTTTTCCTCGTTACGAGTGCGTCTTCTTCTTTGGCGACGGCTTGGCCCGCTTCATCGATCGAAAGTTGATGGCGAGCTACCGATAGGGATGCGGGCATGTCCGATGCTGCGCCATGCGAGCAGTCGGCATAGTCTCTTAAGCCAGCGTACAAGATCTTGCTTCACTTGCTCACGGTAGGTCGTTACCGAGAGCTTTACCGTTTTGGATGGGTCGTCACCCAATTGAACATCTACCAACTCTCCATGAGGCCCTGGTCTTATCAGCTTGTGTTTCAGTTCTCGAGCCAAATCATCATCATTGTCTTCTGGGTCGCTGTCTGGATCATATCGAGCGTCCAAATCAGCGACATTGACTTGATGGCCTTCACTAGTGCTCGAGCGTTCGGGCCACGATCTACCTCGTCACATATTTCTTGGTATAGGCGTGGCTTCTTCTTCTTTGATTCAAGGTCGGCCGCCAAGGTAACCACTTGGTCGTCCTTGCTATAGAATTTCATTTTTAGATGCACCGTTGATGTAACGGCCTCTAGCTTACCCAAAGTCGGCCTACCAATAATACATTGATAGCGAGGATTTGAGGGGAGTACAAGGCGTCGTCGACCGTCTGCATGCAGCATCTTGTCTCGGTGTCGTCACCAAGCGTGACCGGCGACTCGATCGTTCCCAATGGGTAGTCGTCGCCCCATTGAAGCTGTTAGAGGAGTAGGCTCGGCACTGGTGAATTATCTCGCCGATCAACTTTTATTTTGTCGATCAAGTCTTCAAACATGATATCGGTAGAGCTACCTTGATCGACTGAATTCTCTCTGCACCTCTGTGTTTGCCATGGCGGCTCGATTACCAATGGAACATAACTATTAGGCTTGCCGTCGTGCCGTCGTGTCCTTTGAGCGAGATGGAAGTGCGCTTTCGAGGCCGGTGGTGGTCTTGAAGTGGATGCGACCATTAACAACTCGCCCCACTTTCTCTTGGTGGCTTTGTTAGATTCCCTGCGATCCGGGGTTTCCACCATGAATAACCATCGCAACATTACGGCCTTTGGATTGCAGAGTGTCACGATCTTGGATCGATCCTTGTTTTGGGTGTTCTCTATGGCGAGGCCCCTTTCCCTATGCGGATCGACTTCTGCTGCATCTCTCTTGAGGTCGGTCGCCTTCCTCCGGCCTCGCATACTTTCCCAACTTGCCTTTCGAATAAGCTCTTCAATGTCATCTTTGAGGGCCATCGATCGTTAGTATCGTGCCCTTACTCTTGTGGTAGCGGCGGTATCTTTTGGTCGGTCGTGCCCCGCTTCTTGAGCACGCGAGTGGTTGAGCCGCTTAACTCCCACAAACTCGTTATTCGACACTCATTGTAGATCTGCGCAATAGAGGTGTTGAGTCGAGTGCGATGGTCAAACTTCTTATCTCGAAAGTCGGGCCGATTGTCGCGGCGACCTTCATGACCTTTGGCCGGGCTTCTTTTTTTTCTTTCTTTAGCCGTGTACCGACGGCCTTTCTCATTGCGAGTTTCTTCATCTTCGCATGTGGGCGTTGGCCTCGTTAAGAAGTGGTGAGATCTTGGTAATGATTCAATGTAAATTCTTGACGAACCGGTGGTCGGTCGAATACCACGCTTCGAGATATTTCAACTTGTCCTTATCGACAAGTCACGAGCGAACTTCGGCCTCGATGTTAAACCGGTCGATGTCTTCGCCTCAGCGTCTCATTATCTCCTTGAACAACGAGAATCCAAGTATTCTTCGTCACCGATATTGGCGGCGATTTGCGGTGTAGTGAGACAAGAATATTCTAATCAGTGTCGTCCCATGAGGAGATGGAATTGGGTCGCGAGACTCCCACCATTCCAATGCTCGGCCGTCCGGTGGATCTGGGGAAAAGCACGCACTTCATGGTCGGTCCCGATTCCTATAGCGGCGGTAATTATTGAAGTATCGGAGATGCTTATGCGGATCTCCTCGTGCGTCAAACTTGTTGAGATTGGGCGGCTTGCGGAGATCTCTCGGAATCTTATAACGCGATCTCCCGGAGAAGCGGGCCATGTTCATTATGAATGCCGTTCGACCCAAAAAGGGTTGCATTGCGAGGCATGCCTCGTTGCCGGCATTCCATAGAATCCTCCGAGATGGGCGGTTGGTGGAAGGCGAGGAGGCCTTACGGGTCGCTTCGCTTTGACCTCTCCTAGGCCGATGCGGCGTCCCTAATTCTTCCATTTACGTAATCTTCCGGCTCTTCACGCGGAATCCCAAGATCTCGCGCTTCTCGGCCGAGCGTGACCGGACGACTCATTAGAGGAGTATACGGTGGGCGGCGGCCGTGTCGGGGCGGTAGGCTGGAATCTTCATAGTCATCGGACATCGAGCGGCGTCTCACGCGCGTTTCTGCTCGAGGCGACTGCGTGCCTGCGCTTCTTACGCCGGAGAGCGATGAGTAGTGCTCTCTCGGCGTGAAATGCTCCTTCGAGAGAGAGGCGGCGTCTTCGCGCCGGCCGGCGGCGAGTGAAGGTTCTCCGTCTTCGCGCGCGGCGGCGTCCCGGTGAACCTCTTTCATATGCGGGAGATGAGTGCATCTCGATGCGATCACACGATTCTTGTTTTGCGAGGAGTTGCAAAAGCGGCGAGAGTTAAATGATCGGTAGAGGTTCACGAATGCCCGCTTCCACCGGCTCGGGCGGCAAATCTCGAGAGCGGCGGATGGATCTGGCTGGAGGGCCAGGTCCCACGGCCGTTGTGCACCGAAAGGTTCTTGTCGTGGAAGTCCTTGAGACTCGTAATTTGTGTGGCGGCACGCCCTCGGTGCATTCTTCGATTCTGCCGGAAGGATTGAGTCGGCGGCGGCCAGCGTCTGGGGCGGTCGCGTGGAGCCATGAATGTGGTAGGATAGCGCCGCGGGCCTCCCAGCGTGGTCGCCAATTGATCGTACCTTGACCAATGAAGTGTTGAAGTGTTGATTGATTCGTCTACATGGGCGGTCGTTGAATAGGTGAAAGGACCGGTCCACGCTTCACGCAGCGTTGAGCACCTCGGGTGGTACGCAAAGACACTCCGACGATCTAGTGAGAGGTCGCTCGGGCGAGATAGCACAAGGTTAGAGAGCGTGCACGATGCCGTATGCGAATGGCGTATATATCTGATGATGTCCGAGCCGTTATGCAAGAATTTCGGCGGCGAGAATTGCGCTCAAGCAGCGTGTTGGGCGATCGTGATGGGGTGGGCGCGAGTCCAATTGCTGTTGGCAGTCCTCATAATTGCTAATACACCCAGGAACACCTTGTGTATTTTCTGCATACCGGAACTAAGCTATTTGCCCCTCCAGAACATGTGATTGATGTCATTTTAAAATATGCTGAAGACTTGAACAAAATGCTGGCATCTTTTCATTATGAACTGAAGGAAGGTAGTTTGCATCTGGAACAAGAAAGAACACATGGGATAGAGCGACGTTGGTTACTGTTACAAAGATTGGTAATTGCATCAAGCAGTGGAGGTGAAGAGGAATTTCTCATTTTTCTTGCTCTGTATATCCTTTGGTTCGTTTTCTTGGTTGGATGGCAGTATCTCGTAATGCAAAACAATATATGAAAGACCGAATTTTCCTTGCATCTGATCTGTCTCAGCTGACATATTTACTTTCCATTTTTGCTGATGATCTTGCTGTTGTTGACAATGTTGTCAACAAAAAGTATGAAGAGGTTAATATTGAAGATTCACGACTTGAATATGGTTCCTCAGCTAAGAAAGAATTTGAACGCGGTAACCAGTATGACGAGGAGAGATCTTTTTCTGCAGTCTACCCTGAACTGTGGAAATTCTTTCCAAATATGAAAAGGCAATTTGAATCTTTTGGAGAAGCCATTTTGGAGGCTGTTGGTTTGCAACTGAGATGTGTTTCTTCCACTCTTGTGCCTGATGTTTTGTGTTGGTTTTCTGAGTTGTGCTCATGGCCATTTTCTTCTGCTTCTTCATTCGGCAGTGATAATTTAAAAGGTTATAATGCGAAGAATGCCAGGGCAATAATCCTTTATATACTTGAATCTATTATAGTGGAGCACATGGAAGCCATGGTTCCTGAGACACCTAAATTGGTGCATATGCTTGTGTCACTTTCAAGTTCTTCATACTGCGATGTGTCATTTCTTGATTCCGTGTTGCGTTTGTTGAAGCCTATTATTTCCTATTCTTTGTCCAATGTCTCTCATGATGAAAGGTTATTGGCTGGTGATTCCTGTCTGAACTTTGAGGAATTATGCTTTAATGTTCTTTCCAGTAAAATTAAACAGAAGAATGAGATCGAACATAGTCCTGAAGATAAGAAATACAATGTAGCATTGGCTATTTTTATTTGTGCTTCAATTTTTTCTGACTTGTCTATTCAATATAGAAGAGACTTTTTTGCAGTCTTTATTAAGTTTTGAAACTTTTGGGTCAACAAAATATGGTATGCATCTTCATCCTTGTCACATCTTTATGAAATAGTCATTATAATTTGGATTATGTTATTCATGTTTTTAACTTAAAAATTGGGTTCTATTTCTTTTCTAGATGGCAACCTTGGAGACCTCGAAAAGAGGACTTGTCAAGTCCTGTGTAGATTGAGAGATGGAGATGAGTCTAAAGAGGTATCTTTTACATTGAAACGAGTCATTTGTACCAATTTAAAAAAACAGTTAAACCATTTACTGTTCAAAACAAAATTCAGTATTGTATGCTTGTTCCTGTTCGATAACGAATTCCTAAATTATGCTTGTTTAAGGCTCTGAAAGAAGTACTTTCTTCAAATTCTTCAAAGCAGCATGACCCAGATTTTGCAAACATGCGTGAATCTATACTCCAGGTAATATAATTAAAACCACTTCATCATCTTTTCTGTTTTGTGACAACCCAAATATTGTTTGCATAAATCATTTTATGCATGCAACATATTTGTAATCACATGGTTTTATTTCATGTCTGATGCCGACATCAAGTCACATGTGGACTTGTGATGGTGTATGGCTATGTGGCTATGTTTAAATCATATGATCATCCCTTGAAGCATTGCCAGTTTTTACTTGCTAAGTTGCCATGCATTTTGCTTGGTCAGAGTTGCCAAATTTTCTGTGACCTTTTATTTCATATTTTTAACGTAGTTGGTTTGTAACAGGTCCTAGGAAACTTAACTGCGGTTCGCTCATACTTTGACATATTCACAACGAAAATTAACCAAGATGATATGGTATGAGCGATCATTAACCAAAACAATCTATTATTTTAATACACAGCCCGATTAGTTACATCTAGTTGAATATATTCTAGGATCTAGAGGAGGTGAGTTGGAACTAGATATTATCTGAGAAAGAAGAGGCGCATTATTACGGAACATATGGAAGATATCAAAGATTGGAAGCAAATTCCAAGTCTACCCGGTAAGGTTTTTATGCTCTTAGCAAATAAAGTTTTTTGTAACCTGGGAAGCAGTTTTCATGCAGTATTTTTCGTTGTCAAATATCAACTTTTGCATTTTTTTTAGTTGAAAGTCCCCACCCCTATTTGACTTGGTCTATTTTGCAAAATTTGAACTTCACTGACCTCTACGTGAAAGGATGCTTCAAGGCTTGACAAATCGAGAGAGTGCATTCGTACCCTGTAAGTAATTGTAACACTCTCCTTTATCACTTGGAAGAGAGTGCTACTTGTAGAAACCCTGTAGATATGACATTATTTACCAACTCTCTCCTCTGACTTTTATCTTTGAAGTGTGTCCTTCATACATTGTTTGATTGAGCATTTGTAAGTCGTCAACTATGAACCATTCCATAAGGCCTCTATTAGTAGAGTTACCCCTTTGTGAGATAGCTCTCTTGAGTTAATGTATTTCTTATATACCTCTTCTTTTTCTTCCAAACAGTAATCTAGTTGCCGGCATAGTGCGGATTTCTTGTCACTCTTTTCATTTTTGTATAGAGCAACAAATGCTTCTTATAATTATTTTTTCTTTCCGTCTTTAACCTTTTTGAACTCTTGATCCTGCATCTTTGCTGATTTTTGTGGCGAGGTTTTGAGAATTGAAAACTATCTTTAATTTGGTTGTTGTCGGAGAGAAGTCCAAACTTAAAGAAGATATTCTAGCCAGTAGGCAAAAGAAACTACTTATGAGACATGCCGTCAAAAGTATTTGGAAGAAGCGACTTTACGGGAAGCGGAACTACTGCAAGAACTTGATAGGTTTAAGCTTCTTATTGAGGATTTTTTGCTTGTTTCATGTTTTGTCTTTGATTGTTACGTGGCGAACATTTTCCAATTATTCAATAGGGAGAGAGTGGTTGAAATGGAGAAAGAGACAGAGAGACAAAGATTACTAGAAATAGAGCGTGCTAAAACAAGGGAATTGCGTCACAATCTTGATATTGAGAAGGAGAGACAAACACAGGTAATCACACTTTAAGCGAAATTTTTTCAAAATTGTGTTACTAAAGCGATTTCAAAGACCTAATCAAACTAATGTAGTTAATGTATATATTCCTAAATATATCTTTTGGGTGATAGAAATGCCATGTCTATCTTTGTACCACCACACTACTTATAAATCAAATATTAATTATTGCTTGCAAATGTCATTGTGCTTGTTTACCTATGCAATGTCTGAGAAATTTGAGAGGATAATGCGTGGAACACAAGGTGCCCTTATTGTTGCTTCAACCCTCCAAATTGTATTTGGCTTCAGTGGCCTTTGGCGCAATAAAAGTGGTCAGAGGTGTACAGCTGTTAAGGTTGTCCTAGTAATGGAATCAGTTGCTGATGCTTTGGTTGAGAAAGTTAAGGCTAGGGTGAAATTGTTGTTCATGAAATTTGTGCTTGATTATATTTGTTGTTGTATCTATTTTATTGTTATCATGTACGGCTTATTTGCTAAATGTGAGTTTGAATGAATGATTAATTGACTCATTTTATGAATTTCATGTTCAATTTTAGTTGTTTGATGTTAGTTTTGGTTCTTAGTTCACATTTTACCACACACTACTATATGTAGTGTGTGTGTGAAATAAATGTGAAGCGAGAACCTTTTTTTAGAAAATAGACTTTTAGTATCGGTTATTTAAATAAGCGATGCTAAAAAAGTGACATTTAGTATCGGTTAATTTAAATAACCGATACTAAATGTCATTTCAACATTGTGTTTCTGTCTAAAAATGACATTTAGTATCGGTTATTTAAATAACCGATACTAAATGTCACTTTTTTAATATCGGTTATTTAAATAACCGATACTAAATGTCATTTTTAGACAACAAACACAATGTTGAAAAGACTATTAGTATCGGTTATTTAAATAACCGATACTAAAAAGTGACATTTAGTATCGGTTATTTAAATAACCGATACTAAAAATACGTTCAAGGCATAAAAACACAAAAAAGCGACATTTAGTATCGGTTTTTTGAAAATCCGATGTTAAAAGTCACATTTAGTATCGGTTATTTAACCGATACTAAATGTCAAACATTTAGTATCGGTCGAATTAGTATCGACAGATAACCGATACTAAAAGTGCCAAATAACCGATACTAAAAGTCTTTTCTGCACTAGTGAGGGATAGATAAGCCCTCCTTTTGGTTTATACTTTGGAACCCTGATTTGACACTATAAACCCCATCCACGCTATGAGGCCAAAACAAACAGTCCTTACGTCTGTGGGGCGATTGGAGTCTTCAGAGCATCTATGGCACTAGTAGGGTGAAGTTTCTCCCTTAGAGCATTATAGTTCCAAGCATGAGAGGCCTGGTCAATCAAATCACAAACTCGAAGAGAAGAATCCACCTCCCAGCACTGAGCCAAACTACCAGTAGCAAGCCATCTATCCTTAGTAACATTCACCTCTTGACCATTGCCAACACACCACCTCCCTTCCCTCTTCAGAATATCCCTCCCATACAGTAAACTCCTCCACATCCACGAGACCTCTGGTTTACGATTAACATTCCAGAAATCTTCTCTAGTACAGTATATACTCCTAAGCATAGAAGCCCAGTAAACATTAGGACTCTGAATACACCTCAAGGCTTGCTTAGCTAAAAGAGAAGAGTTCTGAGTAGTAAAATCCTTGAAGCCCAAGCCCCCTTTAATCTTTTCACTACACAAAAACTTCCAGGACTTCCAATGAATCCCTCTAGATTTGATCTTTGAACTCCACCAGAAGTTAGCAACTGCAGAACAGAGATATTGGCAGAAGTTCTTTGGAAGCCTAACTATGGACATCACATAAGAGGGGATAGCTTGGATGATAGACTTAATTAACACCTCCTTCCCTGCTTGAGATAAAAACTGTTCCTTCCACCCATCAAGTTTAGAGAGCACCCTTTCCTTTATCCAAAGAAGAGCTTGACACCTAGAATTACTCCATTCAGCAGGAATCCCCAAGTATTTTCCTGGAGTCTCCCACATAGGGATATTCAGAATAGCAGCCAGTTCTTCTCTAAGAATCAGAGGTATTCCTCTGCCAAAAATAATACCTGATTTCTGAGTACTGATCCTTTGAATCGAAGCACCTGTAAAAGCATTCAGAATAGCAACAGTTTTATATAGTTATTCTTTAGTAGCCTTACCAAAAATAAGGGCATCATCTGCAAAGAAAAGGTGGGTTAGAGGAGGGGCTCTAGGTGCCAAAAACAGACCACACAGAGAGTTTTCACTATTAGCTTTAGAGAGGAGCCTAGAGAGGACATCAAAGACTAGGATGAAGAGATAAGGAGATATAGGATCTCCCTGCCTCAAACCACACAAAGGCACTACCACTCTACTCCTATTGCCATTGACCTGATATCTATACCTGACTGAAGACACTAGAGACATAACAAGGGACACCTATGACTGACAGAACCCAAAGGAGAGAAGCACATTTTTGAGGAGTCCCAATTAACTCGATCATAGGCTTTATTCATGTCCAACTTAATGGCATAACCATGAGAAAAACTCTGCTTACTCTTCTTGAGAAAATGAAAAGCTTCTTGAGCCACCACCAGGTTATCCTGAATCAATCTACCTCCCACAAAGGCACTTTCTTGAGGAGACACCAGAGAGTTTAGGAGAGGCTTGAGTCTAGCAACCATCACTTTAGAGATAATTTTGTAAACAAAGTTACAACAACTAATAGGTCTTAGTTGATTAATTTCCTTTGGGTGAGGGACTTTAGGGGTTAGGGCCACCAGAGTATCATTAGTCGAGTCACCTAGCACCCCAGAAGCAAAAAAGACCCCCACAGCTTCGCACACATCATTGCTGATAGTATTCCAATTTTTCTGAAAGAATTCTCCGTTAAAACCATCACGACCAGGCACTTTTAATGCTCCTAAAGAAAAGACAGCTCTCTCTATCTCAATCTTGGACACTGGAGCCATAAGTTTAGTATTCATCTCTTGTGACACTAGTAAGGGGATCACATGCAGACAATCATCACTAGGGGAGGCAGCCCCAGGACTATACAGCTCCTTATAGAAATCTTCCATAGCTTTCATAATTTTAGATTGCCCTTCTACCCATACACCATCTCTGTCTTTCAATCTGTGCAGCCTATTTCTGTCTCTTCTCTGAACTGTTGAAGCATGAAAAAACTTTGAGTTCTTGTCCCCAAAGCTGACCATTTGATTCTAGATCTTTGACCCCAGAACATCTCTTCCTGTTTCCACGACACATTGTTGCACCGAAAAATCCGGTTTGGGTTTCTCAATGTACAACGTGGAAAAATTTTGAAGCCGCCACCAATATTTTAATTTTAAGACCAAAACATTGAAAAAATGTCTTTTGAACAAGGCGGATGGTCTTTGAAAACTAGAGATATGGGTTGGGGTCGATTACGTCTTGGAAAGGTGTTAGCACCCCACGCGTCCTCTCTCTTGAGAGGAACCTTTAATTAAGTGTGTGGTTTTAACGTTTGATTTGAAAGATACCTAGATTTGCCTATTTATTTCTTATTTGAAGATAAATGAGAAAACTTAATGAAAATTTTATTTTTGCGCAGCGAGAGTTAGCCTCTCGCTCCTACGTATATCTCGGTGCGATGGAGAATTCAAAGCTACGTAGTTCTTGTTTGTCTGAAAAAGGTTTTGTTTTTAATCTCTTTTAGAGTTTTTCGCAAAGGGGTTGGCGTTCATGCGGTGACCAAACAACAACGGTTTAGAGTGGCGCACTACTAACTCTTTTTGAAAATGGGATCATCACTAACAATCAAGCGGCGACGGCGCGGTGACTATTGATGACAATCGGTTTTTATTTTGATTATTGAAAAGGTTTTCGCAATTGAAGGAGTGTTTGTGAAGACCAAACAACAACGGTTTAGAGTGGCGCACTACTAACTCCCACGGGAATGAAATCATCACCCACAATCAAAGCGGCAGCGCGCGGTGATCATCAATGACAATTAGTTTTGATTTTGATGTTTTTAAGATTCGTTTTTTAAAAGTGTTTCGTTGGTTTGATTTGGAGAAAATGTTTTGATAACTTGAAAAAGAGTTCGCAATTGGATTGAGCGTTCGCGATGATCAAACAACAATGGTTTAGAGTGGTCATACTACTAACTCTTTTGAAAATGGAATTATCATTTACAACCAAGCGGCAAGCGCGCGAGTGGTCATTAATGATAATTGGTTTTGCTTTTGATTCGAGTGTTCACGACGACCAAACAACAACGGTTTAGAGTGGTCACCACTAATGACTCATTTGAAAACTAAAGTTGTTACTAACGATGTGACCATTAGCAAGAAATTATTTTTGTGGAGAGTTTGGTTATCCGAAAAGGAATTGTTTGAAGGGGAGATTAGTAAAAATGGGGCATTATTTATCATTGGGTGTTATATTAATAAACAGAGGTGCAGTTAGTTGCAGGAGGTTGTGTTATTAAACAAGGGGTGCAAATAACGAGCCCAGTATTTGTTTTGGAGCCCAGTCTGCGAAAATGGGCTCACAATGGGGTGTGTGCGAATCAAAACGTGGGTATACCTAGTAGTCTGAGTAAAAAAAAAGCGAATTAAACAAAAAAAATAAAATCTGAATAACAGGAAGGACATAAGTCCCAAATGAGGAAAAAACCTAGATCCCTTTTCCATTCATCTTCAAGCACCGTTCCATATTCAGCAAAGGGAGAGAGAGAGAGAGAGTGCGCAAACCAGAGCGAGGGGGAGGAAGAGAGAGCGCGAACGGAGGAAGGAAGCTCGGCAGAGAGGAGACGGCGAGGGAAGAGCGGCGATGGCGGCGACTCACGGTGGCGGTGGTGTTTCGTGGCGGCGATTTGCGATGCATGATGAGAGTGGTAAGTTTCTTCTTTTCCTCTCTTGCTTTGGTTGTAACAACGTGTTTTTTTAGATTAATGGTGATGTGATTTTGGTGATGGTGGTTGTTGTTTGGGGAAGGAGAAGAACCGAACTCCTTTAACTCGATTTCGTTTTTCTTCACTCACTCATTCCTATAGGTTTTGAAATCAAATTTTCTCTCCCCTGTTTTTCGTTTTCTTCCTTCTTGATGTCCTGTGTGTGTGTGTTTTTAGTGTATCGATTATGGGTTTTTGTTGTTTCTTTGCATTGTGTTTGTGTTTGTGTATGTGAATCTGTGTGTATTGTTCTCCCCTCTGTTCTTGATGTATCTGTTTCTCCCCAAGACATGTGCTTGAAGCTTAATATATATGCGAGGATTGTATAGATTAATACACTTTGTGAAGTCAGTGCACACTCTGCATCTCGAGCTTGTATTTTTCAAAATGTTTCATGTTTTGGTGCTCTAATTTTTCTCTTGAGAAAAATCTTATTCCAAGTCTCTGGAGCATTCACAAAAATAGCCTTATTTGACTATTATCTAGCTCCCTAATTTCTCCTTTTGTGTATGTGTGCAGAGGAAGAAAACCTAAAGAAAGAAGAGTATTCCATTTGGAGCTTTGGAGCCTAAACCTCTCTCTTTGCCCAAACTTGGATTTTTACGCTTGTCTTGCTCTGGGCCGCTTTGACTATGTTGTCATTTCTGACTTCATTCTCATTTTGCACTTGTAATAAGAACAAGTGGGTTATTATAGTGTATATATTTATCTTTCAAAGCAATAAGCCTTCACGTTCATGTATGAAATTTGGTCTTATGTATTGCTATTTTTCATTTCAATTGTAATCTTACATTGTATTGTTAGCAACAACCCTCTCTTTTTAGTTTTGATATTTGACTAGTTTTGGATTTTGTAATATGTAATATATAAAAAGTTTAAGTTTCTTTTTTGCTTTTTCTCATATATGCATTGTTTTGTCTAATGAAAAACAACAATACCAATAAATACGCGTATACGATAAGAACTAAAACGCACACATTAGAATAAAACGGCGCGAGATCATTAAAACATGTGTTTGCGGTTAAAAATAACACGCACTCACAACAAGAATAAAAATAGTGCAAGATCATTAAAGACTAATACGCGTGCACGCGATTAGAAATAATGTGCGAGCAAAACGAAACATATTTTTGAGCCTTTTTGAAAGCAAGGAAAATAATACGCGATTAAAATTGGGCATTCAACTAAAAACATTTTTTATTTAATTTTCAATTAGTCGGACAAAATTGGGGTATGACACACATCAATTTCCTTTCTAACTGAAATAATCTCCCTAACATTATCCTGGCTATTTCCAAGATTACTCAACCTCTGGATTTTAGCTTTAAGCTTAGTAATCTCAACCGCAGCATTCTTGAAAGTTACTTTCTCCCAAGCCATCAGACCTCCTTTGCATTTCTTTGATTTTTTGTTGAAGTTCTCCCACCCTACTTCACTACCAGCTTCAGACCACCAATTTTCTTCCACTATCCTCCCTCTGATCAGGTGTTCTTCCCGAAACTCTCATATCTAAACACTTTTGTACTCTAGCGGGAGGTTAGGATGAAGGACAATCGAGAGTGATCGAGTTGATAATAGGAAGAGCAACCCCAAGAGCATGAGGATACAACAATCTCCACCCCCAGTTCACCAGAATCCTATCAATTTTTTGGAAAGTGACAACACCATCTCTAGGGTTACTTGCCCAAGTAAATTTGTTCCCCTTGAGATCCACATCCATTAATTCATTGGAGTTTAGAAACTCTCTAAACATAGATAATCTGATTGGATCAATACCTCTAAGACCATCCTTCTCAGTGATAGAGCACATCTCATTAAAGTCCCCCAGTAAACACCAAGGACCAACTAAGAGGTTTCAACCTAGACAATCTGTTCCACAATAGCCTCCTTCAATCAAAAGAAGGATTTCCATAAACAAAAGTCATTTGAACCACATTCCCTGACTTTTTCTCTAATACAGCTGTATGAATATAATTTATACACGAATCCAGAATTTGAATTGTGTAGGAGTTGTTCCAGAATAGGCCTAATCCTCCAGAAATATCCTCTGCCGGGACACAAAACACATTATTAAACTTCCATTTCCTTCTAACTCGATCTACTCTTTCATACAGGCTCTGGTCTCCATCAGAATAAAATGGCGGCTTGTGGTGACCTTTCATTAGGTCTCGGCTCTCCCTACTTGTCGTGGGACGCCGCCAATCCACGACAAATTCAGCTTACAACAGTCATTTGGCTTTTGGGGGCTTTCTTAGGCTCGCCTCCTCAGCTATAGAAACAAATGATCCCATTTTGAAAGAACCAAACACAGAAGTAACTCTAGCTTCATTCACATAGTCATCCTCATCATATCCTCCCTCCATTCCTTTCTTCTTCTTACTACTAGTACGAGTCACGATTTCAAACATTTCATTCTCTTCATTAACCCATTTTCTTTTTAAGTTCATACCTGTTCCCATACTCAGAGCCAACACATTTTCCTCATTAGGCATTAATTGAGCGTATGTAGAGTTATCTTCATTATCTCCCTCTTCAGGGAACTCCACCAGATACTCTACTTTTTCAATTGTTTTCTTAGGTTCCCTCCACATGATACTCCTTTTATTCCCAACTCTCTCCACTTCCATACTCCTATCTGCACTCCCTCCCACCTCTATCAACCCAGGCTCACACACAGCACCACTACCATTCCTTTCCATACTGTTCTTCCTTTCATTTTCCCCTCCCCCAATTATCTCCCCACCTTCTCTCTCTCCATCAGTTCCACCATGTCCTTCATTGTTAGCACCTATATTACCCTTCTCTGTTTTACCCACCTTTCTCTTCCCTTCAGCTCTTGTAAACCCCTCCCTCCTCTCCTGAGACCTATTAGTTGTATTGCCTCCCCCAATCTTTCCTATTGAGATACCTTTATTCTCATATCTTAACATTTGGTCCAAGGAAACCTTGCTTAGGTCAAAATGCTTTATCCCAACAAATAGATCAACAGTTGGGAGTTTAGAGTTATCACATCCAGGTCTAGCATTAGGGCTAGGAAGTTTAAAGTACATTCTCTCCTCTTGGACAGACACATAGATATTTTGAATTTCTGCAGGAATAGCTGAATAGTTAAGGTCTGGTAGACTAGAATCAGCCCTCAGGTCCACTTCACTCATCATAGGATTAGATTGTTGACTGACTGCCAGATTCCTGTAGTAGCTATCACTGCTGTTAGCTCCATTTTTTCATGATTCTGATGAAGAGGGAGCAGTAGCCGGCCTATTCGAGTACTGAGGCTTATTCAAGAATGACAACGATCTAGGAGCACTAACAGAGATTCCTGGCCCATACTTTGGCTTAGAAGGATCAGTAGAGCACCTGGCCTCCTGGCACCTGGCCGTCGGTAATGGAACATTTAGATTAATAGCCACTCTTCCTCTAATGAAATTTCTCAGGGACTAGTTCCTCTTGGAGAAGTTCAGGATCCTCAACAGGGAGAAGCACAGAGTTATCACGATTAGCCATAAGTTCGATTGAAGAACTCACCTAAGATCAAGATTAACTGAAACAATCGGAGAAGAGACGACCAAGACCGACTCAGGACCAGAAACCCTAGATCTACGACAAACCAACCCGACTTAGACAATAACTAGGAACTCGGACTCTATTATTACTACTAATGTAACAATAAATGGACAGACAATTAGATTCATTTGATACAAAGACGCACAGATGCTGAAGAGAACTAACAGGACTAAGTTTTTTCACAACAAGGTGTACACTCTGGTCCCATTTTGACACGACCTACACACAACATCAACCAACTAGCAAGGCTAGATGGTTACTAACAAACACTATGTAAATGAAGATATCTTTAATGACTGACTAGAGAAGATGAAGAAAAGCTGGAAAGCATTAAACACTAGATGACATTAAGACAGGCCAGATATAGACGATGGAAGCGGTGGAAGCCAAACACCTAAAGACCCAAGCGGTAACCAAACCCTAGCAGAGAACTAGCTTGAATGAGATGTCAAGTAAACACAGGCTCGGATCAATTATAATACACATCTTCATTAGCGGCCTTTTTCCAACTATACATCCGAACCTCACCTATTAATTGCCACTTACAATTTCAAAATAGAAAAATAACAACTACATAATAATCAATTATGATTACAATCTCCTATATTTAGAAACGCAATAAAAGCAATTTAGAATTGGTTGACTCAACATGCTTTGTATCCTCCCCACTTTAAGTCTTAATAAAATCATCTGATATCAGTTTTAATCTTAACATTTACTACAACAATTAAATCTGATATCAGTTTTCGAATTGCTATATTAATTTTCCTCAATATACTATTATTAAATAAAATATTACCGTAAAAATTGGTTACTTATTGTCTAATTGTATATGTTGGCCATAAATCTGTGTTTTCTTACAAATATATATAACTAACTATACGTCACAATACATCTGGGTCCACCTAATTAGTTTAAGAATTTAAGTTTAATATATTTATAACACATTCATAAAATTATAAGGTAATTTCAGTATGTTATTTTGTGCTATACATTCAATATCATTACAAATCCTTTGAAATAACCTAGGTTTAAATATCTTCTAACCTTAGGTCTTAACTTCAATCTCCGAGGTAGTAATTCCAGTTTAAATATTCAAAATTTCATTAAACATTCTTAATATTACAATCACTTATAATTAGCAATACGATAAAATCAATTTACAATTAGTTTACTCAACAACCTTTACCCCATTCACACTTCCACCAGATTCGATCAAAATTCAATGATTTGTAATGAAATCCTAACAACCTAACTTTGATCTCCCTATACAAAATAATCATTTGCAAGAATCAAATTTAGACTAAAAGTATACCACACGGGATTGAATATTTGATAAGAAAGCATATTAATGTCTATATAACTCATTAAAATATACTGCTTTAATATATATTAATATTTAGAATAAACATTCATTTTAGACAATATACTGCTTTCTATCAAACTCATTAAAATTATTATTAAACATTAGTTGAATATTTTTTTAATATATTAATTATTCGAATAAACCTTCATTTAAAATAATTGGGATTGGCAATATACTGCAGTTATGTTATTAATAATAATTTAAATATGATTTCTTACATAATATAGACATTTTAAATATGATTTCTTTAAATTCTGTCTGTTTTTTTTTCTTCATTTGTTCTTTTTTTAAATATATGAAGTGTTCTAGTTGCCTCCCCATTGTTTTTACTCAACACCCCCTTTCATTTTATTTGCAAAACCCAGGCCAATCCTTTTTGCAAACCAGTGCGCTGATGGGCTCCTTATTTCTTTTTACACACCTTAATAATACAACCCTTGCAATTTACACCCCATTTACTATTTCACCACCTTTCTCGTTTTCACTCAATTCTCTTCAAAAACATATAAATAGGGGACTAAGTCGACCGAACAATCGGGTTAGTCATTGTTCTAGGATGAATGAGCCGTACGGCTAAAAAGTCCTACAACCCCTATAAAAAATAATAATTAATAGATAAGGGATTAAGTCATTCGTACGACTGGGTTAATTATCGTTTTAGGACATATGAACTGTACGGCTCAAGAGTCCTAAAATCACTATTCCAATAAAATCAAACCACCTCATACACAAACCTTTTGATTTTTCCTCAAATATCAAAAATCTTATTTTCAAAAAAAATAGGGGACTAAGTCATTGAGCAGATCGGATTACTCATCGTTCTAGGACGAATGAGCCGTACGACTCAACAGTCCTAAAACCCCTATATTAAAAACACAACACACAAATACTTTCAACCCAAGAACTACGTAGCTGTTATACCCCAATTTTGTCCGTCTTCCTTTTTGTTTTAGCCATTTTATTTTTAATAAGGGCGTGTTTCGGAGTCGCATGATTTCGAGAATTATATTCTTGTAGAGTCTCGGTTACCAACCCAAGCCAACTCCAGTCACTCCGTTCAAACTAACCCAAAATACCGTTCTTAAATTAGGCACGCGCGCGAATGATCGATCTTTTAAATGCGTTCTTGATTTAATATGCGTATTTGGGGTTTAGTCAAATCTGTGAAACAGATCTACCAAAATTCATTTTGTCAGAAGTTGGCTTAAACTCAGACTTAAGAGTGCGATGCCGAGTTAATTTCTTTAACGCGCTCATTTCTTCTATTTTCAGTCCAATCGTAGCGCAGTTGTCAAGTCTGGTCCGTTCTCGTCTTTATATTGGGCTTTTTTTCCTATTATTATTTTTATTCTTATTTTGTTTACTTAATTTATTTAAGCACTTAATAGTTCAAAATGTCAAAATTCTATTTATTTTAATTTACAATTTAAAAATGTTTAAGAGTCAAATAAGTCCAAAAATGTCAAAAAAAATGCTATTTAGTTAATTTTACAATTTTAAAGCCCTTAAGAGTCCAAAAAGTCCAAAAATACAAAAATAGTAATACAAAATATATAAAAAATACACAAATCCGAAAATAACCAATTAAACAAACAAAATAGGGTTCTAAGCGTAGATTCAAGTCTGCTGCAGTTCTTATTGAGCACGAGTTCCAACTGAAATAGGGTCAAAGCCTGGTTAAAAATAATAAATGCCTTAACCTAATTTTATACTATAAATAGGCAGTCTAGTAACAGTGAAAGGGAAGAGAAATGAAGGCAGAAAACTACTGCTAAAATCACCCAAGAATAGGATTAGGGTTTCACATCGAAATCCTAATCCACTAAACTCTGATTACGAAGCTTTTTTGAGATCTAAAGAACGGCGAAAGCGGTAGTAGTGAATCGAGCGATCCACGCATAGTAATTGCAATCGATTCTGAGTTGGTCTCTATGTTTAAAATTTTATTTTCGTTAAACTTGCGTCTAATGAAAACTGTTCATAAGAATAGATGCTAATGATCTTGATAAACGTAGATTAGTTTTTCCTGTAATCAAATCAAGTTTTAGAAAATAATTTAAACTAGGGGTTAACCGTTAAAGGCAATACAGAATCCAAAAATAGTGTTCTTTCTGCTCTAAAAAATCAAACCTTTATTGTCCTAATAAAAAACATCGGTATGGAGTAAAATAGATCCGTCCCATTTTTTAGAAAACTCCTTCATCAGTTTCTGTTTTTTGTAGTGGATTAGATGTAGATTTGGTTTCTGTTTTAGTGAAAACATATGATATACAGACCAAAAAAAAAAACAAAAATAAGGAAGAGATGAAGAGAGAGACCGAGACAGCTTAGATCAGAAAAATAAAAAAAAGAACTTACCAATAGATTCAAAATAGCCAGAACCGAATCATCCTTCAAGCTCAACAAGCCACCACCGAACCTTCCTTCAAAACCAGCAACCACCACCATAAACCGAACCCCCACTCTTCCCATTCATCAGATCAGGAACGCCTAAAAAGAAAACAACAGAAAAAGGCAACAGATCAGGAATGTTTTCTTGACAAGAGAACGAAGAGGAATAAAAAATAAATAAGAACCGAAAAAACGGAGCTCACCGGCAGGATCACCTTCGCCGGCGTCAGCTCCACCATCCTTCCCTCTCCCTCATCGCGAACCACTCCACAAATCCGCTTCCATGGAAACCGGCGAGCATCTCGTTGAGCTCTCTCTCTCTCCCTCCGCGAAAACCGGCAAGGATTGCGCCGGAAATCCCTCTCTTCCTTTGCCGCGGCGCCGCAAGTTGTAAAGGGGGAAAGGTTTTGAAATCAGGGTTTTCAGCTGTTAGGTTTAGGTTTATATCTTTGGGCTTTTCTTTTTTTTTCTTTTTTTTAATTATTCAGAACACTAGTCACACCCCACTGATTCCTACGCGCACCCCTTCCCCACTTAAGCCCAGTTTCGTATATTGGGCTCTCCTATGCGAACTGGGCTTTCCTTTTTGCACCTCCAATTAATTATACAACCCCTGCGATTAATAAAACCCCAATTTACAATCTGCACCCCCTGTTTCTCGTTTTTAATTCTTTTCCAACTCAAACATAAAATAATTTTTCTCTCGAAATCAAATGAACGGCTAAGTCGGTTGTACAACCGGGTTAGTCATTATTTTACGGCCAATGAGCTGTACAGTTCAGTAACCCCGGAAACTTAACAAATACGAATAAACTATTTTCCTAAATAAGCGGTTAAGTCGGTTGTACAACCGGGTTAGTCATTACGTTAGGGCCAATGAGTTGTACAGTTCAGTAACCCTGAAAACTTAATAAATACGAATAAACCATTTTTCCTAAAAATAGGGGACTAAGTCGGTTGTACAACCGGGTTAGTCAGCGTTCTAGAACTAATGAGCTGTACAGTTCAGAAGTTCTAGAATACCTATTCTAAAACCAACCCACCTCACATCAAACAAACTTCTTTCATAAACCTCAAAAATACTTTCAAAAGTAGGGGACTAAGTCGGTTGTACAATTGGGTTAGTCAGCGTCCAAGGAATCAGTGAGCTGTACAGTTCAAGGAATCCTAGGGCCCTTACACTAAAAAACACCAACCCACAAACCTTTTTCAGGAAGAACTACGTAGCTTTGATTCCTCCATTGCATCCGGAGGTACGTAGGAGCAAGAGTCCACTCTTGTCAAGCACTAATAACAAAAATCTTAATAAGTCATTTTCTCTACCAATAAAAGGGTAATAATTAAATAAATCTTAAATTAATTAGACAATGGATGTCGTGGGGTGCTAATACCTTCCCCACACATAACGACTCCCGAACCCTAACAACGCCTCGTCCTAAAACCTAAAGGGATTTTCCGAATTTGCCCTTAAACTAGAATTTCGGTGGCGGCTTCCTTTCGAACTTTCGAAGAATTCTTTCCCGGATTTTTCGGTCGCTACAGTAGCTTTCAATTATCCATCGCACTTGGAGATACGTAGGAGCAGGGGCCCACTCTTGTCAAGCACAAAATACTAGAAATTTTATTAAGTCTTTTTTCTTTTTTTAAAGGGTAAAATAATTATTAAATTAAATACAACTAATTAAGAGGTAACCTTCCTTGGAAGGATGTCATGGGGTGCAAATATCTTCCCCACGCATAATCAACTCCCGAACCCAAATCTGGTCTCAATGACCCTTATCCATTCAATAGGAAATTTCCAATATTTTCACTTAAACTAAACTTTGGTGGCGGCTTCATTTTTGAACCTTCGAGAAATCTTAACCCAAATTTTTCGGTCGCTACAGTGATTTTTATTTTGTGTTCCTTTATTAAAATATAATAAAAAGCAGAGTCTTATTTATCTATATGAAATTCCCCTTTGTTGTTGATCACTAAACTTTGTCCTTAATGAACTTTGGGTGCAGGCTTTTTGAGTGTTTTCTCTACTTTTTTTCTGAGCAAAAAATAACTATAATTATTTGTCCTAGAATTAAAACTTTAAGAAAATGAAAGCAATCTATCATCAATGAGAATTGACTTTTAGGTTATGTGTGGGAGGGGGTTTTCGGAGGGGAGGGGAAGGGAAGGCTTAGAAAAGATTAGTCTATATTTTGATGTGTATTTCAATTTTTTTTAAAAATTAAAAGAATAACGTGATTGATAACAATATAACAACTGTTCTAGAGTGGCCCAATAGGCCCAACAAGGCGATCCAAATAATGAATGCAGAAGAAAGAAGCAGCGCGGCATGGGCCATCGGCCCAGTCGCGCCGGCCAGCCCAAGTTGGCCCACATCAGGCGTGCGCCGCAATTCACCCTAACAGCCAGAGCGCCTGCTAGCGGTATAAATACCACGTTCTCATGGCATCAGGTACGTTATCAACACCTTGTGACCCTGCCCGATTGAACACTGCTGACTTGATCGTCGGAGTGTCATTGTAGCTACCACCCGCGTGCAGCCAAGACCCTGGCCCAACTAGTTCCTCAACGAACGGGCTACCACCAGCAACAGCAACATCACTTCTATTGGTCAAGGTACGATCAATTGGCAACCACAGGAGGCACCAGGCCGAGCACCACATAGGGCCATCTTCTTCACAGCTCCCACTTCAGTATTACGGGCAACCACTGATTAATGGCAAACTCTTTGGTATGCCGACCAACGAAGCCTACCTTGCTATGCAGCCGTTCGCGCCCAACCATATCTCGAGCGGCCAAGGGCCTTTTACTAGGGAGATACATCGGTATCGTATCCCAGAGACTTGAGGAAACCCCCAATTTGAATAAATTCAATGGCCGCGGGGATCCAGACAAACACTTAAGGTACTTCAACAATTATTGTAGCTACAGGGAGCTAGGCCCAATCATGAAATGCAGACACTTTCCATAGTCGCTCGAGGAGCGAGCATTGGAATGGTGGGAAGCGTTGCGCCCTAACACTATTTCCTCGTGGGATAGCCTGCTCAGAACGTTCTTGGCCACTATACAACCAACAGGTGCCAAGACCGGTACGAAGTGCACTTGGACAACATTGTTCAAGGTGAGAACGAATCGTTAAGACAATACATAGAGCGGTTCAACGCGGAGGCCGACACCGTTCACGATCTAACTGATAGGGATAAACTGAAGTACATGAAACGCGGGATTAGACCAGACCACCTCTTTGCACAAGAGTTTGGTTTGAACCGTTACATGGACCTAAGCATGTTCCTTCGAAGGGCCAATGACCATATGGCCTACAAAGAAGCACTGCTCGCTAGAAAGGGCCCAAAGAAGAGCAAAGTATGTCGGCCAAAGGACAAGACAATCATCGCGATAACAGGGCGGATGTATTGATAGCTCTATTTTATATAGAGTATTTCATATGTTTAAAATTAGTAAATTGCTCTCTTTCAAGTAAAGATAAGGAGTTTATATAGTATTTTATGTGATATATGATAACTTGAGTGATTGACATGGTTATAGTTGTTAATAGGCCATTTTGCATATATTGTGGTATGTTTGATGTTTTTGTTCAGTGCAGTATACAGATCCTGCATCAATGCTCCTGTATCAATGCTCCTGCATTGATCCTGCAGTGAATCTGCACTACTTGGTGAATGAGCAGCTAGCTACTTGCACATCCACTTGCATTGTTGACCTCATGCTTGGTCCCCTAAAGTAGAACCACTTTATATAGTAGGTGCCTACCATTCACACATAGCCATAGGGATAGCTTTGAAGAGTCATCAACATAGGGACACATGTTCATACATCATTGGACCTCCCTATACACTTGGTCAAAGATCTCAACTTGGGGATCAACCTCTCGAAAAGCAACTACACTCAATCCTCTCAAGATTACTTCAACATGAAGGAAGGAAGCATCTCTCTTGAAGACTATAAAAGGACCTCACATCTTCATTTGGAAATATATCACAATCCATAAGTTAGATCAAAATTTCAATATACATAGTTAGTTTCTATTTTATAAAAGGGAAAGGAAGGAATTAACAAATCCTCCTTACTTCGATTTCATAGTGTTTGTATAGTGCTAAGGAGTAATGCTAGTGCATTACAAGGAGAATTCATACAAAGGGCTTCAACTTGTGTAACTTCTATCTTGTTGTTTCTCTTTTTTTATTTCAATTATATAAACATGTTCCATTCAGTTTTTATTTACCTTGCAATGTCTATTGTTAGCTAAATCTCTCTTAGTTGGAATGTCCTAATCATTTAATGAGCTTTTAAATAAGTATGATGCATGTATGTAATGTTTGTACTTTAGTTCTTGCTTGATAATATTTGTAGATTTGTAGATTGGGATTGATCAACTTAGAATAAGTAGATTTGTAAGAGCAGACATGGCTTACAATTAAGAACTCAAGAACTAATATGGGTAAGTGTTTTACATAAACGAAACTTTGTGAAAACCATGCTAAGACCTAGACATAGGATAGTATAGTCCATAGGGTGATACTGTGGGTACTTAAGATACAAGAGTGAACTTATTTAAGCATGCCTAGACATAGGAAGCTTGTAATGAAACTCTGAAGAAAGTGACTGAAAGGCACATAGCTAATGAAACAACATTTCGGTCAAATTTGCATCACATATTGCATCAAACACTTAAAAGTAAATTACTTGGTAAAGACATTCCAACTAACTTCTCTCATTTGCACTACAAATACTTTCACTTTTAGTTTTTACTAACTTGATTGTGATCACACAAACTTCACTATAATTTGTTATTTAGTTACCTTACACTTTATTACTTTGTATTGAATTTTAAAAGAGAGTTTTTCAATCTCTGTGGGTTCGATCTTTTATACTACTTGTTTTGGACTGTGTATACTTGCACATGCTTTTACCCAACACCAAGAGTTTGGCGCCGTTGCCGGGGATTGAAGTAAATTCTTTTTAAAATTCTGATATATAGTAATTTAGTGTTGTATATAATTCTGGTATTTGTAGTTTCTGTCATATAGAAGCACATGGTGCTTTAGTATATGTACAGGACCAGAAACAAGACACCATAATACAGCTTAGATCCAGAAATAGAAAGAGGATTTAGGAGATTGCTAAAACTCCAAAAGCAAAATTGTAACGCCCCAAAAATAATTCAATTATTTATTTAGTTGGGTTATTTAAGGCTTACAACATTTTGTTAAGTCAAAGGATTAATTTGGAGTTTTATTGTATTTAGGAGGTGTTTGATGTAAATGAGGAGTGGTGGTTAGTAAAAAGTGAGTGGTAATTTAATTAAGAGAGGGAGTAGTGCAAGTAATGGAGGAGGTGTGAATAGAGGCCCATGATAATTAGGCCCATCTTCATGTGATAAGTTAGGTGTCGATGGTGAGAGAGTTCATTTCACCCAAAATCAAAGAAAAGTCAAAGAGTAAAGTAAGAGAGTAGAGAGAGAGAGGTGCGAAAGCTTAAGGAAGAAGAAGAGAAGATCTTAGCGTGGAGAGTTCAAGCAAGGAAGAGAAGCTTGATTGTTGGTGATGGTTGGTGATTCTTGGTGGAGAGAGTGCTGGTTTCTTCAATAAGGTAATGGGGCTCTCTTTCACCTATAATAGAGTATATGATGAGTGTTATGTGTGAGTTAGACTCTAGGATGATTTTTGAGTTGTTTGTGTTGCTTGTTGTGTGATTGATGTTGTCTTTGCTTCACTTTGGTGAAATTGTGAAGTGTGTATGTGTTGTTGATGATGGGTCACATGAGAGACCTAGAAAAGAAAATGGGTTTGAGGAACCCTAGGCGCAAGAGTGCTATTTTTGGTGTTGTAACCTTAGTGGTCATTTTGATGTGGGTTGGACAATATTCGAATGAATATGTGTTGTAGAAATTGTGGTTTAAGTTTGATCATAGTATGAGAATCAAAGAAAAGAAGGAAGATGAGGGTTAGGTGCGTTGTAGCTTGTGAAGGTTGAAGGTGTGTGCGTCGAAGGATAGTGAGTCGAAGTAAGGGTGTGCCGAGAAGCATAAGTGTGTCAGCGTAAGGGTGTGCGTCGTAGAATAAGTGCGTCGAAGTATGTGTGTGCCGAGAAGAGTAGATGTGTTGAAGTGAGTATGTGTGCGTCGTAGTATGTGTGCGTCAAAGTATGTATGTGCTGAAGTGTAGAATATGGATGTCAAAGGTAGTATAACTGAGGTGATTGATTGTCAAGTGAAGCAGTGTAACCGAGGTGAGTAATGGTTAAGTGAGGAAGTGTGTCAAGGTGATTGATGGTCAAGTGAAGTAGTGTAACCGAGGTAGTGTAGTAACGAGGTGAGTAATGGTTAAGTGAGGAAGTGTGGCAAGGTGATTGATGGCCAAGTGAAGTGGTAACCGAGGTAGTGTAGTACCGAGGTGAGTAATGGTTAAGTGAGGAAGTGTGGCAAGGTGAATGACGGTCAAGTGAGGTAGTGTAATCGAGGTAGAGTAACCGAGGTGAGTGATGGTGAATTGAGGAAGTGTAACCGAGGTATGGATGTACTGAAGTGAAGTGTAGGTATGTCGAATCTAGTATTGTCGAGGAATGGATGTAATGAAGTGAAGTATAGGTCTGTCGAATCTAGTGTTGCCAAACTGAAGATGTATTGAAGTGTAGTGTATGTATGCTGAAGTGTATTTTCGAGGTGTAATGTACATAAGCCGAAGTGATACTGTCGAGGTGTACTGTATCTAAGTCGAGGTGAAGTTGTCGAGGTGTAATGTATCTAAGTCGAGGTGAAGCTGTCGAAGTGTAGTGTATCTAAGTCGAAGTGTAGTGGTCGAGGTGTAGATGTAATGAAGTGTAGTGAAAGTAAGTCGAAGTGTAGTTGTCGAGGTATAGTGTATATATACCGAAGTGTATGTGTTGAGGTGTAGATGTATTAGAGTGTAAGTGTCGTCGTGTAGATGTGACGAAGCGTAAGCGTATGGGAGTCGACGTGTAGTTGCCGAAGTATAGAGTATGGTTACCGAGGTGTAGTGTTGCAGTGGTGACAAAGTGTAATTGTCGACGTGTAGGTGTCGAATTGGATAGGTGACGAAGGGTAGTGTAGGTGTGCCGAGGTGCAGTGTGGTGCGCCAAAGTGCAGTGTGGTGAGACAAAGGGTAGTGTAGGTGTGCCGAGGTGCAGTTTGGTGCGCGAAAGTGCAGTGTGGTGAGACGAAGGGTAGTGTGTGTGTGCCGAGGTGCAGTGTGAGTGTGCCGAGGTGCTGTTTTGATGCCAATGTAGCGCAGGTTGTTACCAGGCGCAGTTTTGGGTGCTATCTGACGTCGAGTGCGTCTAAGTTGCTGAATGGTGAAGCCGGTTTAGTCATTAGGTGACGTTTAGTCCTTAGGTGACGTTTGGTCCTTAGGTGACGTTTGGTCCTTAGGTGACGTTTGGTCCTTAGGTGACGTTTTGGTCCTTATGTGACGGTGAGGTTGATGTTAGCCATAGAGCTATTTATTTTGGTGTCGAGGTGTCCGGTGAGGTTGATGTTAGCCATAGAGCTATTTATTTTAGTGTCGAGGTGTCCGGTGAGGTTGATGTTAGCCATAGAGCTATTTATTTTAGTGTCGAGGTGTCCGGTGAATTGATGTTAGCCATAGAGCTATTGATTGATGTATTGATGTTAGCCATAGCGCTAGTGACCGATGTGTTGATGTTAGCCATAGAGCTAGTGATGAGGTGTTGGTGAATTAAATGACGGTGTAACGACGGATATGGGCTTCGGCCATTATATCAAAAATGACGGTGGATTAAACGACGGAGGTAAATCCAGTGATAGTGTCAATTCATACATGATGTGATTGTTTGTGGTTGATGCATTGTTCACGGAGTCACATGCTTCATATGCATTAACGACGGTGGTAGGCTTCGGCCTCGATATTGTAGACTTCGGTCTTCATATCATTAACGACGGAGACGCCCGAATGGCAAAATAATGACGGAGACAGGCTTCGGCCTAGATATTATAGACTTCGGTCTTAATATCAATAATGACGGAGATGGTACCATTAAGCCGGTGATGGTATCCATGCATTATACCCTTGGTGTTGGGTTGCATTCATGCATACGCTCATGCGATTTGTGATGTAGTCTTGTTGATTATGAGTTGGTGTGTTATAACTTGATGATGTGTGTTTGTTGTTTGAGTAGGGGTGTTTCTAGTTGCCTTTCTCTAACATAATGTTTATCATACATTTTATTATATGTGTTAGAGACTCACCTTTCTGCTTTTTATGTTGCTTCTTATGTCGGCAACGTGCAGATGATCCTGAGTGAGGGTAGTCCTCATACCTTCTTCTAGTCGGTTGTGTCTGGCTCTGATACGTAGCACCGGGTGGGCGAGTAGTTTACTAGTTGTTTTAAGTTAAGTGTTGAACTGTAACTTGGTGATGTATTTGAAGATGTTTTATGAAACATGTCTTTTTCCGTTGCATAGTGTTGTTATGATTTGATTAAGAAACCGGAGATTTGAGGGTTCGCCCCTTTAAGTCGTGCTATGTATCACGCAATTATATTTATTAGCGAAAAGTATTGTTGACTAGATTAAAGTCATGTGTTGGTGAACGTAGCATTCCCTTGAGGATGTATCTTTTTAAAAGAAAAACAATTTTTGAACTTTGAATTTAAAATAAATTACTAATGAGGTAAGGGGGTGTTACAAGTTGGTATCAGAGCAGTTCGGTCTGTCTGGCCAAGTTGTCCAGTCGTAGTGTCTATGAGATCCCTTGTCGATCTCCGACAGAGACTTTGTTGTAGATTTTGTTTGGTTGCTTGCGATTGTTGATTGTATCATTGAGATAGGTGAAATTAAAATAAGTAACTGATGGTTGTAGCATTGAGGTATGTGTGATTAGAAGGGTTTTAACGACGTCAAAAGAGTGGAGTCGTGACGACGCCTTCGCACTTTAGACTGCGTTAAAAGTCTCTTAGTGGTGTAAATTTGAAAAGACGTAGTTTTGTGACCTTAACTAATTGGTTGTGTGAGTAGGAGGGACTGATCACCCCAATCACTCATCCCCAATGAAAGAGGCGACAATAACTCGTGGTTACTATAAATTTTGAACATGTACTAATTTTAACTTGATTAATTGAGTGGTGTGTGCAAGTTTGGTTGATTCTTAATTTTTAGATAAATAGGTCCCTTATGGATGTTTGTGTTTTGATTTGGGGGTTGATAGTAGGGAGATGTAAAGATAAGGATCGACACTTTGAGTTTGAAGTTCATGCAAAGTGATAAATCATGCCGTTTTGGAGACAGTTTAGAAATGCGGTTTCTGGGAAACCTAAGGTGGAATAATTGTTATTAAGAGTATGGTAGTCGAATAAGTACCTATATAGGATCTGGGTGGTCGTGTGTAACTTTGGTGATTAAAGGATTAGAATTCAGTACGGGGAATAGGATGCAGAAATGGGGAGAGCATTGTTCGTAGTTGGGATATAGATTGACGTAAGAGATGAGCATTAGTACTTTAAGTAATTGCTATAGTGTCGTTCCTAACGGTAGATTAATGGTGTTTAGATAATCGAGTGAGACTTTGGTGACCCTGAGAATAGAGTTTTGGTACAAGGTAAGGGCGTAGAGAGGTGTGTATGTCCTAGTACTTAGTGTACAAGAAGGCGTTGTTGATAGTTGGGAGCAGGAATAAGATTGATGGAACTGAGGTGTTCATGTAATTGATGAGATTTTCGAGGACGAAAATAATCTAAGTGGGGGAGAGTTGTAATGTAACGCCCCAAAAATAATTAGTTGATTATTTAATTAATTAAAGGGAGTTAGGTTGTGGAAAAATATTAGAATTTATTAAGTTGGAGTTTTATTTTATTTGGGAGGTGTTTAAGTAATTAAGGGGTGGAGGAATTAATTAAATGGAGGAGGTGTGTAATTAAATGAGTAGTGGTGAAAGTAATTAAGTGGATTAATTAAGTTGTGGAGGATTATTCGAATTAATTAATTGGTAGAGTTTTATTTAATTAGGAGTTGTTTAAATAGTTAGGGAGAGGTGGAAGTAATTGGAGGGGGGTGTGAATAAAAAGGGCCAAATGAGAATTAGGCCTTTGGCCCATTTAAGTGTATAATTAAAAGAAGAAAAGAAAGGAGAATTGAAAGAGAAAGGTGTGGAAATTGAGAGAGGAGGGAATCCGAGAGTGAGGCTTGGAAGAGGAGGGAAGAAGATGAGTGAGGGTTTTCTCCATTGTTGCTCAAAGTAAAGGGCTTTTTGGTTCTTCCTCTTCCATTTTTCTTCCTCTTTCCATTAAGGTAAATATCAACCTCTAATTTCTACTTTAAATTGTTTCACCATTTTTGCTCAAATAGAGGAAAAATGGGGTTTTTGTGAAAATTGGAGTTTGATATTGAGAAAGGAAAGCTCAATAGATGAGTTAATGCTAGTTTTGTTGTTGTTTGGGTAGATTAAGGTGTTAAGAAGGAGAAAGGAAGAGAGGGCGTCGGTTTTGAAGGAGAAAAGGAGGAGGAAAGCTTGTGTTTTGGTGTTTCTTGGTGATTACTTGGAGTTTTGGCTTAGTTCTTCAATTTGCAAAGGTTAGGGGATTCTCCATACATCTTTTATAGCTTGTAGGATGTGTATTATAGTGAGGATAGCTCTAGGAGTGATTGTGTTGATTGTATGTTGATGGTATGTTGATTGTATGATTGATGTTTAAATGCTTGAATTTGGTTATAGCATGTTGATTGTTGTTTTGGAAACATGAGTTGTGATATATGCATAGTGTATGTTTGATGATTTGGTCATGTGAGCATGAACAAGTAAATATGATAATTAGCATTAATAATTCATTGGCTATGTTGGTGTGATTATGTGAGAATTAATTTGTTTGGAAGAAATTAGGCTTTTGAAGTGTGTTGGGTATAGGTTGGAAGGGGGGGCGCCAAATGCCTAGCATTTTGGCGCTGGTTCTTTGAAATTGGGCGTGGGGGGGTTGTAGGGGCGCGATTCTTTGGGCAACTTGGCGCTGGGATTAAGACTGTGTGTGTGTGTGTGTGGCGGGAGGGGCGCGATTCTTGCCGGGCAACTTGGCGCTGTGTCCGAAATGGTGTCTCTGCGCGCCATCTTGCTGTGTAGCGCAAACTTACGCGCAAGAGGCTTGATCAAGATGCGCGCCATCTTGCGCGGCGTCCTCCAGCGTAACCTCGCGCGCACACCTCTCGCGAAGGGGGCGTAAACTTTGAGAGTTAGGCGACCTATCCGCGCGCCATCCTGCGCAAGGCTTCTCTTAGCAGCGCCCGGTGTGCGCGCCTCGGTGGGGTTTTTTCCAAAACCTTGTCCGTTGAATTCCTAAGTTCTCTAAATTAATTATTGGTGTGTCGAGAATGGTCCTATAGTGAGGAGAAAACCCCATGGGGTGGTGTTGGTTCTTAGGTGAGGATTAATAAATACTTGGTGAGGTGATGCTAAATATTTGGTGAGGTGATGCTAAATAATCGGTGAGGTGGTGTTGATAATTAATGATGTGATAATTAATAATTGATGTGGTGTGCTTGGTGTGGAGTGATGCATTGTCATAAAGTCGCATGAATCATATGCATGGCTTCGCCAACAGTGATGAAATACCCGCCGGGGTGGTGATGAAATACCGCCGGGGAGGTGATGGAATACCGCTTCGGGAGGTGATGAAATACCCGACGGGGTGGTGAGGTGAATATGGATCCACATGCATGTTGCATACATGCATATAACCATACATTCCCACTAGTTTGTTTGTTAATGTCCAATTAATCTGTTATGGTTGCTTGCGTGATATTTCATGTGAATGATAAATGCCTTGTTCTGTGAATCTCTGTTGTTAGCTAGTTCTTACTATATGGCTTATTTTACTCGTTATAAATTATGTAAAGAGACTCACCCTAGCATTTCTTGTTGCTCGCTCTCGTGGCGACAAACAGTGATTCCGAGTGATGGTCTTTGTGCTCTGCAGGGTTTTATTGAGTCACTCGATAGTAACACAGGGGTTGGGTCTTAGTATTATTTATGCTTATGTATTAAACTATTTTGGAGTATGTATTGATTATGTAATGGATAAGTTAAACTTATTTTCATTTCGCTGTGCTAGTGGACTAGTTCGGATTGTTGTAAAACTAAGCAGGTATTTTCGAGGTTCTCCCCATTTAAGTCGTGATATGTAACACGCAATATATTTATTAATGAAAGAGTAACGTTGACTGATTTTAAATCATATGTATGGTGAACGTGGCATCCCCTTGAGGATGTACCTTTTAAAAGAAAAACAATTTTTAAACTCTGATTTTTAATTAAATATTTAAACAAAGTAAGGGGGGTGTTACATGTAACGCCCCAAAAATAATTCAATTATTTATTTAGTTGGGTTATTTAAGGCTTACAACATTTTGTTAAGTCAAAGGATTAATTTGGAGTTTTATTGTATTTACGAGGTGTTTGATGTAAATGAGGAGTGGTGGTTAGTAAAAAGTGAGTGGTAATTTAATTAAAAGAGGGAGTAGTGCAAGTAATGGAGGAGGTGTGAATAGAGGCCCATGATAATTAGGCCCATCTTCATGTGATAAGTTAGGTATCGATGGTGAGAGAGTTCATTTCACCCAAAATCAAAGAAAAGTCAAAGAGTAAAGTAAGAGAGTAGAGAGAGAGAGAGAGGTGCGAAAGCTTAAGGAAGAAGAAGAGAAGATCTTAGCGTGGAGAGTTCAAGCAAGGAAGAGAAGCTTGATTGTTGGTGATGGTTGGTGATTCTTGGTGGAGAGAGTGCTGGTTTCTTCAATAAGGTAATGGGGCTCTCTTTCACCTATAATAGAGTATATGATGAGTGTTATGTGTGAGTTAGACTCTAGGATGATTTTTGAGTTGTTTGTGTTGCTTGTTGTGTGATTGATGTTGTGTTTGCTTCACTTTGGTGAAATTGTGAAGTGTGTATGTGTTGTTGATGATGGGTCACATGAGAGACCTAGAAAATAAAATGGGTTTGAGGAACCCTAGGCGCAAGAGTGCCATTTTTGGTGTTGTAACCTTAGTGGTCATTTTGATGTGGGTTGGACAATATTCGAATGAATATGTGTTGTAGAAATTGTGGTTTAAGTTTGATCATAGTATGAGAATCAAAGAAAAGAAGGAAGATGAGGGTTAGGTGCGTTGTAGCTTGTGAAGGTTGAAGGTGTGTGCGTCGAAGGATAGTGAGTCGAAGTAAGTGTGTTGAGAAGCAAGCAAGTGTGTGTCGGCGTGGGGTGTGCGTCGTAGAATAAGTGCGTCGAAGTATGTGTGTGCCGAGAAGAGTAGATGTGTTGAAGTGAGTATGTGTGCGTCAAAGTATGTATGTGCTGAAGTGTAGAAGTACCGAAGTGTAGAATATGGATGTCAAAGGTAGTATAACCGAGGTGATTGATGGTCAAGTGAAGTAGTGTAACCGAGGCAGTGTAGTACCGAGGTGAGTAATGGTTAAGTGAGGAAGTGTGGCAAGGTGATTGATGGCCAAGTGAAGTAGTGTAACCGAGGTAGTGTAGTACCGAGGTGAGTAATGGTTAAGTGAGGAAGTGTGGCAAGGTGAATGATGGTCAAGTGAGGTAGTGTAATCGAGGTAGAGTAACCGAGGTGAGTGATGGTGAATTGAGGAAGTGTAACCGAGGTATGGATGTACTGAAGTGAAGTGTAGGTATGTCGAATCTAGTATTGTCAAGGAATGGATGTAATGAAGTGAAGTATAGGTCTGTCGAATCTAGTGTTGCCAAACTGAAGATGTATTGAAGTGTAGTGTATGTATGCTGAAGTGTATTGTCGAGGTGTAATGTACATAAGCCGAAGTGATACTGTCGAGGTGTACTGTATCTAAGTCGAGGTGTAATGTATCTAAGTCGAGGTGAAGCTGTCGAAGTGTAGTGTATCTAAGTCGAAGTGTAGTGGTCGAGGTGTAGTTGTAATGAAGTTTAGTGAAAGTAAGTCGAAGTGTAGTTGTCGAGGTATAGTGTATATATACCGAAGTGTATGTGTTGAGGTGTAGATGTATTGGAGTGTAAGTGTCGTCGTGTAGATGTGACGAAGCGTAAGCGTATAGGAGTCGACGTGTAGTTGCCGAAATATAGAGTATAGTTACCGAGGTGTAGTGTTGCAGTGGTGACAAAGTGTAATTGTCGACGTGTAGGTGTCGAAGTGGAGAGGTGACGAAGGGTAGTGTAGGTGTGCCGAGGTGCAGTGTGGTGCGCCAAAGTGCAGTGTGGTGAGACGAAGGGTAGTGTAGGTGTGCCGAGGTGCAGTGTGGTGCGCGAAAGTGCAGTGTGGTGAGACGAAGGGTAGTGTGTGTGTGCCGAGGTGCAGTGTGAGTGTGCCGAGGTGTTGTTTTGATGCCAATGTAGCGCAGGTTGTTACCAGGCGCAGTTTTGGGTGCTATCTGACGTCGAGTGCGTCTAAGTTGCTGAATGGTGAAGCTGGTTTAGTCATTAGGTGACGTTTAGTCCTTAGGTGACGTTTGGTCCTTAGGTGATGTTTGGTCCTTAGGTGACGTTTGGTCCTTAGGTGACGTTTTGGTCCTTATGTGACGGTGAGGTTGATGTTAGCCATAGAGCTATTTATTTTGGTGTCGAGGTGTCCGGTGAGGTTGATGTTAGCCATAGAGCTATTTATTTTAGTGTCGAGGTGTCCGGTGAATTGTTAGCCATAGAGCTATTGATTGATGTATTGATGTTAGCCATAGCGCTAGTGACCGATGTGTTGATGTTAGCCATAGAGCTAGTGATGAGGTGTTGGTGAATTAAATGACGGTGTAACGACGAATATGGGCCGGCCATTATATCAAAAAAATGACGGTGGATTAAGCGGCGGAGGTAAATCCGGTGATAGTGTCAATTCATACATGATGTGATTGTTTGTGGTTGATGCATTGTTCACGCGAGTCACATGCTTCATATGCATTAACAGCGGTGGTAGGCTTGGCTACCGATATTGTAGACCGATCTTCATATCATTAACGCGGAGACGCGCCGAATGGCAAAATAATGGCGGAGGCAAGCTTGGCCTAGATATTATAGACTTGGTCTTAATATCAATAATGATGAGCGGTACCATTAAGGTGGTGATGGTATCCATGCATTATACCCTTGGTGTTGGGTTGCATTCATGCATACGCTCATGCGATTTGTGATGTAGTCTTGTTGATTATGAGTTGGTGTGTTATAACTTGATGATGTGTGTTTGTTGTTTGAGTAGGGTGTTTCTAGTTGCCTTTCTCTAACATAATGTTTATCATACATTTTATTATATGTGTTAGAGACTCACCTTTCTCGCTTTTATGTTGCTTCTTATGTCAAGCAGCGTGCGGATGATCTGAGTGAGGTAGTCCTCATACCTTCTTCTAGTCGGTTGTGTGCGGCTCGATCACGTAGCAGGGTGGGCGAGTAGTTTACTAGTTGTTTTAAGTTAAGTGTTGAATCGTAACTTGGTGATGTATTTGAAGATGTTTTATGAAACATGTCTTTTCCGATTGCGTAGTGTTGTTATGATTTGATTAAGCTAGGAGATTTGAGGGTTCGCCCCTTTAAGTCGTGCTATGTATCACGCAATTATATTTATTAGCGAAAAGTATTGTTGACTAGATTAAAGTCATGTGTTGGTGAACGTAGCATTCCCTTGAGGATGTATCTTTTTAAAAGAAAAACAATTTTTGAACTCTGATTTTAAAATAAATTACTAATGAGGTAAGGGGGTGTTACAAGTTGGTATCAGAGCAGTTCGGTCTGTCTGGCCAAGTTGTCCAGTCGTAGTGTCTCAGAGATCCCTTGTCGATCTCCGACAGAGACTTTGTTGTAGATTTTGTTTGGTTGCTTGCGATTGTTGATTGTATCATTGAGATAGGTGAAATTAAAATAAGTAACTGATGGTTGTAGCATTGCTTGTAGTTGTTTGTACTATTGAGGTATGTGTGATTAGAAGGGTTTTATCGACGTCAAAAGAGTGGAGTCGTGACGACGCCTTCGCACTTTAGACTGCGTTAAAAGTCTCTTAGTGGTGTAAATTTGAAAAGACGTAGTTTTGTGACCTTAACTAATTTCTTTGCGTGAGTAGGAGGGTGATCACCCCGATAACTCATCCCCCAATGAAAGAGGCGACAATAACTCGTGGTTACTATAAATTTTGAACATGTACTAATTTTAACTTGATTAATTGAGTGGTGTGTGCAAGTTTGGTTGATTCTTAATTTTTAGATAAATAGGTGCCTTATGGATGTTTGTGTTTTGATTTGGGGGTTGATAGTAGGGAGATGTAAAGATAAGGATCGACACTTTGAGTTTGAAGTTCATGCAAAGTGATAAATCATGCCTTTTTGGAAACAGTTTAGAAATGCGGTTTCTGGGAAACCTAAGGTGGAATAATTGTTATTAAGAGTATGGTAGTCGAATAAGTACCTATATAGGATCTGGGTGGTCGTGTGTAACTTTGGTGATTAAAGAATTAGAATTCAGTACGGGGAATATGATGCAGAAATGGGGAGAGCATTGTTCGTAGTTGGGATATAGATTGACGTAAGAGATGAGCATTAGTACTTTAAGTAATTGCTATAGTGTCGTTCCTAACGGTAGATTAATGGTGTTTGGATAATCGAGTGAGACTTTGGTGACCCTGAGAATAGAGTTTTGGTACAAGGTAAGGGCGTAGAGAGGTGTGTATGTCCTAATACTTAGTGTACAAGAAGGCGTTGTTGATAGTTGGGAGCAGGAATAAGATTGATGGAACTGAGGTGTTCATGTAATTGATGAGATTTTCGAGGACGAAAATAATCTAAGTGGGGGAGAGTTGTAACGCCCCAAAAATAATTCAATTATTTATTTAGTTGGGTTATTTAAGGCTTACAACATTTTGTTAAGTCAAAGGATTAATTTGGAGTTTTATTGTATTTAGGAGGTGTTTGATGTAAATGAGGAGTGGTGGTTAGTAAAAAGTGAGTGGTAATTTAATTAAAAGAGGGAGTAGTGCAAGTAATGGAGGAGGTGTGAATAGAGGCCCATGATAATTAGGCCCATCTTCATGTGATAAGTTAGGTATCGATGGTGAGAGAGTTCATTTCACCCAAAATCAAAGAAAAGTCAAAGAGTAAAGTAAGAGAGTAGAGAGAGAGAGAGAGAGGTGCGAAAGCTTAAGGAAGAAGAAGAGAAGATCTTAGCGTGGAGAGTTCAAGCAAGGAAGAGAAGCTTGATTGTTGGTGATGGTTGGTGATTCTTGGTGGAGAGAGTCTTTGGTTTCTTCAATAAGGTAATGGGGCTCTCTTTCACCTATAATAGAGTATATGATGAGTGTTATGTGTGAGTTAGACTCTAGGATGATTTTTGAGTTGTTTGTGTTGCTTGTTGTGTGATTGATGTTGTGTTTGCTTCACTTTGGTGAAATTGTGAAGTGTGTATGTGTTGTTGATGATGGGTCACATGAGAGACCTAGAAAATAAAATGGGTTTGAGGAACCCTAGGCGCAAGAGTGCCATTTTTGGTGTTGTAACCTTAGTGGTCATTTTGATGTGGGTTGGACAATATTCGAATGAATATGTGTTGTAGAAATTGTGGTTTAAGTTTGATCATAGTATGAGAATCAAAGAAAAGAAGGAAGATGAGGGTTAGGTGCGTTGTAGCTTGTGAAGGTTGAAGGTGTGTGCGTCGAAGGATAGTGAGTCGAAGTAAGGGTGTGCCGAGAAGCATAAGTGTGTGTCGTAAGGGTGTGTGCGTCGTAGAATAAGTGCGTCGAAGTATGTGTGTGCCGAGAAGAGTAGATGTGTTGAAGTGAGTATGTGTGCGTCGTAGTATGTGTGCGTCAAAGTATGTATGTGCTGAAGTGTAGAAGTACCGAAGTGTAGAATATGGATGTCAAAGGTAGTATAAACGAGGTGATTGATGGTCAAGTGAAGTAGTGTAACCGAGGCAGTGTAGTACCGAGGTGAGTAATGGTTAAGTGAGGAAGTGTGGCAAGGTGATTGATGGTCAAGTGAAGTAGTGTAAGGGTAGTGTAGTGCAGGGTGGGTAATGGTTAAGTGAGGAAGTGTGGCAAGGTGATTGATGGTCAAGTGAAGTAGTTTAACCGAGGTAGTGTAGTACCGAGGTGAGCAATGGTTAAGTGAGGAAGTGTGGCAAGGTGAATGATGGTCAAGTGAGGTAGTGTAATCGAGGTAGAGTAACCGAGGTGAGTGATGGTGAATTGAGGAAGTGTAACCGAGGTATGGATGTACTGAAGTGAAGTGTAGGTATGTCGAATCTAGTATTGTCGAGGAATGGATGTAATGAATGAAGTATAGGTCTGTCGAATCTAGTGTTGCCAAACTGAAGATGTATTGAAGTGTAGTGTATGTTGTCATACCCCAATTTTGTCCGGCTTAGGTCAAAACCCTAATCTTCCACAAAAATAAATAAATAGAAGAGAAGAGAGCATCATGCATTGCATTTAGGTTTCTAAAAGTCATTTCAAAATTTCTAAAATCATTTTTGGAGTTGGAATACACTTTTTGGACAAGCTAGGGTTTTGCAGTGCAAAAGGGTATTTTGGTCATTTTGCGAATAACGGACAATTTCTCAAGACAAGTCATTCAACATGCATTTTTGAGGTATTAGAGGTCACTCCTAGGGGAAAAAGTCATTTTTTGAAGTGAAAATGTGCTTCGGGCAAAGAACTAGGGTTTTTAGGGTGAAAGGGCATTTTGGTCATTTCACAATAAAAACAGTATTTCGTCCCAAATCACTGAGCAATCATCAATGATTTTATTTGAGAAATATTTGTGCTTAATTGTGATTATTTTTGTGCATAAATATTAACCTTTTTGGCATAAAAATCAAGTCTTTGGATAGAAGGGTAAAATGGTCATTTCCTTTGAGGTGGGGTAAACAAATCAATTTTGGGGTTGGTGAGATCATAAAATTCAGAGCCCAATCATTGAATCATGGGACATGGCCCAAAATGGCATGAATTTAGAAGAATTATCTAGAAAGGGATATTCCATTTCTTTTGAATTTTGAAAGGTCAAGTATAGTTCAATAGTACAATTTGCAATTCCACTCACTCTCCCACTCCCTAGCTGCGCACACCAGCCCATAATCATGCAATTTTGATTTATTTTATTGGTTGCAAATTGTGTTTAAATCTTGGTATTCCATTCAAGTTTTGTGTGCATTCCTCACCCTTCATTTGAATCAAAATGACACTTGTGTAATAAGCTTCATGGAAAAATACAATTTTATAAATAAACTTATCCTTCACCACCTTCATTAAGCTACGCATTCAGCCCCTCTCTCTCCTCATTTTGTGCTTTTTAATTACCCTCAATCCATGTGACATTGCATCTTGACCATTGAGTCAAATTTTATCTCAAATCCTATTGGTTTGCAAGAATCACATTGTCATAAATACCCTTGAGTTTGCACCCCATATAAAAACCCAAAAGCAAGAGACCAAAGGGATGGAGACTCTCATTTTTTAACCTAGAACAAAAACCTCTCCTCTTCTCTCCCTCTCTAGGCCGAACCCTCCCTCTCCTTTCTCCTCCATTTTCTTTTCAAGTTTCATCCACCAAATCACCTCAAATCCACTCCATATTCATATATCTTCTTCCTTTCATCCTTGATTCCATTTTTACTCTACTAAGGAGCTTGTTTTCTTCAAGTTTGCGTGGCATTTGTTGGTGATTTGTTCTTGATCTTCATTTTTCTACTCTTGTGTAGCTTTGATCTTGAGGTAAACATCGTATCTCTTGCATTTTTAACTATTAGCATGTGAATCTTCCTTCTACTCCTCTTCCTCTCTAAGAGGCTTAGAGGGCTCATTTCAAACACTATGTCAAGGACATTGGGAGCCTTGGGTGTTTGAAGTAAGCCCTTGGTCTTGAAGAGGGTGTTCTTGTGTTTTAATCATATGTTTTGCATTTTCACACTCATTTTTTCACTTCTTCATGAATAAAGAACTTCCATACATTATATGCATCTTCTTGTTCATATCATAACTTGTGAGTTGAGCTTTGGTTTGATTCATGAGTGTAGGGGTTGGTTTTAGGCCTTAGAATTTAGGGTTTTTTTGTTGCTCCTTTTTCATTTTTTTGAGTTATGTAAATGAAATGCATGATGTACTTGATTTGCATGATTTGTTCTATGTGTGGATTATGAGTTTTAGCATGAAATAATGTATTGTCTTGTGCATATGTGATTTCGGCCTTAGAGGCCTTTTAGGGTTCATTTTAGTGCTTAAAATGTGTGTTTGATCTTGTGTAGAGGTGTGTAATAGTGTTAATGTGTTTTTTCACTTTTTAACCATCCATTCATGTTTTTACCTTACCACTCATTAACTTTTACCAAAACTAAAAAGGCATTTTTACTTTTTACTTTACTATCCCATTAAATAATTACCATTCACTTCATGCATATTTACTTTTACCATTCATTAACTTTTTACTAAAAGTTTTAGGCTAAATTACTGTTTTGGTCCTTTATCTTTGGCCTTGATTTCATTTTGGTCCTTTATCTTTTTTTTTTCTCGTTTTGGTCCCTCATGTTTCATTTTTGTGTCAATTTGGTCCTTTTTTGTAGTTTTCCGTCCATGACCTTAACAGACGCCCTGTTGGCGGTTAGCTGGCGGCGTGGCGTCTTAGTTAATCCAATCGGACGTGTCACTCATTTAATGACATGGCAAACAGGGACCAAATTGAAACTAAAATAAAACATAAGGGACCAAATTGACACAAAAACAACAAACACTAAAATCTTCATCTTCTTCCTCTAAACACCATCTCCATCTTCTTCCTCCAAACACCATCTCCATCTTCTCCGGCGAGCCACCGCCACCTCCGACGAGCCACCACCACCACCACAAATCAAACACTCTTCACTCTTAATCTCTAACCTCTCTCCCTCAAATCCAAAACCCTTAATTTTTCAATCCTAAATCCCTAAATCCTAAATCCCAATCTAAAGTCTTGTCACTTTTCCACAAGATGATTATATGGATTCAGGATTTGGGATTCAAACCATCAGAAAAAGAAAATGAATCAATTAACACCATCATCATAAGTGTGTAAAAAAAAATCATAAACAGCAGCAACTACCATTTTAGCCATGGTAGTATCCTCCCTCAGTCTCACAATCTCTTCTTTCTTCACTTCCATTTTAGATGAAATTTAGAAGCACTGTCACTTTTTCTAATGGTTCGAATCCTAGATTGGGATTTAGGATTTGGGATTTGGGATTTAGGGATTTAGGAATGAGATTGGGATTTAAGGTTCTAGTTTGGAGGAAGAAGATGGAGATGGTGTTTGGAGGAAGAAGATGAAGATTTTAGTGTTTGTTGTTTTTGTGTCAATTTGGTCCCTTATGTTTTATTTTAGTTTCAATTTGGTCCCTGTTTGCCATGTCATTAAATGAGTGACACGTCAGATTGGACAACTAAGACGCCACGTCGTGAGATTAATCGCTGCGGCGTGGCGTCCGTTAAGGTCATGGACAGAAAACTACAAAAAAGGACCAAATTGACACAAAAATGAAACATGAGGGACCAAAACGAGAAAAAAAAAGATAAAGGACCAAAATGAAATCAAGGCCAAAGATAAAGGACCAAAACAGTAATTTAGCCAAAGTTTTACTACTTGTCTATTTGCAAAAATACCCAAAACATTTTTACACTTTGCATTTCATCATTTGGGCTTACACGTTCATGCATCTATATGTGCCTATGCCTCTTGCATTCACATACTCTCTTACATGTTCATGCATCCAATAATGCTATGCCTTGCATTCCATAATTGTATACTCATGCATTCATATGTTTGCCTAATCATGCACTCAATAATGCTATGCCTTGCATCCCATGATTGTATACTCTTGCACCCACATGTTTGTTTAATCATGCATTCAATTGTTCATAGCAACTTGTGAATACTCCTTATGATTGCTTTGTTTGTTCTCTAATTGTTGTCTCGGTTTTGTCTTGAAAAAGGATTTGAAATGTTCTATTTCTTTTCAAATTCAAAATTACATGCTTTTCTTTCAAATAAAAACCCTAAGGCATTTTCATAAACAAATCATTAGCCATCACTCGAAGCCGTTGCTTGTTTGATCGCTAATGAGGAGTGATTAGTGATAGTCACTCAAAGCCTTTGCTTGTTTGACTATTATGAAAGCTCCCACACATTAATTAAACAACAAAAACTAATCCAAATTTCCAAAATAACACGAGTTATTAGTAGTAATTATCACTGATGCTCACCATTTTTTCAAAAAAAAAGAATAATGCAACGTTGTCACTTGTAATCACTCGAAGCCATTGCTTGTTTGATTACCGGTTCCAACTCTCTTTTCTTTCGAGTTAGTATTGAATGCCACTCAAAGCCTCTACTTGTTTGGTGTTCGCGAACACTCGAGTCTTACTTCAAAAACTCCAAAACTTAAACCCCCTAAGCGTTTTCGGGCGCAAAGCGAGAACTACGTAGCTTTGATCCTCATTCCGTGAGGGTACGTAGACCGGGTTCATGTCCCGTCAAGCACCCTTTTCAAAAAAAATCTTTGTTTTGTTCCGCTTTACAAAGATACCAAAAACATTCCTTTTTCCCCGTTTTCAATAAAGCAATTTCTCAAAAGAAAAGAAAAGAAAAGAAGTAGAACGATGTATTTCAAATCAAACATTTCAAAACCACATCAAGTTAATGGTCCCCTTTCGGTAGAAAGGGCGCGTGGGGTGCTAATACATTCCCCATGCGCAACCGACCCCCGAACCTACATCTCTGTGTTTTCAAAAGACCACCCGTTTTCCAAAAAAGGTTTTTTCAATGTTTTCCTAAATAAATATTGGTGGCGGCTCTACTATTTTCACATTGTCAAACGAAAAGTCCAAACCGGATTTTTCGGGGCGCAACAGCTGGCGACTCCACTGGGTAGCATTCTACATTTGTGGGTGTTGGCATGAGGATTCTATAGCTCCGGTAGCCATTGTGAGGGTGTGAATTAGAACTACATGGGAGGAACCTTTGAAGTTGCCCTAGAACTCAGGATTCCCACCTTTGTAGGACACGAGGGCATACGAATTGTGTGTTGCATGGTAGTTTAGGGCATGTCTTCCTCGAAAAGTTCCAAGTTTTTCCAAGAAAAATACAAAAATATTTTCCTTCTTTAAAATAAACCACTACGTGAGGCGGCACATAGTGTGTCTCCTAAACTTTTGAACTTCCGTCCATATGCATCGCTTTTATTTTCCCCACATGCATCATTCACATCATAACTGCATCATGCCGCATTCATTAAAGCTAAATGTTGTAAATATTTGCATTCATACTGCATTTCATTTGCATTTGCTTGCCGGGAACCACTGAATAGTGTACCGTCTTGTCATAGGTGCATCAGAATGGAATTGAATAGCAAGACTTCACTCACTTCTCGCTTCCCAGTTATGAAGAAGGTTGAGGATGGTAGTCTGAGGCAGTGTGCAGCCCTTATGGGCCCGATTGAGAGGGATTCCTTTGATCAGGCATATGGGAATATTCGTAGGCTTTTGCAGTTGAGTGTTCAAGAGGATGCTCTTGTGGGTTTGAGCCAGTTCTACGACTCTGATGTGAGATGTTTCTTCTTCAAGAATTTTCAGCTATCACCTACATTAGAGGAATATGAGCAACTTTTGGGGTTCTCCAGGTCTCATGCTAGACCCTACCAATATCAGGGACAATACTACACTGATGAGAAGCTTGCAATGTTGCTTAGGATTGGTGTGGATGAACTGAGGTTGCAAAAGTTAAAAAGAAATGGTATAGTTGGGTATCCGCAAGAGTATTTTGAGGGCCTGATGCAATCCTATGCTTTGGCTAAAAAGTGGGGTCCATTCAAGTTAGTGCTTGCTCTCACCATATTTGGGGTTGTTCTCTTCCCTCAAATAGAAAAGTATGTTGATGAAGATGCAATCGGTGCATTCTTGGCCTTCAAGGACACCAAGAACCCTATCAATCCTGTGCCTGTTGTTCTTGCTAACACATACCATGCTCTCACCCGCTACAGTCAGTTCCATAAAAAGAAGATGTGTCTTTCTTCTCATGTTCTCTATGCACGGCTCATTACCCATGTGATCCATAACCAGAAGCGATGTTAGGGAGCTAATTTCTTATGCTCTACATTTTGTGAGGTGAAGGCGAAGCGCTCTGGAGTGGGTTGAGTTTACGAAAAACCTCAATGATCTCCAAATCCGATGGTATACAATTTGCTTGTTGGGATGACAGGACTGCGGTGGTATTCGGTGTGGAAGCTTTCAAAACGTGCCTCTCATGGGGACTCGAGGGTGTATCAATTACAATCCTTCATTGACCCTAAGGCAACTCGGTTACAGATGAGGAACTCACCCTCGAAAGCATGTTGTCCCGTGTTTACCTCTATGGGGATGCCTAAATGCGGTGATTTGCTTCAAAGAGTTCAAAGCAATCATGGGAATCCGTAGTGCGAAAAGGAAATGAAGAGCTGTCAAAAAGAACCAGTGACACTACCTTCAACAATGGCTCAAGGAGAGGCTTCAAGGTACAAAATCACTGAATCAAAGGACATTTCCCCTTGAGGAGGAGATACCAGAGCCTTATGTCCCTACCTATGAGGAGGAGCTGAACGAAGTCAAATCCGCTTTAGCAAATGTAGAAGAGGAAAAGAAAGCATTGCAGGCTAAGTTAGAGGAGATAGCTTTAGAGAAGGAAAAGCTAGAGGAAGAAAACAATGTCAAAATGATCCCTGTGGAAGAAAGTGTTAAGCGATTCAAGAAAGAAGTGTAAGGCAAGATAGAAGCCCAAAGATATCTGAAGGGGGCCAGAGAGGAGCTCCAAAGGTATAAACAGAAGACAAGGAAGGCACTTGAAGAAGCTCAGGAGTGGAAGACACTGGCCATTGAATCAGGGCAAGAATCACATCTGGTGGCAGAGTTGAGGGGTCAGCTGAGAGACCTCGAGCAAGAGAGAGGTGCCACTGATGAGGTTCTCAAAGAATATCAGCAAGCCCTGAGATTTGAAAGAGAAATATCTGATGAATTGAAAAGGGACCTTCGCTGTCTAGAGGAGGCCTACAGACAAGTCCGAGCTGAGAGCCAATATTGGGAAAAACGCTTCCTAGATTTGATTGGGAAGATTGAAGATCAAGAGATCATTAAGGAGCTGAGGGATGAAATCCAGTTGTGGAAGAGCAAGTTCTCAAAGCTGTCAGAGCTGGCCAGTCAGGCTATGTTGGGGGTTCCCAATAATTTGAGGATAGCTGAGGCTGGGATGCATTTCTTCAACACCCCACCCGAGGTGTACCAGTTTGTGAAGTACTGCAGAGCATTGATCACAAGAGTTCAAGGAGCAGTCTCAAGGTGCAAGTGTCAGCAATAAAAGGAAGAGGGTTGGGGAGCTTGAAGCTATTTGTATTTGAGTTGTTTACTTGTACTCTTCAGCTTAAGCGTTTATTTTGAGTTTTGTATTCAAGAATATTGTACTTTTTTTTTATGAGCAAAGTGTACTGTCTTTTCCCTTTAATGAAAATTGGTGAAGCTTTGAATTCTTGATGAATGAAGTATGCTATTTCGATTCCTTGTTTACTTCACTTCCTAAATCAAAAAATGTTTATGTGCTTATGACAAGATAAGGTATCCCGTGGTTCCCGGCATCAAGCAAACACTATGCATGCATTCATACATTCATTCATGAATTTATCTTGTTTCTCATGCAATAAATGTCTAAATAAACAGAAAAGGCACGTTGGTTCTCCGTCACCGATACTTCACCCGATTACAAGCCAAGGCGATGGCTAATCTGCGAGCATCCGGAGATTGAAACCGAAAGTAATCCGAGCAGGAAGATGTGGGCATGCAAATTCCGAACCACGAAAGCTAGCTCGGAGAACCAAGGCTTTGAAAGATAAGATGGGTGCTATGGAAGCCCAGTGCATGAGATGATGGTCATCTTTGCAAGGTTTAAAGAGTGGGACAACCGTTGAAGGTATCGCCGTGAGTGGGTCCGGATGGTGTCACTTCTTCGCGTTCCTCCTCGGCATCGGTGAATGCTACTGACCACAGTTCCTGCAGGATCCGGGTCGGTCATCCGTGTTTGCTCGAGAAATGAATGTGTCAAACCAATGCACTTTGAGAGATATCCTTGGGGTATGCTGCCAGGGTACATGCCGCGATGCTGTTAGACACGCTCTCGTTGGTGTGGTTGCACCTAATCAAGTCACCGACACCGTGCACGGGAGGCTGGGAGGACCACAATTGAGACTCCTAGCCCTCATCGTGCTCGGTCCCACTCCGGGTTTTGCGGCACACCCTCCAAATGTTCTTCACCGGGAGGAGGATATTATTACAATATGGGAGCCACCCCCAAGGACACATGTTTGAGGATCTCGGCCAAATGATCCGATTCGCGCACTTGAAGAAAGAGTAAGGGCTATGGAGAAGTGCTGGTGTTAGAGCCAAGGAAGCCCGTGGTGTGTTTAGTCCCAGATTTGGTCTTACCACCAAAGTTCAAAGCTCCGAGGTAGACAAGTGCAGAGGATCGGTGTCCTGAGAGCCATGTTACAATGTTCGTCAGAAAAATGGGTCATTATGCCAATGATGACAAGGCATTGATTCTTGCTTCCAAAAAGCAGTTTGGCGGAGCTCCTCTAGATTGGTATATGAAATTGCAATCTTACGAAATCCGTTGTTGGAAGGATTTGTTTGAAATTGCAATCTTTGGAAATCCGTCGTGATTGCAAAAGACATGAGTAAGAGGCGAAAAGGAGACTTTCAAGGAGTATGCTCGAAATGGCGAAGCCACAAGTTTGCTCAGTTCAACTCCTCTCGATCGAGAAGGAAATGGTGTACATGTTCCCGGAAACCACGCCAAACAATCTACTATGTGGTGATTCACGAGTGTTTCGACCGGTTTCTCCGATATGATAGTCTTTGGGAAAGACTTGAACATGGCCTTGAAGTGGGAATATCTCGAATCACCTCGATGTCACGCAGAAATTGCAGCGGTTCAAACACTCGGAAGAAGTATCGGCCCCATTTCCTAAGAAGAAAGAAGGAGAAACTAATGTCATCTCTGGGGAAATTCATCTTTTGGTACACCTCCACCACAAACTGTTCCATTCTCTGCTCTGTGCCACCTCGTGAAGGCATTGTGAGTCCCAAGGCTCGGGGTTATCGGTTCAAGAAGTGGACCGATTTTGACCCAATTCCGATGACATACACTCGAAATTTGTTTAATCACTTGACCTCCAATAATCGATCAACACTCGGCCAATGAAAGTCGTTCGACCACCATTTCCCGAGAGGGTACAATGCTAATGCTACTGCGATTTCCATGAAAACGGGGGTCGGTCATCTTTGTGGAAGAATGTAAAGCCTTTAAACATGTGGTGCAAGACTTGATAGATCTTTGGTTGGATCCCGTTTAAAGCGAGAACAGCCCGAATACAACAATTAATCCATTGCCAGTCATCGAGGCCTACCGCCAACGCTATAGAAAGTTTCGTCGGGAATTGGTAAGAAAGGTGCGAAGATCAAAACTCCATTGAGTGTTATCTACGTTGAGTTATGTCGGGTGAGGTTATTAAAGAGGGGTGTTGCCACGAAGAAGGGTGTGCTGACTCTTTATGCGTGGGAGATTGTGAAAGCTTCAAGATGATCCTGCAGGACCTGATGGACCGATATGCGGTCCAGGTAGAAACCCATGGTATGAAAGATGAAGTGTTGACTCTACATTCGGACAGTGGTAGGGAGACCAAAAAGCCAATTGAAATTACATGCAATCTCGATCCGATATTGGTTCAAGCCGGGGTTCGACCAATAGCCCGCGAAGACCAGTTCCCTTCCCATACAAGGAAGAAATCAATGAAGACGTAACAGTGGTGCCTACAAAAGAGGGATGTTGGGATACCCTAGGGGATCCCAGTGGAAAGTTTGATTACTTGGTCAGATATGATGCTCTTGAGAGTGCTCAAATCCGAATGGAAGACATCCAGCCCACAGGATGGGATGAGGAAGAGGAGCAACACAACCAAGTTGCTGTCATCGGGGATGGTCTTGAAGCTGAAGAGGGTGGTGTTAGTCTGATCCGCCATTGCCTTGCTGGAGAAGAGTTGAAGAATTGGGAAGCTGCTGCCTTTCCTGTGGTTTTTAATTCAAAATCCACTGCAATAGTCTCTGAAAATGGCAGTGTCGACAGTCCACCTTTTGACTTTGATCACCCCATCAATCATGCTGAGGGAGATGTTGAGGAAGACTGGGAAGCTCCTCCAGAACTCATGAGGTTAATGAAACAAGAAGAAAGGGTAATTCAGCCACACGAGGAATCTACTGAAGTGATCAACTTGGGTACAGTTGAGAATAAGAAAGAGGTCAAAGTGGGTACCACCATGAGTGAGGAAAATCGCATGAAGTTGGTTGGATTTGTTGCACGATTATGTGGATGTGTTTGCATGGTCCTACCAAGATATGCCGGGTTGGACACTGACATTGTGGTACACAAGTTACCAGTCAAGCCTGAATGCCCACCTGTCAAATAGAAGTTGAGAAGGATGAAGCCAGAGATGTCCCTCAGAATCAGAGACGAAGTGAAGAAGCAATTTGATGCGGGGTTCCTAGCGGTGGCCAAGTACCATGGTGGGTTGCCAATATTGTCCCAATTCCCAAGAAGGATGGGAAGGTCGAGAATGCGTCGACTCATCGAGATCCGAATCGCCCTAGTCCTAAGGACGATTTTCCTTTGCCTCACATTGATGTCTTAGTGGATAGTCTGACTCAACACTCGTTATTCTCCTTCATGGATGGATATTCGGGATATAATCGGATCAAGATGGACCACGAGGACATGGAAAAGACAACTTTCATAACACTGGGGAACATTACATTATAAGGTCATGCCATTTGGGTTGAAAAATCTTTGGTGCAACCTACGAGAGGGCCATGGTTACCTTATTCCATGATATGATGCATAGAGAGATTGGGGTTTATGTTGATGACATGATCGCAAAATCCAAAACCGACGAGGAGCACATTGTCAATCTGGAAAAGCTCTTTGAGCGGTTGAGGAAATATAAACTCAAATTGAACCCGACCAAGTGCACGTTTGGGGTGAGATCGGGGAAGTTGTTAGGCTTCATTGTCACGAGAGAAAGGAATTGAGGTGGATCCGGACAAAGTAAAAGCTATCCTCGAAATGCCGTACCCAAAATGGAGAAAAAGAAGTCCGTGGTTTCCTCGGAAGGTTGAATTACATCTCCGATTCATTTTCCGGATCGCTACTTGCGAGCCAATTTTCAAATTGCTATGCAAAAGTCAAGAGTTCGAAGTGGAATGATCAGTGTCAAGCTGCCTTTGAGAAAATCAAGGTGTACTTGCAGAATCCACCAGTCTTAATGCCACCTGTGTCAGGCAGGCCTCTCATCTTATACCTTACAGTGCTAGATAATTCAATGGGCTGTGTGTTGGGGCAAAGACGATGAATCAGGAAAAAGGAGCATGCAATATACTATCTAAGCAAAAAGTTCACCGACTGTGAGACAAGATACTCTATGCTGGAAAAGACTTGTTGTGCCCTAGTTTGGGCTGCTCATCGTTTAAGGCAGTACATGCTAAGTCACACAACTTGGTTGGTGTCAAAAATGGATCCAATCAAGTACATATTTGAGAAGCCAGCTCTCACGGGACGAATTGCCGTTGGCGTAGATGCAATTGTCCGAATACGATATCCTCAGACGTCACGCAAAAAGCGATTAAAGGTAGTGCACTTGGCGAGTATTTGGCATGACAACCGATTCGGACTACCAACCAATGCGGCATGATTTTCCGATGAAGATATCATGGCACTTTCGACGAGCGGGAAATCCCAAGAAAGTGAAAGATGGAGAATGATATTCGATGGTGCGTCAAATGTATGGGGCATGGAGCGGTAGCGTGTTGATATCTCGACAACGGCTTCATTCACATCCTTTGCAGAAGATCGAGCTTCTATGTCACAAATAACATAGCAAGAATATGAAGCGTGCATCCTAGGTATTCAAGCAACCTTAGAGTGGAAAGTTAAAAGGCTAGATGTGTATGGGGACTCAGCCCCGGTTATTCATCAAGTAAGAGGTGATTGGGAGACCAGAAATCCCAAACTGATTCCTTATTGTGATTATATGCAAGAGTTGATGAAGTCTTTTGATGAGATCACCTTTAAGCATATCCCTCGAGGTGAAAACCAGTTGGCTGACGCATTGGCAACAACATGCGCTATGTTCAATGTTACCGTGACAAAGAGAGCGACTAATATCGAACCAAACATCGAAGCTCACTGCGCATCACTACTGCACAACAATAGATGAGGAACCTGACGAGAAGCCTTGGTATCATGACATTAAGCAATACATCACTAATCAGGAATACCCACCTAGGGCATCAGAGAATGACAAGAGAACTATCAGAAGATTGTCAAGGAATTTATTCTTGAGTGGTGAAGTTCTCTACAAAAGAAACTACGATATGGTTCTCCTGAGGTGTGTTGCCAAAGAAGAAAATTTGAAAGAATCATGAGAGATGTGTGCGAGGGCTCGTTCGGAACCCATTCCAGTGGACATACCATGGCTAGAAAGATCCTAAGGGCGGGTTATTACTGGTTGCAGATGGAATCAGACCGTTATAGCTTTGTAAGAAAGTGCCACAAGTGCCAGATCTATGCTGATCATATCCATGTACCGCTTTGCCAAATTAAGCGTTCGATTGCGTCTTGGCCGTTCTCAATGTGGGGCATGGGCGTCATAGGTCCAATTGAACCCAAAGCATCAAATGGGCATCGTTTCATCACGGTCGCCATTGACTATTTCACAAAATGGGTTGAAGCCGCTTCATACTCGGTATAACCCGATTTAGTGGTTGCCAAATTTGTGAAGAAATATCGATTTGCCGATATGGTCTTCCCTACAAGATCATCACGGATAACGGCGAAAGAACACGAACAACAAAATGATGAAGGACCTATGCAATGAATTCAAAATTCAAAGCATCATAATTCCTCTCCCTACCGCCCAAAGATGAATGGGGCGGTTGAAGCGACCAACAAGAATATCAAGAAAATAGTGCGAGAAAATGGTGGTAACCTACAAAGGCGGCATGAAATGCTCCCTTTCGCCTTGCATGGCTATCATACCTCGGTGCGCACTTCGGTGGGCAACCCCCCTTCTCTACGGTATATGGGTCGGAAGCGGTCCTCCTATCGAGGTTGAGATACCCTCACTGCGCGGTCTTGATGGAAACCAAGTTGGAAGAAGCCGAGTGGGTGCAGGCTCGTCTCGGATCGGCTAAATCTCATTGAGGAGAAAAGAATTGCGACCTTGTGTCACGTGGCAGCATTGTACCAACAGAGAATGAGAGCGGCGCCGACAAGAAAGTCCAACCTCGTGAATTCAAGCAAGGGATCTGGTACTCAAGAAGATTCTCGCCCATTGAGTGATCCCGAGGAAGTGGGCGCCCACTTATGACGGCCCGTATGTAGTCAAGAAAGCCTTTCTTGGGAGCGCGATACTCACAAATATGGGGCGAAGATCTCAAGAACCACTGTCAATTCGGACAATTGTGAAGAAGTATTATGCCTGAAAGAAATAAGTGAAAAAAAGAGAAACACGAGCCAAGTAAGAATTAGCTCGCTAGGTTGAAAACCCGAAAGGGCGGCCTAGGCAAGATCGAGTGACCGGTGGATTGAAAACCCGCAAAGGGCGATCCAGGCAAAAATTAGGGTCAGAAAACTTGAGCATGAAAAGTAAAGAAAGGCATACAACTCCCCTGAAGACTTGGATGAGGGAGTGATCAAGATTAAGGACGCAAATGTCGGAAGCCTTTGCTCCACGAGAGGCGGACTGATCGAGTAAATTAGCTTCTCTTTTGTTTTTCGTGTCTTTTTGTAGTTTAAAACTGTCAAATGTACTGAACAGTCGTCGTAACATTCTATATGATCGGCTTCCACATCAATAAAGCTCAATTTTCTCATGTCTTGTTTGTTGTTATTTCTGCTTTTTCTGCTCAAAATAAGCGTTTTATGATGATGGTGATCCTGAACTGTAAAACATGTACATACATTATAGAGCATTACAAATCATGGCGAAATCTTTAAAAGTCATGGGAAATAAGCAACTTCCCAAAGAAAATTAATCTTACAAAGAAGGTTGCACTCACAAACCATTCCAGACGGCGAACCATAAAGCAAACTTGCGTTCGATTCATGAGCCCTGCAGTCTCTATCGGCTTCTCAGTCTCTTGCCAGGAGTATCGGGAGTCGGTTGAACCAGTAAAAGAACAAGCCTTTGTCAAAAAAGCGAAAACAAATGATCAGAAAAGAGAAAGCTGATCGAAAAAAAAACAGAAAAAATCAAACGACCAGAAAAAAGAAAGCTGGTCAGAAAAGAATTAAAAAAAAAAAACAGTCTACTACATGCATCATCACACCAAAATCATAACATTGCATGCACTCGCATAACATGCTCCTGCATAACATGCACCCATGCTTCATGCATCATCCCTTTCATCAACTGACATATGCAGGTACCTCAATTCAGTGCGCCAACAGTAGCTATCTCAATCAGTCAATCAACAGGATTTGCGAATCCCTTCAGGACTCGCGTGTCCCTTCAGGACCAATGCGTCCCTTCAAGATCCCGTCGTTATCGAGCACCGACGAATCATCGGACCACGGGTCCTTCGGTTTAGTTCAAATCAACGATCCAGCGGCGACTTTGAACTCGACCTTCATCTCGCCAAGTCATCACGGAGCATGACGGATCGGCCCGCCGGACCTCGTGTCCTTCATTTCGCCAAGTCATCACGGAGCATGACGGATCGGCCCCATACTTGGCGTCCCCGGACTAGGCGTAGCCGATATAAAGCATAGCGTAAGTCCATCAAGGTAAAATGTATCGATCCTACAACTTGATATTGAACCTCGAAGCCGCTCGAATAGGCCACCTCCGAGCTCAAATGCTCCTTGAGCGCGCAGTGCTCCTTGAGAACCTAAGTGTTCTTTTCGAGCCACAAGCGCTCCTTCTTTATTGCGTTCTTTATCACTTTCTTGTTTTCTGCGATGATCGGCCTCCCGGAGGTCGATACCTTCTTTCTTGTTTTCCTTACATCGCTTTATTTTTGCTTGCTTTTTGCCGCTGAGGTTGGCACCAATTTATTTCTTGCCTTTGTTGGCTTTCGAGAGTCGACACTTCATTCATTCACAAGTAGTTTCGGTGGCATCCATTCACCCAAAAAGAAAAACTAGAAGATAAAAAAAAAGGAAAATTCGAGTTTTTCCTAAGTAGACAAAATCGGTATAATTTTCGAATTCTTTATCTCTATTTTGCCTTGGAATATGTTTCGCCAATTCATATTCCTTGTTAAAATCTAGATAAAGAGAGAAATTTGTCATACCCCAATTTTGTCAGGCTTTAGGTCAAAACCCTAATCTTCCACAAAAATAAATAAATAGAGGAGAAGAGAGCATCATGCATTGCATTTAGGTTTCTAAAAGTCATTTCAAAATTTCTAAAATCATTTTTGGAGTTGGAATACACTTTTTGGACAAGCTAGGGTTTTGCAGTGCAAAAGGGTATTTTGGTCATTTTGCGAATAAGGGACAATTTCTCAAGAAAAGTCATTCAACATGCATTTTTGAGGTATTAGAGGTCACTCCTAGGGAAAAAGTCATTTTTGAAGTGAAAATGTGCTTGGGCAAAGAACTAGGGTTTTTAGGGTGAAAGGGCATTTTGGTCATTTCACAATAAAAACAGTATTTCGTCCCAAATCACTGAACAATCATCAATGATTTTATTTGAGAAATATTTGTGCTTAATTGTGATTATTTTTGTGCATAAATATTAACCTTTTTGGCATAAAAATCAAGTGTTTGGATAGAAGGGTAAAATGGTCATTTCCTTTGAGGTGGGGTAAACAAATCAATTTTGGGATTGGTGAGATCATAAAATTCAGAGCCCAATCATTGAATCATGGGACATGGCCCAAAATGGCATGAATTTAGAAGAATTATCTAGAAAGGGATATCCATTTCTTTTGAATTTTGAAAGGTCAAGTATAGTACAATAGTACAATTTGCAATTCCACTCACTCTCCCACTCCCTAGCTGCGCACACCAGCCCATAATCATGCAATTTTGATTTATTTTATTGGTTGCAAATTGTGTTTAAATCTTGGTCTTTCATTCAAGTTTTGTGTGCAATCCTCACCCTTCATTTGAATCAAAATGGCACTTGTGTAATAAGCTTCATGGAAAAATACAATTTTGTAAATAAACTTATCCTTCACCACCTTCATTAAGCTGCGCATTCAGCCCCTCTCTCTCCTCATTTTGTGCTTTTTAATTACCCTCAATCCATGTGACATTGCATCGATCTTGACCATTGATTCAAATTTTATCTCAAATCCTATTGGTTTGCAAGAATCACATTGTCATAAATACCCTTGAGTTTGCACCCCATATAAAAACCCAAAAGCAAGAGACCAAAGGGATGGAGACTCTCATTTTTAACCTAGAACAAAAACCTCTCCTCCTCTCTCCCTCTCTAGGCCGAACCCTCCCTCTCCTTTCTCCTCCATTTTCTTTTCAAGTTTCATCCACCAAATCACCTCAAATCCACTCCATATTCATATATCTTCTTCCTTTCATCCTTGATTCCATTTTTACTCTACTAAGGAGCTTGTTTTCTTCAAGTTTGCGTGGCATTTGTTGGTGATTTGTTCTTGATCTTCATTTTTCTACTCTTGTGTAGCTTTGATCTTGAGGTAAACATCTTATCTCTTGCATTTTGAACTATTAGCATGTGAATCTTCCTTCTACTCCTCTTCCTCTCTAAGAGGCTTAGAGGGCTCATTTCAAACACTATGTCAAGGACATTGGGAGCCTTGGGTGTTTGAAGTAAGCCTTTGGTCTTGAAGAGGGTGTTCTTGTGTTTTAATCATATGTTTTGCATTTTCACACTCATTTTTTTCACTTCTTCATGAATAAAGAACTTCCATACATTATATGCATCTTCTTGTTCATATCATAACTTGTGAGTTGAGCTTTGGTTTGATTCATGAGTGTAGGGGTTCGGTTTTAGGCCTTAGAATTTAGGGTTTTTTTTGTTGCTCCTTTTTCATTGTTTTGAGTTATGTAAATGAAATGCATGATGTACTTGATTTGCATGATTTGTTCTATGTGTGGATTATGAGTTTTAGCATGAAATAATGTATTGTCTTGTGCATATGTGATTTCGGCCTTAGAGGCCTTTTTAGGGTTCATTTTAGTGCTTAAAATGTGTGTTTGATCTTGTGTAGAGGTGTGTAATAGTGTTAATGTGTTTTTTTCACTTTTTAACCATCCATTCATGTTTTTACCTTACCACTCATTAACTTTTTACCAAAACTAAAAAATGCATTTTTACTTTTTACTTTACTATCCCATTAAATAATTACCATTCACTTCATGCATATTTACTTTTACCATTCATTAACTTTTTACTAAAAGTTTTACTACTTGTCTATTTGCAAAAATACCCAAAACATTTTTACACTTTGCATTTCATCATTTGTGCTGACATGTTCATGCATCTATATGTGCCTATGCCTCTTGCATTCACATACTCTCTTACATGTTCATGCATCCAATAATGCTATGCCTTGCATTCCATAATTGTATACTCATGCATTCATATGTTTGCCTAATCATGCACTCAATAATGCTATGCCTTGCATCCCATGATTGTATACTCTTGCACCCACATGTTTGTTTAATCATGCATTCAATTGTTCATAGCAACTTGTGAATACTCCTTATGATTGCTTTGTTTGTTCTCTAATTGTTGTCTCGGTTTTGTCTTGAAACAGGATTTGAAATGTTCTATTTCTTTTCAAATTCAAAATTAGATGCTTTTCTTTCAAATAAAAACCCTAAGGCATTTTCATAAACAAATCATTAGCCATCACTCGAAGCCGTTGCTTGTTTGATCGCTAATGAGGAGTGATTAGTGATAGTCACTCGAAGCCTTTGCTTGTTTGACTATTATGAAAGCTCCCACACATTAATTAAACAACAAAAACTAATCCAAATTTCCAAAATAACACGAGTTAAGTTTGTTGAACCAAGGTCAAACACTCTTTGTTTTGTATGATAACAAATTACAATATGTTTGCTAATGGTTACAGTGAGTCTAAGCGCAGGGCTGAACAATGCACATAGATATGATCAAAGGCGCTTGGCGTGTCAAGTTAAAGGATAGAAGCTTAAAGGTGAAGTGAGCAAGGACCAAATCCATCCAAGGACTTATTTGTTATTCGCTTTGCTTAAGACATATGTAAGGTCTCTTCTACTTAAACTTTATGATTGCTGTAGTTGAGAGATGATCTTTTAAAATAGAACTGTCTTGGAAAAATGTTTTCTATAAAATCATGATTTATTAGATTAGACACAAGTTGTTTTAAATTAATAGTTTGAATCATGATTTGTTGTTTTTAAAGAAAAGTTTTAAAAGAATTTGTTTTTGAAGTAAAGAATTTTGTACATGAATCTAGAAATTGGTTTCTACTTGTTGTTAAAGCCATAAATCGATTTCCCTTTGTTCTCTAAAGTCAAAAATCGATTTGCCTTTGTATTTTAAAGCTACAAATCGATTTCCTCCTCTCTTGGAAGAAAGAAATCGATTTCCCACTTCTTTGGTAAAGCCAACAATCGATTCATAGCTTGCTTGTTTATAAAAGAACTTGTTTTAGAAAGAAAACAATCGATTGATGACTTTGTGCTTTCAAGCAAGAAATCGATTTGTGGCTTCCTTGCTTTCAAGCAAGTAATCGATTTCCTTCTTATTTCTTTAAGTAAGAAATCGATTTCTTACTTTCTTTTAGAAAGCAAAATCGATTTTCATCCTATTCCTTTCAAGAAATCAATCGATTCTTCACTTATCACAACATGATGTTACAAATCTTTTCAACGGTCATATTTTCATATTCTCTATAAAAGGCTCTAGGGTTTTCACGATAAAACCGAACCCTTTTGACAAATCATTTCATCGTGAAAAACAAAGCGTGATCCAAACCAAAAGAAAAAGTTTTTTGAAGAATCGATCATTCATAGAAATCATCTTCTATTGTTCTTCAAATTAAAGGTTTTTCATTCTTTCATTTTCATATTCAAATCCATCGCATCAAAAGATCTTTGAAGAACTGATCTTTCATAAGTTTCATCTTTACACGTTCTTCAAATTTCAAAGGTTCCAATCACATCATCTCTCTTAGCTTCTTTGAATCATATTGTTTGAGAGATTGGATCATAGTTTGATCCGTAAGATTGCTATTCTTGTTTGCCGAGAAATCCTAGGAGTTCAAACTCTTGGGTAATTCAATCGGGAGATTGAATTGTTTGTGAAATCTTGGGATAGCGTTCTTGAGTCATTCAATCGGGAGATTGAATCGGTGAAATCCTTAGCGGGAAGCTTGGGTTCTCAATTTGGGGAAAATTGAGAGGTTTGTTGTATTTGAAGTTGCTTGCTTGTAAACACTTGAAGAAGTATCTTCACAATATAGTGGTGATTACCAAAGTCCAAAGGTTGCAAAGCCGGAGGCCGAGGAGTAGGGCTTTTATCCCGAACCTCGCTAAAATCACTGGTGTACTTCTTTCCCTTATCTCTACTTTGTGTTTTCGTTATTATTGTTAATCGTCGTTGTATTTGATATTATCGCGCTAATTTTTCAATATCACTGGAATTGTTTTCGCCATTGTTATAGCTTGCTTAGGTGTTGCATATAGTTTAAATCTTATTTTCCGCATGTGATTTTAACTTGCATCGTTAATATTCGAAAATAAAAAAGATTTCATTTTTAAAATATAACCTTATTCACCCCCTCTAAGGTTATCATATAGTCCAACAATTGGTATCAAAGCTAGTAATTGCATATAGAGCTTAACATCTCGCAATTTTTTGATTATGGGTTCTTTTATGAAAGAGGATGTCCTTCAATAGGCCACCTGTTTGATGGGACTAACTATGACTATTGGAGTAGTCGAATGAAATGTCATGTGCAAAGCTATAGATTTCACTTTATGGAGGATCATTGTTGATGGACCACTCACGCCTATGAGAATCAAGATTACTAAACACTGGTGTTCTTTCTTTGAGGAGATACTACCAAATCTCAAGCCACCTGAGTACAAATTGAGGAAGTACCTATAGAAGATATTTATTCCATTGACTTGAGTGAATTGAGAAAGTCCGAACTTGACAAAATCTCCTTGAATGCCAAAGCAATGAACATTCTACATCTTGCACTATGTGAAGAAGAATATGGTAGGGTAAAAGGTTGTCAGACTGCTAAGGAAATCTGGGATTGTCTAGAAGCTACTCATGTAGGTACAAGCCAAGTAAAAGATACAAAAATCCGAGTTCTTACTTCTGAGTATGAAGCTTTCAAGATGAAGGAAGGTGAAATCATTCTACGCCATGCATGCACGAGGCTGAATTTAATTGTTAACAACTTGAGAGCACTTGGTAAAAAGTATTCTACAAAAGACTTGAATGGAAAGATACTTGCGTCATTGAGTGGTGAATTTTTTCCTAAGACATGTGCTATCACTGAAGCTAAGGATATTGGTACTCTTCCTCATCAAGATTTAATTGGGTCTCTTCTAGCATTTGAAGTGGTGTTGGGTGCTAAGAAAACCCAAGAAAAGAAGTGGTAAAAGAAAAGAGGTCTCTTGCTCTCATGCGGGTGGAAAGTCTTCTAAATCAGAAAGAAAGTGGTTGAATCTGATGATGAATCGATGAAGAAGACATGGTTATGCTTGCTAAAAATTCAAAAATTCATGAAGTTCAACAAGTTTAGGAAAGGTGATTTTTCAAAGAAATCCGGGTATAACAAAGGTGATAGTCATGAGAAAGGAGACGACCAACCAAGATGTTTTGAATGCAACAAACCGGTCATCTCAAGGTTAATTGTCCAAAACTTAAGAACAAATACCCAAAGAAGAAAGCAATGAAGGCTACATGGGATGACACAGGCGAGGGTGAAATGAAGAAGAAGAGGAAGTTGCTAACGTTGTTGGTCTTGCAGATAGACTCTCCCGATGATACATGGGACAATCTCAAAGTGATGTGAAAGTGAAACCGATGATGAAGTGATTGCTTCAAAGCTTGCGTGTCTCATGGCGAGTGACTCAACTAAGGTAACAAATTCTAATCCTTCTTTTTCGATTCGATGATTCTTGTGATGATGATAGTAGTTGTCAAAATGTGAGTGAGGCTTTTGAGGCTCTTTATATTGAACATGAAAATCTTTTGATAAAAACTATGAATTTGAAAAAGAGCAACAAAAGCATGTCTACTCAAATCGAGACGCTTGAGAATGAGATAGCTAGATTGAAAAAGGAGCTACAAAATGCCAAACCTTTCAACCTTGAATTTCTAGAGCTTAAACAAATTTTGAAAAAATCAAGATCGAAAATGAAAATTTAAAAGATTCTTTAAAAAGGTTTGAGGTTGGTGAAAATACCTTGACCAAGTTACTTAACTCTCAACATGAATATGTTGATAGGAGAGGTATTGGTTATAAAGGTGAGTCCAGCTCCCCAAATTTAAAAAGGGATATGGTATTTGTAGCTGCTTCTTCAAGTACGACACGTAATTCATTCTCTTGCACTTATTGTCAAAAAGGAAATCATAATTCTCTTAGATGTCCTATTCGCAAACTATGTGAGCTTGGCAATCTTATACCTGCTTGCAAGAAACCAAGGTGGATTGTGAAAACAAATCCCTTGAGAACTAACCTCCATGGACCCAACAAAATTTGGGTACCTCGCACTAGTGTTTGATTTTTCCTTTGTAGGTGCGTAGACTATCCAAAAGGGGAAATGTATGGATGGTTGACAGTGGGTGCTCAAGGCATATGACTAGTGATGCTTCACTATTCTTGAAGTTAAGCAACAAGGCTAGTGGATCTGTGAAGTTTGCCAATAATGAAACTGCTCGTGTAATAGGTAAAGGTTGTGTGGGTAAGGAAAACACAATCAAAATTAGAAATGCTTTACTAGTTGATGGTGTTAAATTTAATTTACTAAGTGTAAGTCAACTATGTGATAATGACTTTGATGTTTATTTCTCAAAAGATAAATGTCTTATTGTGCATGAAGCTTCTAACTTTCACATTGTCGGTTTTCGTGAAAACAATGTTTATTATGTTGATTTTGACACTGTTGGTGATGATATTGTATGCATGCCTTCTTTACTTGATGATGTGGATGTGTGGCATAGACGCTTAGGACATGCTAGTATGGAACTTCTATCTAAATTATGTGCAAATGAACATGTTAGAGGTTTACCCAAACTTAAGTATGAAAAAGGTCAATTATGTGATGCATGTCAACTGGGTAAAATGCATAAAACTTCTTTCAAATCAAAACCTGTTATTTCTACCAAAAATGTGCTTGAATTGTTGCATCTTGATTTATTTGGTGAAATTGATGTTGTAAGTCTAGGAGGAGCCAAATATGTGTTTGTAATTGTTGATGATTATTCTAGATACACTTGGACTATTTTACTTGCTAATAAAAGTGATGCCTTCAACAAGTTTGCTAAGTTGTGAGAAAGTTACGAGAATGAGAAAAACTTAGCTATCAAGGAAATTAGAAGCGATCATGGAGGAGAATTCGAAAACTCATCATTCAAAACTTGGTGTGAAAAGCATGGTGTTGATCACAACTTCTCAGCTCCAAGGACTCCTCAACAAAATGGCGTGGTGGAAAGAAAAAACAGGACCATACAAGAGATGTGTAGAACAATGCTAAATGAGCACAATCTTCCTAAATATTTTTGGGGTCACGCAGTTGATACAGCATGTCATGTGCTAAATCGAGTCTATCTAAGGCCATCTCTCAACAAGACTCCTTATGAATTGTGGAATGGTAGAACTCCAAATATTTCATACTTCAAAGTTTTTGGAAGTAAGTGCTACATTTTAAATACAAAGGATAAGTTGGGTAAGTTTGATGCAAAATCAACGGAAGGTATTTTTATGGGTTATTCTAGTCATAGTAAAGCTTACATCGTTTACAATAAAGTTGATAAATGTTTGCAAGAATCTATTCATGTTTCTTTTGATGAGACTAACCCCTTTGCAAAGAAAGTTGATGATGAGGATGAGGTAGTTGAAGTGGTCAAAAGAAGAATGCCTGAACCTAACGGTGAAAGTATCAAAGAAAAGGAGATGCATGCAGAACCTCAAGAAACAGTTGAATTGGAACGAGAGCCCCAAGACACTGACGATCATCTCTATGGGAGAACGCATGATGACTTGCCTAAAGCTTGGAAATCAGTTCGAGATCATCCCATGGAGCAAATCATTGGTAGTCCATCAAAGGGGGTAACAACTCGTTCTTCTCTAAATCTTTTATGCTTTCATAGTGCCTTTGTCTCAAAGCGGTTCAAGAACATAAAAGAAGCTCTAGGTGATCCAGAATGGGTTGTGTCAATGCAAAAAGAACTCGAACAATTTGAACGAAACAAAGTTTGGCATTTAGTCGAAAAACCTGTTGATAGAACTATTATTGGAACTAAATGGGTTTTTCGCAACAAACTTGATGAAAATGGTGTTATTTTATTAAACAAAAGTCGTTTAGTTGTTCAAGGTTATAATCAAATTGAAGGGTGGATTTTGAAGAAACTTTTGCTCGGTGGCTAGGTTGGAATCCATTCGTATTATACTAGCCTTTGCTAGTCACATGGATTTCAAACTACACCAAATGGATGTCAAAAGTGCCTTCTCAACGGATTTTTAGAAGAGGAAGTATATGTAAAACAACCCCGTGTTTTGAAGATTTTGAAAATCCAAATCATGTTTTTAAACTTGACAAAGCCCTTTATGGATTGAAACAAGCCCCAGAGCTTGGTATGAGAGATTAAGCAAACATTTAATTGCAAATGGTTTCAAGAAGGGTAAGATTGATTCTACCTTATTCCTTAAAACCAAAGGCAAACATCTCATTGTAGTTCAAATTTATGTTGATGATATTATATTTGGATCTACTAATGATGAATTGTGCAAGGAGTTTTTCGACATGATGACTAGTGAGTTTGAAATGAGCATGATGGGGAGTTAAACTTCTTTTTGGGACTTCAAGTGAAACAGATGAAAGATGGAATATTCATCGGTCAAAATAAGTTCTCAAAGGAGTTACTAAAGAAATTTGGCATGAGTGATGCAAAGGCAATTGGCACTCCAATGGCGATCGCGACCAAATTGGACAAGGATGAACAAGGTAAACCGTAAATGAAACAATGTATCGAGGTATGATCGGTAGTCTTTTATATTTAATCGCTTCCCAGGCACGATATTATGTTTGTTGTGTGCCTGTGGTGCTCGATTTCAAGCATGTCCAAAAGAATCACATTTAAAAGTCGTAAAACGGATTCTTAGATATGTGAAGAAGGAACCACGGAGTTTGGATTGTGGTACCAAATCGAGTCACTTTGATTTGGTCGGTTTTTGTGATCTTGATTTTCTTTGGTTGTACATTAGATAGGAAGAGTACTAGTGGAACTGTCATTTCTTAGGACCTTGTTTGACTTCCCGGTCTAGTAAAAAGCGTAACAGTTGTTGCTTTGTCCACCGCTGCGAGAATATGTGGCGGTTGGAAATTGTGTTGCACAAGTTTTGTGGATGAAACAGACTTTGGAGGATTTTGGTTTGTTATATGATAATGTGCCGTTCTATGTGATAACACTAGTGCCATTAACATTGCTAAGAACCCCATCCAACACTCTAGAACTAAGCATATAGAGATAAGACATCATTTCATTAGAGACCATGTTTCTAGGGGAGCATAGCATTAAAATTTGTAGGCACCGATGACCAACTAGCAGACATCTTCACGAAACCACTAGCCAAGCGCAATTTTGTAAGATTCGGAGAGAGCTCTGTATGCTTGATTTTGCTAGCTTGTGATTATGTGATGTATTTTTGAGATGCTATGTGCTTGTTATATTATATGCTATCTGTCTCTTGCGTGTCTTCCCTCCTTTTGATGAAAACAAAGGGGAGAAAAGTCTTCTTTGTCTTCTTTGTTTGTTTATTTAACTCATTATGTTTGGTTCTCTTGCATGTAAGTTGTTTATTTTCTTAATGCTTATGCTTAGGAAAGCTTATGCCGTTATTTCTTGTTTATCGCCTCCTCCTATGCATAAGGTAATTTGTTATCATCAATAAGGGGAGTTTGTTGAACCAAGGTCAAACACTCTTTGTTTTGTATGATAACAAATTACAATATGTTTGCTAATGGTTACAAAGTGAGTCTAAGCGCATTTGAACAATGCACATAGATATGATCAAAGGCGCTTGGCGTGTCAAGTTAAAGGATAGAAGCTTAAAGGTGAAGTGAGCAAGGACCAAATCCATCCAAGGACTTATTTGTTATTCGCTTTGCTTAAGACATATGTAAGGTCTCTTCTACTTAAACTTTATGATTCTTTGTAGTTGAGAGATGATCTTTTAAAATAGAACTGTCTTGGAAAAATGTTTTCTATAAAATCATGATTTATTAGATTAGACACAAGTTGTTTTAAATTAATAGTTTGAATCATGATTTGTTGTTTTTAAAGAAAAGTTTTAAAAGAATTTGTTTTTGAAGTAAAGAATTTTGTACATGAATCTAGAAATTGGTTTCTACTTGTTGTTAAAGCCATAAATCGATTTCCCTTTGTTCTCTAAAGTCAAAAATCGATTTGCCTTTGTATTTTAAAGCTACAAATCGATTTCCCTCCTCTCTTGGAAGAAAGAAATCGATTTCCCACTTCTTTGGTAAAGCCAACAATCGATTCATAGCTTGCTTGTTTATAAAAGAACTTGTTTTAGAAAGAAAACAATCGATTGATGACTTTGTGCTTTCAAGCAAGAAATCGATTTGTGGCTTCCTTGCTTTCAAGCAAGTAATCGATTTCCTTCTTATTTCTTTAAGTAAGAAATCGATTTCTTACTTTCTTTTAGAAAGCAAAATCGATTTTCATCCTATTCCTTTCAAGAAATCAATCGATTCTTCACTTATCACAACATGATGTTACAAATCTTTTCAACGGTCATATTTTCATATTCTCTATAAAAGGCTCTAGGGTTTTCACGATAAAACCGAACCCTTTTGACAAATCATTTCATCGTGAAAAACAAAGCAAAATGGTCAAACCAAAAGAAAAAGTTTTTTGAAGAATCGATCATTCATAGAAATCATCTTCTATTGTTCTTCAAATTAAAGGTTTTTCATTCTTTCATTTTCATATTCAAATCCATCGCATCAAAAGATCTTTGAAGAACCGATCTTTCATAAGTTTCATCTTTACACGTTCTTCAAATTTCAAAGGTTCCAATCACATCATCTCTCTTAATCTTTGAATCATATTGTTTGAGAGATTGGATCATAGTTTGATCCGTAAGATTGCTATTCTTGTTTCTTCGAGAAATCCTAGGAGTTCAAACTCTTGGGTAATTCAATCGGGAGATTGAATTGTTTGTGAAATCTTGGGATAGCGTTCTTGAGTCATTCAATCGGGGAGATTGAATCGGTGAAATCCTTAGCGGGAAGCTTGGGTTCTCAATTTGGGGAAAATTGAGAGGTTTGTTGTATTTGAAGTTGCTTGCTTGTAAACACCGAAGAAGTATCTTCACAATATAGTGGTGATTACCAAAGTCCAAAGGTTGCAAAGCCGAGGAGGCGAGGAGTAGGGCTTTTATCCCGAACCTCGCTAAAATCACTGGTGTACTTCTTTCCCTTATCTCTACTTTGTGTTTTCGTTATTATTGTTAATCGTCGTTGTATTTGATATTATCGCGCTAATTTTTCAATATCACTTGGAATTGTTTCGCCATTGTTATAGCTTGCTTAGGTGTTGCATATAGTTTAAATCTTATTTTCCGCATGTGATTTTAACTTGCATCGTTAATATTTCAAAATAAAAAGATTTCATTTTTAAAATATAACCTTATTCACCCCCTCTAAGGTTATCATATAGTCCAACAATTAGTAGTAATTATCACTGATGCTCACCATTTTTTTCAAAACAATTTTCAAAAAAAAGAATAATGCAACGTTGTCACTTGTAATCACTCGAAGCCATTGCTTGTTTGATTACCGGTTCCAACTCTCTTTTCTTTCGAGTTAGTATTGAATGCCACTCGAAGCCTCTGCTTGTTTGGTGTTCGCGAACACTCGAGTCTTACTTCAAAAAACTCCAAAACTTAAACCCCTAAGCCGTTTTCAGACGCAAAACGAGAACTACGTAGCTTTGATCCCTCATTCCGTGAGGGTACGTAGGACCGGGTTCATGTCCCGTCAAGCACCCTTTTCAAAAAAATCTTTGTTTTGTTCCGCTTTACAAAGATACCAAAAACATTCCTTTTCCCCCGTTTTCAATAAAGCAATTTCTCAAAAAAAAAAAGAAAAGAAAAGAAAAGAAGTAGAACGATGTATTTCAAATCAAACATTTCAAAACCACATCAAGTTAATGGTTCCCTTTCGGTAGAAAGGGCGCGTGGGGTGCTAATACCTTCCCCATGCGCAACCGACCCCCGAACCTACATCTCTGTGTTTTCAAAAGACCACCCGTTTTCCAAAAAAGGTTTTTTCAATGTTTTCCTAAATAAATATTGGTGGCGGCTCTACTATTTTCACGTTGTCAAATGAAAAGTCCAAACCGGATTTTTCGGGGCGCAACATATGTATGCTGAAGTGTAGTGGTCGAGGTGTAGTGTACATGTCGGGCGAAACTGTCGAGGTGTAATGTATCTAAGTCGAGGTGAAGCTGTCGAGGTGTAGTGTATCTAAGTCGAAGTGTAGTGGTCGAGGTGTAGATGTAATGAAGTGTAGTGAAAGTAAGTCGAAGTGTAGTTGTCAATGTATAGTGTATATATACCGAAGTGTATTTGTTGAGGAGTAGATGTATTGGAGTGTAAGTGTCGTCGTGTAGATGTGACGAAGCGTAAGCGTATGGGAGTCGACGTGTAGTTGCCGACGTATAGAGTATGGGTACCGAGGTGTAGTGTTGCAGTGGTGACGAAGTGTAATTGTCGACGTGTAGGTGTCGAAGTGGAGAGGTGACGAAGGGTAGTGTAGGTGTGCCGAGGAGCAGTGTGGTGCGCCAAAGTGCAGTGTGGTGGGACGAAGGGTAGTGTAGGTGTGCCGAGGTGCAGTGTGGTGCGCCAAAGTGTAGTGTGGTGAGACGAAGGGTAGTGTGTGTGTGCCGAGGTGCAGTGTGAGTGTGCCGAGGTGCTGTTTTGATGCCAATGTAGCGCAGGTTGTTACCAGGTGCAATTTTGGTGTTGTCGACGCCGAAAGTGCGTCTAAGTTGCTGAATGGTGAAGCCGGTTTAGTCCTTAGGTGACGTTTGGTCCTTAGGTGACGTTTGGTCCTTAGGTGACGTTTGGTCCTTAGGTGACGTTTTGGTCCCTATGTGACGATGAGGTTGATGTTAGCCATAGAGCTATTTATTTTGGTGTCGAGGTGTCCGGTGAGGTTGATGTTAGCCATAGAGCTATTGATTGAGGTATTGATGTTAGCCATATTGCTAGTGACCGATGTGTTGATGTTTGCCATAGAGCTAGTGATGAGGTGTTGGTGAATTAAATGACGGTGTAACGACGGATATGGGCTTCGGCCATTATATCAAAAATGACGGTGGATTAAACGACGGAGGTAAATCCAGTGATAGTGTCAATTCATACATGATGTGATTGTTTGTGGTTGATGCATTGTTCACGGAGTCACATGCTTCATATGCATTAACGACGGTGGTAGGCTTCGGCCTCGATATTGTAGACTTCGGTCTTCATATCATTAACGACGAAGACGCCCGAATGGCAAAATAATGCCGGAGACAGGCTTCGGCCTAGATAATAAAAGTGATGCCTTCAACAAGTTTGCTAAGTTGTGCAGAAAGTTACAGAATGAGAAAAACTTAGCTATCAAGGAAATTAGAAGCGATCATGGAGGAGAATTCGAAAACTCATCATTCAAAACTTGGTGTGAAAAGCATGGTGTTGATCACAACTTCTCGGCCCAAGGACTCCTCAACAAAATGGCGTGGTGGAAAGAAAAACAGGACCATACAAGAGATGTGTAGAACAATGCTAAATGAGCACAATCTTCCTAAATATTTTTGGGGTCACGCAGTTGATACAAAGACATGTCATGTGCTAAATCGAGTCTATCTAAGGCCATCTCTCAACAAGACTCCTTATGAATTGTGGAATGGTAGAACTCCAAATATTTCATACTTCAAAGTTTTTGGAAGTAAGTGCTACATTTTAAATACAAAGGATAAGTTGGGTAAGTTTGATGCAAAATCAACGGAAGGTATTTTTATGGGTTATTCTAGTCATAGTAAAGCTTACATCGTTTACAATAAAGTTGATAAATGTTTGCAAGAATCTATTCATGTTTCTTTTGATGAGACTAACCCCTTTGCAAAGAAAGTTGATGATGAGGATGAGGTAGTTGAAGTGGTCAAAAGAAGAATGCCCGAACCTAACGGTGAAAGTATCAAAGAAAAGGAGATGCATGCGTAACCTCAAGAAACAGCTTGAATTGGAACGAGAGCCCCAAGACACCGACGATCATCTCTATGGGAGAACGCATGATGACTTGCCTAAAGCTTGGAAATCGGTTCGAGATCATCCCATGGAGCAAATCATTGGTAGTCCATCAAAGGGGGTAACAACTCGTTCTTCTCTAAATCTTTTATGCTTTCATAGTGCCTTTGTCTCTCAAACGGTTCCAAGAACATAAAAGAAGCTCTAGGTGATCCGAGAATGGGTTGTGTCAATGCAAAAGAACTCGAACAATTTGAACGAAACAAAGTTTGGCATTTAGTCGAAAAACCTGTTGATAGAACTATTATTGGAACTAAATGGGTTTTTCGCAACAAACTTGATGAAAATGGTGTTATTTTATTAAACAAAAGTCGTTTAGTTGTTCAAGGTTATAATCAAATTGAAGGGGTGGATTTTGAAGAAACTTTTGCTCCAGTGGCTAGGTTGGAATCCATTCGTATTATACTAGCCTTTGCTAGTCACATGGATTTCAAACTACACCAAATGGATGTCAAAAGTGCCTTCCTCAACGGATTTTTAGAAGAGGAAGTATATGTAAAACAACCCCTGTGTTTTGAAGATTTTGAAAATCCAAATCATGTTTTTAAACTTGACAAAGCCCTTTATGGATTGAAACAAGCCCACAGAGCTTGGTATGAGAGATTAAGCAAACATTTAATTGCAAATGGTTTCAAGAAGGGTAAGATTGATTCTACCTTATTCCTTAAAACCAAAGGCAAACATCTCATTGTAGTTCAAATTTATGTTGATGATATTATATTTGGATCTACTAATGATGAATTGTGCAAGGAGTTTTCTGACATGATGACTAGTGAGTTTGAAATGAGCATGATGGGGGAGTTAAACTTCTTTTTGGGACTTCAAGTGAAACAGATGAAAGATGGAATATTCATCAGTCAAAATAAGTTCTCAAAGGAGTTACTAAAGAAATTTGGCATGAGTGATGCAAAGGCAATTGGCACTCCAATGGCGACTGCGACCAAATTGGACAAGGATGAACAAGGTAAACCGGTAAATGAAACAATGTATCGAGGTATGATCGGTAGTCTTTTATATTTAACTGCTTCCCGACCTGATATTATGTTTGTTGTGTGCCTGTGTGCTCGATTTCAAGCATGTCCAAAAGAATCACATTTAAAAGCTGTAAAACGGATTCTTAGATATGTGAAGGGAACCACGGAGTTTGGATTGTGGTACCCGAAATCGAGTCACTTTGATTTGGTCGGTTTTTGTGATGCTGATTTTGCTGGTTGTACATTAGATAGGAAGAGTACTAGTGGAACCTGTCATTTCTTAGGACCTTGTTTGACTTCCTGGTCTAGTAAAAAGCAGAACAGTGTTGCTTTGTCCACCGCTGAAGCAGAATATGTGGCGGTTGGAAATTGTGTTGCACAAGTTTTGTGGATGAAACAGACTTTGGAGGATTTTGGTTTGTTATATGATAATGTGCCAGTTCTATGTGATAACACTAGTGCCATTAACATTGCTAAGAACCCCATCCAACACTCTAGAACTAAGCATATAGAGATAAGACATCATTTCATTAGAGACCATGTTTCTAGGGGGAGCATAGCATTAAAATTTGTAGGCACCGATGACCAACTAGCAGACATCTTCACGAAACCACTAGCCGAAGCGCAATTTTGTAAGATTCGGAGAGAGCTCTGTGATGCTTGATTTTGCTAGCTTGTGATTATGTGATGTATTTTTGAGATGCTATGTGCTTGTTATATTATATGCTATCTGTCTTGCGTGTCTTCCCTCCTTTTTGATGAAAACAAAGGGGGAGAAAAGTCTTGCTGTCTTGTTGTTTGTTTATTTAACTCTTATGTTTGGTTCTCTTGCATGTAAGTTGTTTATTTTCTTAATGCTTATGCTTAGGGAAAGCTTATGCCGTTATTTCTTGTTTATCGCCTCCCTATGCATAAGGTAATTTGTTATCATCAATAAGGGGAGTTTGTTGAACCAAGGTCAAACACTCTTTGTTTTGTATGATAACAACTTACAATATGTTTGCTAATGGTTACAAAGTGAGTCTAAGCGCAGGTGAACAATGCACATAGATATGATCAAAAGCGCTTGCCGTGTCAAGTTAAAGGATAGAAGCTTAAAGGTGAAGTGAGCAAGGACCAAATCCATCCAAGGACTTATTTGTTATTCGCTTTGCTTAAGACATATGTAAGGTCTCTTCTACTTAAACTTTATGATTGCTGTAGTTGAGAGATGATCTTTTAAAATAGAACTGTCTTTGAAAAATGTTTTCTATAAAATCATGATTTATTAGATTAGACACAAGTTGTTTTAAATTAATAGTTTGAATCATGATTTGTTGTTTTTAAAGAAAAGTTTTAAAAGAATTTGTTTTTGAAGTAAAGAATTTTGTACATGAATCTAGAAATTGGTTTCTACTTGTTGTTAAAGCCATAAATCGATTTCCCTTTGTTCTCTAAAGTCAAAAATCGATTTGCCTTTGTATTTTAAAGCTACAAATCGATTTCCCTCCTCTCTTGGAAGAAAGAAATCGATTTCCCACTTCTTTGGTAAAGCCAACAATCGATTCATAGCTTGCTTGTTTATAAAAGAACTTGTTTTAGAAAGAAAACAATCGATTGATGACTTTGTGCTTTCAAGCAAGAAATCGATTTGTGGCTTCCTTGCTTTCAAGCAAGTAATCGATTTCTTCTTATTTCTTTAAGTAAGAAATCGATTTCTTACTTTCTTTTAGAAAGCAAAATCGATTTTCATCCTATTCCTTTCAAGAAATCAATCGATTCTTCACTTATCACAACAAGATGTTACAAATCTTTTCAACGGTCATATTTTCATATTCTCTATAAAAGGCTCTAGGGTTTTCACGATAAAACCGAACCCTTTTGACAAATCATTTCATCGTGAAAAACAAAGCAAATTGGCCATCAAACCAAAAGAAAAAGTTTTTGAAGAACCGATCATTCATAGAAATCATCTTCTATTGTTCTTCAAATTAAAGGTTTTTCATTCTTTCATTTTCATATTCAAATCCATCGCATCAAAAGATCTTTGAAGAACTGATCTTTCATAAGTTTCATCTTTACACGTTCTTCAAATTTCAAAGGTTCCAATCACATCATCTCTCTTAATCTTTGAATCATATTGTTTGAGAGATTGGATCATAGTTTGATCTGTAAGATTGCTATTCTTGTTTGCTGAGAAATCCTAGGAGTTCAAACTCTTGGGTAATTCAATCAGGGAGATTGAATTGTTTGTGAAATCTTGGGATAGCGTTCTTGAGTCATTCAATCGGGGAGATTGAATCGGTGAAATCCTTAGCGGGAAGCTTGGGTTCTCAATTTGGGGAAAATTGAGAGGTTTGTTGTATTTGAAGTTGCTTGCTTGTAAACACTGAAGAAGTATCTTCACAATATAGTGGTGATTACCAAAGTCCAAAGGTTGCAAAGCCGGAGGCCGAGGAGTAGGGCTTTTATCCCGAACCTCGCTAAAATCACGGTGTACTTCTTTCCCTTATCTCTACTTTGTGTTTTCGTTATTATTGTTAACTGTCGTTGTATTTGATATTATCGCGCTAATTTTTCAATATCACTGGAATTGTTTCTGCCATTGTTATAGCTTGCTTAGGTGTTGCATATAGTTTAAATCTTATTTTCCGCATGTGATTTTAACTTGCATCGTTAATATTTCGAAAATAAAAAAGATTTCATTTTTAAAATATAACCTTATTCACCCCCCCCCCTCTAAGGTTATCATATAGTCCAACAATTAGTAGTAATTATCACTGATGCTCACCATTTTTTTCAAAACAATTTTCAAAAAAAAAGAATAATGCAACGTTGTCACTTGTAATCACTCGAAGCCATTGCTTGTTTGATTACCGGTTCCAACTCTCTTTTCTTTCGAGTTAGTATTGAATGCCACTCGAAGCCTCTGCTTGTTTGGTGTTCGCGAACACTCGAGTCTTACTTCAAAAAACTCCAAAACTTAAACCCCTAAGCCGTTTTCAGACGCAAAACGAGAACTACGTAGCTTTGATCCCTCATTCCGTGAGGGTACGTAGGACCGGGTTCATGTCCCGTCAAGCACCCTTTTCAAAAAAAATCTTTGTTTTGTTCCGCTTTACAAAGATACCAAAAACATTCCTTTTTCCCCGTTTTCAATAAAGCAATTTCTCAAAAAAAAAGAAAAGAAAAGAAAAGAAGTAGAACGATGTATTTCAAATCAAACATTTCAAAACCACATCAAGTTAATGGTTCCCTTTCGGTAGAAAGGGCGCGTGGGGTGCTAATACCTTCCCCATGCGCAACCGACCCCCGAACCTACATCTCTGTGTTTTCAAAAGACCACCCGTTTTCCAAAAAAGGTTTTTTCAATGTTTTCCTAAATAAATATTGGTGGCGGCTCTACTATTTTCACGTTGTCAAATGAAAAGTCCAAACCGGATTTTTCGGGGCGCAACATATGTATGCTGAAGTGTAGTGGTCGAGGTGTAGTGTACATAAGCCGAAGTGAAACTGTCGAGGTGTAATGTATCTAAGTCGAGGTGAAGCTGTCGAGGTGTAGTGTATCTAAGTCGAAGTGTAGTGGTCGAGGTGTAGATGTAATGAAGTGTAGTGAAAGTAAGTCGAAGTGTAGTTGTCAATGTATAGTGTATATATACCGAAGTGTATGTGTTGAGGAGTAGATGTATTGGAGTGTAAGTGTCGTCGTGTAGATGTGACGGCGTAGCGTGCATGGAGAGTCGACGTGTAGTTGCCGACGTATAGAGTATGGGTACCGAGGTGTAGTGTTGCAGTGGTGACGAAGTGTAATTGTCGACGTGTAGGTGTCGAAGTGGAGAGGTGACGAAGGGTAGTGTAGGTGTGCCGAGGAGCAGTGTGGTGCGCCAAAGTGCAGTGTGGTGGGACGAAGGGTAGTGTAGGTGTGCCGAGGTGCAGTGTGGTGCGCCAAAGTGTAGTGTGGTGAGACGAAGGGTAGTGTGTGTGTGCCGAGGTGTGCGTGTGAGTGTGCCGAGGTGCTGTTTTGATGCCAATGTAGCGCAGGTTGTTACCAGGTGCAATTTTCGGTGTTGTCTGACGCCGAGTGCGTCTAAGTTGCTGAATGGTGAAGCCGGTTTAGTCCTTAGGTGACGTTTGGTCCTTAGGTGACGTTTGGTCCTTAGGTGACGTTTGGTCCTTAGGTGACGTTTTGGTCCCTATGTGACGATGAGGTTGATGTTAGCCATAGAGCTATTTATTTTGGTGTCGAGGTGTCCGGTGAGGTTGATGTTAGCCATAGAGCTATTGATTGAGGTATTGATGTTAGCCATATTGCTAGTGACCGATGTGTTGATGTTTGCCATAGAGCTAGTGATGAGGTGTTGGTGAATTAAATGACGGTGTAACGACGGATATGGGCTTCGGCCATTATATCAAAAATGACGGTGGATTAAACGACGGAGGTAAATCCAGTGATAGTGTCAATTCATACATGATGTGATTGTTTGTGGTTGATGCATTGTTCACGGAGTCACATGCTTCATATGCATTAACGACGGTGGTAGGCTTCGGCCTCGATATTGTAGACTTCGGTCTTCATATCATTAACGACGAAGACGCCCGAATGGCAAAATAATGCCGGAGACAGGCTTCGGCCTAGATATTACAGACTTCGGTCTTAATATCAATAATGAAGGAGACGGTACCATTAAGCCGGTGATGGTATCCATGCATTATACCCTTGGTGTTGGGTTGCATTCATGCATACACTCATGCGATTGGTGATGTAGTCTTGTTGATTATGAGTTGGTGTGTTATAACTTGATGATGTGTGTTTGTTGTTTGAGTAGGGGTGTTTCTAGTTGCCTTTCTCTAACATAATGTTTATCATACATTTTATTATATGTGTTAGAGACTCACCCTTCTGCTTTTTATGTTGCTTCTTATGTCGGCAACGTGCAGGTGATCCTGAGTGAAGGTAGTCCTCATACCTTCTTCTAGTCGGTTGTGTCTGGCTCTAATACGTAGCACCGGTGGGCGAGTAGTTTACTAGTTGTTTTAAGTTAAGTGTTGAACTGTAACTTGGTGATGTATTTGAAGATGTTTTATGAAACATGTCTTTTTCCGTTGCGTAGTGTTGTTATGATTTGGTTAAGAAACCGGAGATTTGAGGGTTCACCCCTTTAAGTCGTGCTATGTATCACGCAATTTTATTTATTAGCGAAAAGTATTGTTGACTAGATTAAAGTCATGTGTTGGTGAACGTAGCATTCCCTTGAGGGTGCATCTTTTTAAAAGAAAAACAATTTTTGAACTCTGATTTTAAAATAAATTACTAATGAGGTAAGGGGGTGTTACAAAAATCAACAAGCCTGCAACATGTCTTACAGTGAAGAACAAAGCTCAAGGCCACACTCAGTGAGAGGAGGCCCTGGTTCACATTATGCTACTAAAGAAGATCATAGAGAAAATCTCATCCACATGGATCACATAGGTATGATTAATGATAGAGATAGACCTATGAGGGATTATGCTCAGTTTGATCATCAAAACATGTAAACTAGCATATCTAAACCTCATATTGATGCCATGCATTTTGAATTTAAGCCTATGATGTTTCAAATGCTTCAAACTATTGGTCAATTTGGAGGATCTCTTCATGAAGATCCTCATTTGCATTTAAGGCAATTTCTAGAAGTATGTAGTAATTTTATCATACCTGGTGTTAGTGAAGATGCATTTAGATTAAGGTTATTTCCTTATTCCTTGAAAGATAGAGCTAAGGCTTGCCTAAACTCTTTAGAGCCTAACTCTATCCATTCATGGAATGAAATGGCTGAGAAATTTTTAGGAAAATATTTCCCACCTATCAAAAATGGCCAGGATGAGAACTGATATTACTTCTTTTAGACAAAAAGAGTTTGAATCTTTATTTGAAGCATGGGAAAGATGGAAGGAACTTTTAAGAAAATGCCCTCATCATGGTTTACCTGTTATTATTCAAATGGAAACATTTTATAATGGTTTAGAACCTCAAACCAGAATAATGCTTGATGCATCATCTGGTGGAGTGTTATTAAATCTGTCATACAAAGAAGCATGTGAATTAATTGATAGAATAGCAGCTAATAGCTCTAGTTGGCCTACTGAGAGGGTGAGTGCCCAAAAGAAACCATCAGGGGTACATGGAATCAATGATATATCAGCCCTATCTGCTCAAGTAGCGACTCTAGCTAACTTGATGAAAAACTTCACTTCTGGAAATGCAACTGCATCTAATGCAAACAGATCACTGTGACAAAGATCGCAAAGAAGAGTGATAGGACAAGTACCTCCAGGCACAACTAGTTGTGTGTACTGTGGAGGAGGTCACTTGTATGAGGAGTGTTCTAGCAACCCTATCTCTGTAAATTATGTAGGTTATAATAGAAATAACAACCCTTATTCCAACACTTATAATCCAGATTGGAACAATCACCCAAATTCCTGGTGGGGAAGTAACAATGTTGCTTCACCAAATGCTGCTGCACCATCTACTCCACCAGAATTTCCTTCTCAACATGTCCAAAGACCATTTGCACCAGAAATGGAAAACTCCTTGGAATCTCTAATGAAAGCATTTATGAGTGAAACAAGAGAATTTATGAGTGATGTAAAAAGCTCAATCCAAACTTAAGATGCTTCCATTAAGAATTTAGAGAATCAAGTAGGTCATTTAGCCACAGCTTTGTATCAAAGGCCACAAGGTGCCTTACCTTCAAATACAGAAGCTACTCCTTCCCAAAGACAAGGAAAGGAACATGTTAAGGCTATTTGTTTGAGAAGTGGTAAGGATCTTATAGAGTCAACTGAGATGGAAAGTGTAGAAAAGGGAGAAAAAGCCAAAAATCAAAAAGAAAGCCATGCAGAAGCATTTAATGCTCCTGCATCACAGGAAGTTCAAAGTCCAATACCTAAGATAGTACCTGAGCACCCTCCTCCTCCTTATCCACAAAGATTGAAAAAAGCTCATGAGGAGAAACAATTTACAAAATTCTTAGAGGTACTAAAGCATATACACATCAATGTTCCCTTAGTTGAAGCACTCCAACAAATGCCAAACTATGCCAAATTTATGAAGGATGTGCTTACTAAGAGAAGAAGATTAGGGGAATTTGAGACAGTTGCCATGACAAAAAAAGTGTAGTTTGTTTATGCAAAATAAGATTCCTAGGAAATTGAAGGATCCAGGTAGTTTTACAATTCCATTCTCTATTGGAAAATCTTATGCTGGTAAAGCTTTATGTGATTTAGGTGCAAGCATCAATTTGATGCCTAAATCTATTTTTAACCAGTTGGGAGTTGGAATTGCAAGACCAACCACTGTGACACTTCAATTAGCAGATAGATCAATAGCCTATCCTGAAGGTATCATAGAAGATATCCTAGTTATGGTAGATAAATTTGTATGCAGATGAGGAAGTGCCTATTATCCTAGGTAGACCATTCTTAGCAACTGGCAAAACTTTAATTGATGTGCAGAAAGGTGAACTCACTATGAGAGTCAATGATCAAAAGATAAAATTCAATGTGATGAATGCTATGAAGTATCCTGCTGAAAACACAGAAGAGTGTTCATCCTTAGTTTCTCTAGATCAATTGGTAGAAAAACAGTATGATCGTTTACCCAATGCAGATGCATTAGATGCAGCAGCATTACTAGATGATGAAATACTAGAAAAAGAAAATCTACCAATAGAAAACTCTTGTAAGGAAGTGTGGGCTAGAACTTGTGAACCACTCAATCTTGAGGATCCAACTCTCAAGAAGAATTTACCCTCAAAAGAACAACCTCCTAAGCTAGAATTGAAAGAATTACCTAAACATCTTAAGTATGCCTTTCTAGGAGAAAATGAGACCTTACCTATTATCATTGCCTCTGATTTAACATCAGAACAAGAGAGTAATTTCATTAGTACTCTACAGAAGCATACTCAAGCAATAGGTTGGCAAATGTCTGATATCAAGGGAATTAGTCCTTCTATGTGCATGCATAGAATCATCTTGGAAGAAAATTCTAAGAATAGCATAGAGAGTCAAAGAAGACTAAATCCTGTTGTGAAAAAAGAGATCATTAAGTTGCTAGATGCTAGCAAAATGTACTATGGTGAACATGTGGTGAGAGACAAAATTACCACCCATTTGCAAAATCTCTAAACAAAAAGAGGTAGTCAGGCTGATAAGACTCTTAAAACAAGCGCTTAATGGGAGGCAACCCATCATTTTTAACTATTTTTGTTCAATTTTATGTTTTTAAGTGTTTTGTAGGAATGTAGGATACTAATGCAGCTGCATCAGTGCACCTGCACTGAAGAAAAGATTGGGCCCTGCATTCAAATTTCAAAAATTAGTTTGCAGCAAAGCCTACTGATGCTACTACATCAATACCTGTATCAACACCAGAGGGAGAAGGTGCATCTGCACCAGTTGAAGAAACACCAAAGAAGCAACCAAAAGAGAAGAAGCAGAAGGTGAAACACACTCCTCCTACAAGTTGTCATATGTTCACCTGCTATTACTTGTGTTTCTGCTAACTAAAACTATTTCCCTGGTTGTTGTTTTTAATCCCTCTCCCCCTATTTTGAACAAATATGGTTTGTGTTTTCTGAACAAATTAGCAGTGAGGACACTGCTACCACTTAAGTTTGGGGGGGATTTATCTATTAAGTATGTTTGTGTGTTTAAATATGTTTGTTTTATCTATTAAATATATGTGTTTTAAAAGTATTTTATATTTTGATTAAATATTAGATGTACTTAACAAAGTAGTATCTAAATACATGAAATTATGTTCCAAAGAATCTCTTTTGGAAATAGTGGAAAGTATGAAGAATACTATTATTGTTAAAAGTATTTTAGTAGAATGGATCAGTTTTTCAAAATATGGTGAAAACCCTATGGATGGAATTTTAATGATGAAAAATAGAAAAAGATGCCTTATTTCTTAGAAAATAACCAAAATTATTTTTATTTCAACACTTCAAAACTGAGTTTGTGAAAAGAACATTGTTATTTAAAGATCAATCTGATGCAAGGGGAATTTTTGGTAAGCTTAGGTCAAAACAAAGTTTTACTAAAAAGATAGAAAAGCTTAAAGAATTAAGTTTGGGGGTGTTTTATGAAAACAAAGCCTGAATTTGAAAAGTGTAAAGAGTAAACAATGCATTACAAAAACGTGGACAAAAGATCAAAGCCATATTTTCCTGACTCAATTGAAACTATACCTGTGCCTAAGTACATGAATGCATCTGGAGATCAAAGACCTGTGCCATGCAGGAATAAATGTATCTGGAGGATAGTTCAAAAACTGAACCTGTGCCAAAGTGCAAAGAAAAAAATATATGCATCTGGAGGTCAAAGACCTGTGCGAAAGTGCAATTGCATCTGGAGGTCAGTGAGAAAGGCAATATGAGCTATCAAAAGAAAAAGCATCATCATTGCAGAAGCATCAATGCAACTGCACTGAAGAAAAGCAAAATGCAGAAAAAATCAATGCACAAATCACTTCAAAGAAGTAATGCATCTGCACAAAAAGATCCACACAAAAAATAGAAAATGCATTGGCTCAAAAGCTTTGAAAGAAATTCAAACCAAGCCCTTTGTTGTACTTAAAACTCCCCAACACTTGAGAAAATTTTGTGAGTCTAATCTCTCTTTTGAAAAAATTTGAAAAAATTTTTGGTGTGACCAAAGATAAACCAATCCTTTCAAAGGCTAGGAGGAATTTTTTCACTTAGTCTTGGAACCAATCTCAACTCAGTGGGTTCGCACACACACAAAAGAGTTTGAATAGCTTTCGTAGTTTTGAAGAAATAAAGGCATAAGAAAGATTGTTGAAAAAATGAAATTCAAAGGAACTCCTCATAAAAATCCAAAATATCAAACTGATCTATCTTCTAGAATTATAGTATTAATAGTTTGTCTTTGTCATTACTTGAGGACAATCAATGGTTTAAGTTTGGGGGTGTGATAACTCTATTTTATATAGAGTATTTCATATGTTTAAACTTAGTAAATTGCTCTCTTTCATGTAAAGATAAGGAGTTTATATAGTATTTTATGTGATATATGATAACTTGAGTGATTGACATGGTTATAGTTGTTAATAGGCCATTTTGGATATATTGTGGTATGTTTGATGTTTTTGCTCAGTGCAGTCTACAGATCCTGCATCAATGCTCCTGCATCAATGCTCTTGCATTGATCCTGCACTGAATCTGCACTACTTGGTGAATGAGCAGCTAGCTACTTGCACATCCACTTGCATTGCTGACCTCATGCTTGGTCCCCTAAAGTAGGCGCCTACCATTCACACATAGCCATAGGGATAGCTTTGAAGAGTCATCAACATAAGGACACATGTTCATACATCATTGGACCTCCCTATACACTTGGTCAAAGATCTCAACTTGGGGATCAACCTCTGAAAATCAACTACAGCTCAATCCTCTAAAGATTGAAGGAAGGAAGCACCTCTCTTGAAGATTATAAAAGGACATCACATCTTCATTTGGAAATATATCACAATCCATAAGTTATATCAAAATTTCAATATACATAGTTAGTTTCTATTTTATAAGAGGGAAAGGAAGGAATTAACAAATTCTCCTTACTTCGATTTCATAGTGTTTGTATAGTGCTAAGGAGTAATGCTAGTGCATTACAAGGAGAATTCATACAAAGGGCTTCAACTTGTGTAACTTCTATCTTGTTGTTTCTCTTTTGTGATTTCAATTATATAAACATGTTCCATTCAGTTTATATTTACCTTGCAATGTCTATTGTTAGCTAAATCTCTCTTAGTGGAATGTTCTAATCATTTAATGAGCTTTTAAGTAAGTATGATGCATGTATGTAATGTTTGTACTTTAGTTCTTGCTTGATAATATTTTCAACACTTATTTTGAGGATTGATCAACTTAGAATAAGTAGATTTGTAAGAGCAGACATGGCTTACAATTAAGAACTCAAGAACTAATATGGGTAAGTGTTTTACATAAAGGAAACTTTGTGAAAACCATGCTAAGACCTAGACATAGGATAGTATAGTCCATAGGGTGATACCGTGGGTACTTAAAATACAAGAGTGAACTTATTTAAGCATGCCTAGACATAGGAAGCTTGTAATGAAACTCTGAAGAAAGTGACTGAAAGACACATAGCCAATGCAACAGCATTCAGTGCAGCTGCGTCACATACTGCATCAAACACTTAAAAGTAAATTACTTGATAAAGACATTCCAACTAACTTCTCTCATTTGCACTACAAATACTTGCACTTTTAGTTTTTACTAACTTGATTGTGATCACACCAACTTCACTATAATTTGTTATTTAGTTACCTTACACTTTATTACTTTGTATTGAATTTTAAAAGAGAGTTTTTCAATCTCTGTGGGTTCGATTTTTTATACTACTTGTTTTGGACTGTGTATACTTGCACATGCTTTTACCCAACATCAAGTATCAACCTAGAAAATACGATCAGCATACGCGGTTGAACACGCCCATAGCCGAGATCTTCTCGGAATGCCAAAACAATGAGTTCGTTGGTGAAAAGCGGTCTGACCCTCTCGTCCTCAAGAAGGGGGTCCGGCCGACCAAGAAGTGATGCAGATACCACAAAAGTAAGGGACAGACACCAACGACTGTATGGCCCTGAAGGACGATATCGAAGATCTTATCCAAAGAGGTAAGTTGAGGCAATATGTCAGAACTGAAGGCGGGGAGCAGCCAGAAGAAAGAACTGGAGGACAGCCCGACCAGAACAAAGGAAAGGTCGTTGTTACAGATTTAGTCGAAGCGTCCAAAGACAAGGACGTGTTCGAAGAAGAGTGCGATACCCGGCAATCTAGAGGTTGAAATGTGGCCATGGTCATTCATGGTGGCAATCCATTTGAAGTGCACGAGTCCAACAAAGCCATGAAGAGAAAATGGAACGAAATTTTGATGGTCGGGACAACATCGGCTCCAAGACTGGCCTCGAATATGCCGCCCATTTCCTTCGGGGATGAAGACTTGCTTGATGGGAGAACTAACAGATATGTTCCTTTGGTAGTCTCAGCAGTGATGGCTAACACTGAAGTAAGAAGAATATTGGTCGACCAAGGAAGCTCGACCGATATAATGTTTGAAGACCTGGTCGACAAACTAAACGTAGATAGGAGCGAAATCATTCCTCAGGCCGACCAAACCCCTTTGACGAGGTTCAATGGGTCGACCACCTACCCATTGGGAACACTGGAACTCTTGGTCACGTTTGGGGATGACACAAATGGCAGTGCCCTCTATAGGACTATCATAATGACATTCCTGGTCCTTCCAATTAAGTCATGTTACCAATGCATTATAGGCCGACCCACGCTTGGGAAGTTGGAGGCAGTGGCGTCCACGGTCCATTTAAAAATGAAATTCTATAGCAAAAACGACCAAGTGGTAACCCTGTTGGCCGAGATGGAGGCAGCTAAGCGCTGCCATTACATGTATCAAGAAATGTGCGAAGAAGCGACCCCCAACAGCAATCCCCGGAACACTAGTGAAGGCCATCAGGTCAATGTAGCCGACATAGATGCCCGCTACCAGATAGCGATCCTGAAGAAGATGATGATGACTTAGCCCATGAGCTGAAGAACAGACTCAAAAGACCAGAGCCTCATGGAGAGTTGATCGATGTCCAGCTAGGGGACGACCCAGCCAAGACAGTCAAGCTAGGGAGCGACCTGCCTGAGCAAGTCAAGCAAGACCTCATTGGTTGCCTTAGGGATTATGCAGACTTATTCGCTTGGCAGGCATCAGACATGCCTGACATTCCCATAGAAATAGTTTGTCAACAACTTTCGGTCGATAAGACAGCTAGACCGGTCGCCCAGAAGAGGCGAGCACAGAATGAAGAGAAGGCTCAAGCAGCGGCCCAAGCAGTTGACGACTTGATCAAAGCCACCTTCATTGAGGAAATCAAATACATGACCTGGTTCTCCAATGTTGTGTTGGTCAAGAAAAAAAACGGCAAGTGGCGCATGTGCGTAGATTACACTGATTTGAATAAGGCGTGCCCAAAAGATACCTTTCTTGTGCCCAACATTGACAAGTTGGTCGATGGCACCTCAAGGTACAAGCTTCTGTTCTTTTTGGACGTGTATTCAGGCTATAATCAGATAACAATGTACCCACCAGATCGACAGAAGACGGAATTCATGACCGACCGTGGCAATTTCTGCTACAAGGTCATGCCCTTCGGCCTGAAAAACGCAGGGGCGACCTACCAGTGAATGATGAATAAAATCTTTAGGAAGCAGATCGGCCGGATAGTAGAAGTGTACTTGGATGATATGATCATCAAGAGTAGAACTGACGAGGACCACCTAGACGACCTAATAAAACCTTGTTTTAGCCACCAGCAGTTGCCACGGAGCTTATTCCGTCAGTAATTTGCCACGGATTTGCGACGGCAAGTGCAAAATATGTGAGCGCGAAATTTCCCGCTGGTGTTTGCCACGGGTTTGCCACGGACATGTGAAAGGACAAAATTTGCGACGGACATGCCGTGGCAAGTCCGTGGCAACCGATAGTAAAAGTCACTTTTATTTTTTTCACTCACGCGTTCTCAATCACTCTCTCAAATCTCTTTCTCAGCCCTCTCGTTCTCAACCCTCTCGTTCTCAACCCTCGTTCTCTCACTCAACTCACCCTCCTTCCCCTCCGCTCTCCGCCCTTCACCGCTCCTCTCACGCTCGTTCTCTTCACTCTCATCACTCTCGTTCTCTCACTCAACTCACCCTCCTTCCTTCGGCCTCCGCCCTTCACCGCTCCGCCTTCAACCCACTCGCCATCGCCGCTTCTCTTGCTCTGCTCTGCTCCGGCACCATCTCTCGCTTCTCGCAAGTGATACACCATGGTGTTGATTGTTCGAAACCCTAACTCGTGGTGGTGTTGATTGTTCTTCCAATTTGTTGCAAAAGCAAAAAACCCTAACTCACCATTGATCTAACTCGATAACCCTAACTCTACCTACACTGCAACATGTTTGTTTTGTTTTATTTGTATTTCTTGTTTTAATTATTTTTAATTTTATCTATTTCTGGTTTGCATAACTTTGTTTGATTAGATGTCGTGAGAATCAAAGGAAGGAAGCTTCTCGTTTGCAGACAGTGAATAGAAAATCGATCGCAATGAACAAGTTGTTAATGGAAGAGAATGACCGTTTGCAGAAGCAAGTTTCACATCTGGTTTATGAAAATGGATTCATGAAGCATCAGATTCACACTGTAAGCATCTGGTTTATGTTGTTTTTCTGAATATTCATTGGGGAGGGACCATGTGTTTGTTTGTTATTTTACAAGTAATAACAAGTCATGTTGTTATGATGTTTTTTTTTTCTGTTTTGAACACAGGCTTCTGCTGCTACCACTACAGACAATAGCTGTGAGTTTGTGGTTGAGAACTTTTGCTCTATGGATTGCAATATTTAATAATTGATTAATGGGCTTGTTGCAGAGAATTCTACACTGTAATTCCTCATGATTTTGGATTTAAAAAAATGCGTAAGCTGTCTCTCTCTCTCTCATATGTATCTTGTGCACACATGAAGATATTTAGTTGATAATAGTTTTATATCATAAGCGTAAATTCTAATGGTGGTTACTATGTATTCTTTTTGAGAAGCATTCTACTAACATTGAAGTATACAAAATGACAGTGAGTTTGTAATTGACACCCCGAGAAGTTAAAACGCAAGTTAGAAATGGTAATTCTCCGATTATATGTGTTAACCGAGTTATCCGGTTCATAAAATATGATTGTTCTTTTCACTTTTCTGGTTGTGGATACTCTTATGAGGATCCTTGTATATACACTTTCATTTGTGACTCGGTATGCTATCATGTTGGCCTTGATGACTTCTTTGTGTCCCCTAGAGGCCAATTTCCTCCACAATCTTGCAATTTTCCTAGAATAGAATCAGTAGTTTTACTATGTTTGTATAAACAAGTGACATTATTTGACTCGTTCTCAATTAAAGGTTGAAGCTCTTAGTGAAATTGAGGTTGCGACTAAGCTTCGAAAGATGATGCAGAAATGCAGTACCACTTGTTTTAAGTTTTTTCATGTAGTTGATTGTTAATATAGAGAAAAAATTTCCAATCTTGTTTTTCAGATTTTTTTGGGATGCTCTCATTAATTATTCTAGATAATATCCTCACCTCCAGTCTCCGAAGATAACTATGTCACAAGCTTAATGCAGATGGCAAATGCACCGCAACAATGGGTTTTAAGGGGGTAGTTATTAGTATTACAGATGATATCCTTTTCCTACAAATATTGAGTAGTGCTATGGTCTTTGAAAGTGTGATGGAACATTTAAATATTTAACATTAAAGATCATACACGAAGTTATGATACATTTTATTTGGAAAGTGGCATCCAACATTTTGAATGAGTAAATATTTTATGGATTTATTTTTGTTTTTTTGGTGAAATGAATGGATAGGTATGCAATGTGCCAAATTGATTTATTTTCTTTGGAAAGTAGTAATTTTTCCCGATTTTGTACCAATTTACGATTTAGTATTGGAATTTGTACCCATGATGTTTACAGTGGTCTATCTCTTCCTGAAGAAGACAAAGCTTCATGACCTTGCGTAGAATTCTCCGACAAGACTTTCAAATTCCACCCATGAAAATAGTCAAGATGATGGAATTGATAAATTGGTATTAAGATGAGTGCCATGCGGTGGATAATAAAACTCGGATGATCTTGCGATGTTTGTGTAAGAATTGATAGAATAAATTTCACGCCATAAAGTTATTCTAGCATCAAGATCGAGTATTTGAGCAAGAATGTCACGTATGAAGGATTTCCATGAAGGGAGCGATGAATTGTCTCATACGTTGGCTGCACTGCCATGCCTTGAAGAACATGACATGAGTGTGGAAGCATTTGAGAAAATGATTGAATATATGTAAGTCTCTTCCTTGATCGTGTGAAATTTGGAAATTAACTTGAGACCATGTAGTAAATCAAAGATCTGTGACTCTCTGTATTATTCTTTAGATTCGGTTTACGATTTATAGTTTAATGCTTTGCATCGTGGATATTCTTTCTTATGTTTCATTTATGTGTATTTGTATTTAGGAGAAAAGCTTCGACTATTTATTGTATTTGTATGACAAGTTGGAATATGTAACAAGTGACCAAACTTTATTGTATTTGCAGGATATCAATCCGGATCGAGGTTTTTATACACCGATTTAGAAATTTGTTAAAAGTGGTTTGTCTTTTTATTGTCAAATATTGATAATATGTTTTCAACAAAGCCGTCGAGGAAATGTTGGATATTGCTTCCGGATACTTACTGTTCCTCTCAAGCGTGCGGTGGCTGATGTCTTGTTGCCACACTTGGAAATGGCGTCACCAAGAACTTTGCCATTGGTTAATGCTAGCGGACATGTATTTTCCTTCTCTCCCAATTTTCCTCCTTCATCTTGATGGCTCCAATTATTCTTTGTTCTTTAATACGATATCGAGGGGATGGGAATCCTTCTTCACATTTTTATTCTGTTTTCCTATTATGCTTCTATAGTTATTTCAATATAATTTCACATTGCTTTTTACCTTTTCCTTTCAACTTATTTTAGACCACTCTATGCCAAGAAACTTTATCTAATAAGCTATACTACTATAATAACTTATTAAAGGTGTTTATCTGGATGGGTTGGTGGAATGTCTTTTGTTGTAATGCTAGTTGATCTCAAGCAGACTTTAGTATTAACTAACTGATCTAGAATTCAGACGCACAATTAGTTGATTGAAATTCAAAATGGAGGATCAAAGTTAATAGAAGAAAGATCACCAATATCATTTGGTAGTTATGACTAGTTCTACCATCCTCAATATTTTGTGACTAGTCCTCCTTAAATGTATGTTTTTGATAAGTATAACTCTGAATAATTCTACTCCTATTCACATGAAACCTGTAGAATTTTGAACATTACATCTTACCATTTGCTCTCAATTCTGTTAAACTTGAGCAAAGAGCTATTTATATGACTTGGTAATAGCTCTAGACATATTATCAAATTAGATATACACTAGAAAGTGATTGATGTCTTGATTTAACTTGAATGGTTAGGTGATGTGATCAAACAGAGAGAAATAGATTTGAAGAATAAACTCATGGTTTATTTTCTCAGTTCAAGTTCAACCTCACCGAACTGGCTATTATGTGTCCCGCCATGGTTAACGATGGCCATTTTTGCAAATATAGGAGGTTGGATTCTTTGACACACTTGTGAGCAAAGGGCTTTCCATAACAATTGCTCGAAAGGCAAGAAAATCAATCTCTCGTGAATCGAAAATTTTCATACATTGTCAACTTCTACGCAATTATATATTCCTATGCTCAATAGTTTACGATTTCTTCACCTTAGATTATAATTAACCGCCTAATGTTGAAGCTAATCTTGACTAATATGACAATCGTGACGGGACCTTCATTCCAGGTCCAGAGAAGCAAAGTTCTCATTAAATATGGCAACAATATTCTTCCGATTAAATAATTAATGCGAGTTGAAACATGGGTGATTCATTTTGCTTTTTCAACTTTTAAAATATATTTCCTTTAAATATTTATTTCTTTTGGCGGATCATGCAATCAATTGGATTTACGGGTCCGTGCATTTTTTCTCACACAACTAAGCAATGTCGTAACACCCGCCATGGCGAAGATGTGTATGGCTTGCGAAATGTATGAGCCTTATGTTTTGATTCCTTAGTTTTGATTCCTAATGCTTTGAATCTTTTTGTGTGTTAGTTCATACAGATATAAAGCACAGATGCCTATAAGACATGTTTGCATACTTTTAAATGTTGCAGGGATACCTAATATGAACCACAATCTGTTATTTCCTTTACAGGGATGCGACACATTCTCCCAATCTGGTCTTTATTCCAATCACCAAAGAGGTAAGAGTGTAACACTTTGCTTTTCTTTCTTTTCATTAGTTAGATTCATTTGAAGGGGAATTAATTGGGGATTTTGAACTGAACGGAGTTGTGACATAACTGATATGTTTTGTCTTTGATTCTACAGGTTGTTATGTGTAAGGATTGTACGAATTACGAAGTCCGGAATGAATGAACCAACGATAATTTTTCTATTTTCTTATCAAGTTTTTCACCATATTTAACTAAGATTCCACTTATTAACACTTAAAGTTTGCACTCTTTCTTTGGCTGCAACTTTCCACTATCAATGTAAGCTTAAACAAACAGCTACATTTATTCCTTTGTATACTATGCTTTTTGATAGTCTTGTAATAAATTTGTTAATAAATACTCACATTACAGTTCCATTAGTTTTGTGTGAAATGATTTTGTAGTCTTATTAATCATATTATCCTTTATTTTTTTTAATATCTCCTAGCTAAATTTCAAGTGTAGGGAGTTTGATTCTAAATAATTGTGATGATAACATTGACTAATGAATGGGTTGAAGAATTAAAATTATGATTTAATTTTTTTTTTAATTTTTTTTTAATTTTTGCGACGGATTTGCAACGGATTTGCGATGAAATTTGCGACGACTTTGCCACGGATAATTGCGACGGATTTGCCACGGGTTTGCGACGGAAACATTTGCCACGGAAAAGTCCGTGGCAAACGATTTGCGACGAGCGTTTTTGCCACCATTTTTGGTCCGTGGCAAATGTTGTTTTGCCACGGAAATTTGTACATTTGCCACGGAAATGTCCGTGGCAAATCAACGATTTTCTTGTAGTGAGAGGTTTTCGAGGAAGCCAGGAGAAACTCGCTAAGGTTAAATTCAGAGAAGTGCACCTTTGGGGTGCGAGCAGATAAATTTCTTGGTTTTCACCTAACATACATACAGACGGTTTAAACACATACTTTTATAAAATGTTGACTAAGCCTAATTTGGTTACTTTAGTAAATCAAAGTATAGAGCAAAAAAAAATCCAATTTTCAGTCTCAAGTGGAACAAAAAAATTCTGTGCCAATGGATCAGGTTGGATTATTATGACTAGGACCTATGATAAAAATAAGGAGATAATTAGTCATTTTCTTTGTTTTTAATGCTAGTGGTATAAGTTACCGATTTGTACTATTTTAAGTTTTTAACTTCAAAATACAGGCATTGTATGTGACACGTACTATATTTGTTTTACTTTTGTCTTTTCAACTTACATATATTTCAAAAATACGCATAAAATTTAAAGGAAACCGTACGTATTTGATATTGAATTTTTGATGTCAAAATATTTTTTCGCTAAGTTGTCTTTTTTTTGCATGGCATGCTGCTGCATTATTATAAAGTTCTGGTTGCTATCTAAATTTGTCTTTGTATTGTTTTAATATATCAATAAATAACAAGATATAGTTAATTAAGATAATGACAGTAGCGACAGTATTTCATCAAATTATATGTTTCATCAACCCCATTTTAGACGCTAAGGTAGCAAGTTGTAGTTTATATTTTATAACAAGGGTTAAATATGTTTAATTATCATCACAAATTCGGCCGAAAGTGACTAATACATTCTATCTTAAAATACAGGCTAAAATAGTATGCGAATTTAATTTTGGCCCATTCTTTTCACACATTACTTTATACTTTTCACACTGGATCCCTCCTATCTTGTGAAATTACTAAAATACCAAAATCTTCTTCTTCCCTCTTAGGGTACTATGATGCTCGTATCAGAGCTCGCACACACATACTCATTAGGCGCCCAATTGCCCAAATTCGCACCCGTTATCTGTACTTTAACTGCAAAAATATAGTCAACAACTTAAAAACCATCATAATACAATTAAAAAATCAACAAAATTTTATTTATATCTACTTATTAAAGTATTAAAAATGATGTGAAATAAAACATACAAAACCTTATTAGTTTAAAAGTCCGATATACTTAAAATCTACTTTGAATATAATTAAAACATATGCAAGCAAAATGACTTTATTAAACATCTTTAAATTTTGCCATTTGTCCAAAACTAAGGGTAAAATAGTAAATTGTTCGCAAAGAGACAAAATAGAGGAGCTTTTTGCAGTTTAAAAAAACTGTCAAAACAAAAAACAGACGCGCCGACGCACGCAAATTGACACATTAACGCGTGCAGACTAACGCACGCTGACATGCTGACACGTGTCAGCTTTATTATTCTCATAGTTCCATTCTCTTTAATGATACATAATTCTTTGACTAGACCTACAATATTAGTATCTAACATACCATACACCTATCTATTCCAAACCTTCAACTTATCTTTCAAGTACTTCAATTTCTCCTTGCAACATATGCCATCCATCCTTCAACCTTGCATTCTCTTCACCTTTCTTCCAAGAACCGTTTCCCATCTTCACGATCCAACAACCCCATTAATGAATTTAAATGGTTTTGGACATCAATTCTTCTCTGAAGTTACCAACCAAACATGACAGTGATCCGAAACGTCTCTATCCCCTATTGCCTTCACCTTCCATAATTCCATTAAGTCCCTAGACAACAATATTCTATCAATTCTGCTAGCAGCTGGCCCGTTCGGTTGATACCAAGAAAAACTCTTACCAGACATGGTGGTTCTAATACACTCATACCCCTGCCTTTTCTATCAGACCTACTTGAAACTGTGTTGAAATCACCGCCAATCACCCAACAACCCGAAGTCATCCTTTCTTTCTCTCTAATCAACGAAGACCACAACTCTCTCTTCCTCCTAATAGAGCACGCAGAATAGACATTGACAAAAGAAAAATTCCTATCTTCCTGCTGCATTGCAATATCCAAGAAACTTGGTTGAGAAAACGAAAAAAGAAAATTAAAAGTACCTTTGCGCCAGACTGACAGAATGCCACCAGAAAGACCTCTAGAAGGCTGAGCAACCCAACAAAAATCTTCACTGTCCCATAAATGGGCCACAATAGAATCAGACATATCACTTGTAACACCCTAAATGATTTAATTAAGTAATTGATTAAATTATTTAACGTGTTGCACTATTTTAATTATATTGAGTTATAATATCGTGTTTTATAATATAGTATTTGATTAAATTGAAGGGAGTGGTAATGGGAATACCGGGGCTGCAAGCATTGGCCCAGGAGCCCAAGTCATTGCCCAAGCCAAATGACTTAGGCTCCTAGGAGTGATGCAATTCGCATCATTGTGCAAAAAAAGAAAGAAACGAATAGAGAGAAAGAAAGGAGAAGAGAGAACGGCGCTAAAACCCTAGAGAAAGAGAGAGATAGCTTCACACCAAGCAAGAAGGAAAGGAAGGAGCTCTTGTTGCTGTGGGTTTTGTATGTGACTTGGAGAAAGAGACTTTCTACGGTTCAATTTAAGGTAAGGGGAGTCTCACTGTATAATAGAGGATATAATAGGTTGTATAGGAGTCATAGAGTCTCTAGTTGATGATAATTGATTGATTGATTGAATTGTGTTGAGTGAATTTGATGAATTGCATGATAGAATCGATTTAGGGCTTAATGTTAGGGTTTATGTGTTTGATTTCGTGTTAAGGTGTAATTTGATGTTTGAAGTGTGAAATTGAATGTATTAAAATGATTATAGGGTGAATTTAAATGATATATGTTGGTTAGAATTGAGAGGAATTAAGAATTTGGGATTTTTGGGGACCCTAGGTGTATAGGGCGCCAAATTGCTAGGAATAAGGCGCCCTGTGTACTGTAGCAGAGAGTGGGTGGGTGTGTGTTGCGCCCGAAAAATCCGGTTTGGGATTTCTCAGTGTACAACGTGAAAATTGTGAAGCCGCCACTAATATTTTAGTTTTTAGACCAAAACATTAGAAAAAGGTCTTTTTACAAAAAGGTGGGTGGTCTTCAAAAAAATGAAATGTGGGTTCTGGGGTCGGTTAGGTGTGGGGAAGGTGTTAGCACCCACACCTCCTTTCTACCGAAAGGAACCATTAATTCGATGTGTGGTTTAGATTGTTTGATTTGAGATAATTTTTGTTCTACTTCTTTTCTTTTCCTTTTTTATTTGAAAATGTTTTTAGAAAACAAGAGAGAGAAATCTTTTTGGGATTTTTTTGAAAAGTGAAACTAAACTAAGGTTTTTTGAAAGTGAGCTTGACGGGATATGACCCGGTCCTCACGTACCCTCAATGGCGAGGATCAAAGCTACGTAGTTCTTAATTCTTTATTTTGTGATTTTTTTGAAAGCGAGCTTGACGGGATATGACCGGTCCTACGTACCTCAATGACCGAGGATCAAAGCTACGTAGTTCTTAATTCTTTATTTTGTGATTTTTTTGAAAGCGAGCTTGACGGGATATGACCGGTCCTACGTGCGCTCAATGACCGAGGATCAAAGCTACGTAGTTCTTAATTCTTTGTTTTGATTTTTGAAAGCGAGCTTGGCGGGATATGACCGGTCCTACGTACCCTCAATGACTGAGGGATCAAAGCTACGTAGTTCTTAATTCTTTGTTTTGATTTTTGAAAGCGAGCTTGACGGGATATGACCCGGTCCTACGTACCCTCAATGACTGAGGGATCAAAGCTACGTAGTTCTTAATTCTTTGTTTTGAAAAACTGTGTTTTATCTTTACCTTATCTTTTGGTTTTTTGAAATATGACTCGAGCGTTCATGAATACCAAACAAGCTTCGGCCAGTGGCGTTCACTACTAACTTGAAAGAAAAGTGTTGGAACCGATAATCAGTCGAGCAAGTACTCAAGTGATTACTAGTCGCAACGTTTTATTATATTTTTGAAAAGATTTTGGAAAAGGATGAGTCATAGCGATGATTACCACCAATGACTCATATTGTTTTTTTTTAAGTTTTTTAACTAATTTGTATTTGATTAAGGTGTGGGAGCTTTCGTGATAGTCAAACAAGCGAGAGCTTCGAGTGACTACCATTAATAACTCCATCATTTAACGATCAAACAAGCGAAGCTTCGAGTGATGGTTAATGATTTTATTTATGAAAAGAGCCTTAGGTTTTTATTTGAAAATATTTGACTTGGGGTTTTGAAAAGAAAGTAGAACATTTGCAAATCCTTTTTTATTCTAAACCAAGACGCAACAATAGCAAATTCACAAGCGAATAACAATTAATACACAAGAGTATCATGATATATGAATCTAAGCTAACATGTGAAATTGCAAAATAAGTCCCAAGCAAGGCATGTATTTATTCAACCTAAAAAAAAACAATCTAGCAACCTAAACCTCAAACCTAAACTTTAACCTAAAGGCACACATGGTGGAACCAACCCTAAACCAAACCCTAGTTATAGGTCAAACAATAGAAGGTATTATTCAATGAAAATAGGCCCATGGCCAAAACTAAGCATGCAAGGAAAACTTTGATCACTAAGCAGAATCTATGATTATTTTACAAGAACTATTAAGAGATAGAATAAAGGATGAAGGAACAATTTGTACAAAATTGAATCTAATGAATCTTTTCTAGCCATCTTCACCACTTTGGATTGAATACTCTAAACACTTTGTGGGAGTCATTTAGCAAGATCATCAACAACATAACAACAACATAATTAAGTCACAAGAACACTAACATTTAAACTAGACTTGAATCCTTTCTTGCAATCTTCACCACTTTAAATCAAAAGTACTTGGTACTTAGTGGGAATCCTCTTGCAAGATCATCAATAACTCAACCAAGAAATATATCAAAATCAAGTAAGACCTAGCTTATTTATCAAATGCGAAATGAACATAATATTAAACTTTAAAATGAACTTGAATCCCTTCTTGCAATCTTCACCACTTTAGATCAAAAGTACCAAGTACTTAGTGGTGAATCCTTTTGCAAGATCATCAAAAATCAAACTAAACCTAATTTATTGCACACAATGCGAAATGAACATGACATCAAATTATGAAATAAATTTGAATCCCTTCTTGCAATCTTCACCACTTTAAATTAAAAGTACTAGGTACTTAGTGGTGAATCCTCTTGCAAGATCATCAATTACTAAACAAAGAAACATATCAAAACCAAATGAAACCTAATTTATTAAAGCATATGCGAAATGAACATGGTATTAAGCTCTAAAAATGAACTTGAATCCTTTCTTGCAATCTTCACCACTTTAAATCAAAAGTACCAAGTACTTAGTGGTGAATCCTTTGCAAGATCATCAACAATTAAACCAAGAAACATATTAAAATCAAATAAGACCTAATTTATTTACAATATGCGAAATGTGTATGATATTAAGCTATGAAAATAAGCTTGAATCCCTTCTTACAATCTTCACCACTTTAAATCAAAAGCAACTAGGTGCTTAGTGGTGAATCCTTTGCAAGATCATCAACAAAACCAATTAAAAATCAAGCAAAACCTAATTTATTTAGAGCATGCGAAATGAACATAATGTTAAGCTATGAAATGAACTTGAATCCTTTCTAGTCATCTCCATCACTCAAATCGAAAGTGCCTTAAGCACTAGTGATAGATCATATGACTAGATCATCAACAACTAAACAAGAACAACATTACTACTAAAGTAAAATACTCACAATGAAGAACATAAAATTAACTTGAGCATATTTTTTTGTTTAGTGAAATGACAACAAAATTAGCATGAAGCACCATAAATCCATTTATTAAGGGTGAGATACCAAATCTCACCCACCAACAACAACAAGCTACATTATGAAAATGAATATGATAACTATGCGAAATGGTGAAGGAAATGCAAGATGAAGAAAAGAAAATAAGTTCTAATGTAAAATGCTTGAAGATAATGCCAAGGTATCAAGGGTTTTACCTTATTTCTAAGAGAGAAAAGAAGAGATTGAAAGAAATGGAGGAGAGGGAGGAGGAGAGTGGCTTCGGCCTTGGAGAGAGGGGAGAGGAGAGGAGAATTGTTTTTGTGTTTTTAGGGAAAATGAGAAGCAAAAGTCCTTCATGGGTGAAAAGGAAGAGGTATTTATAGATTTTTGAGGTTTTGGGGTATCATTGTCTTTTGTTTTTGATGAGCCTCTAGGATTGAGTCTTAAAATTAAATGGAGGGTTGGGATGGATCATCACATGGATTAGGGGTATTGAAGAAACACAAAATAAGGGTGAAGGTGAGAGAGTGGAAGGCATGCAAGCCATAGGAAAAAAAAGAAAAATGAAATAAACTTTTATTTATTTTGGGAAAGGAGTGTCTCATGAAATAGGGTTAGGGGTATTTTTGTGATGGGATGTTACCAAAGAAGTAAGTTTGCATTTTTGGGTGGAAGCATTAGTGTAAGTGAGTGAGGTAATTTACCAAAGAGGCAAAGTTAAGGATAGGAATAAATCAAATCTTAGTGAATAAGAAATGAAGTGTGTAGAAACTTCTAGAAGGAGGGAGAGAGTGGGAGAGGGTATGCGCATAATGAGCTGAAAATGGGAATGAAAAATAAAAAACTTGTTTTTTTGGTGTTTTGTCTTATTGAGGACACTTCCTTGTTTTTTGAATTTGAATTTTAAATTTTGGGCATGTAAAATGGGAATGCACCTATTGAAAAAGGTTACATGTTTTTTTGGTCATCATAAAATAACCCCCCTAATTACTCTAGACAACAAAATTTGTTACTTAGTAATTGGGAAAATATTTAATGATCTTTTAATATTTTCTTATGCAATAAAAATAGGGAAAATGCATTTTAATTATTTTAGGCTAGGATATTCTCTCTAAAAATTGTACAAAAATTCCCTTGGATAAGAGAAAAATGTACTTTTGGTATGTGCATACTTTTGACGAGGAAATTATCCTGTTGCGAAAAATGACCAAAATGCCCCTAACCCTAAAAAATCCTAATTTGTCCAAAAAGTGCATTTCAACTTTAAAAATGATTTTAGAAACTTTGGAATGACTTTTAGGACCCTAAATGCAATGCATGATGCTATTTCTTTTATTTATTTATTTTTGGGGAAAATTAGGGTTTTGACCTAAAGCCGGCAAAAATTGGGGGTATGACATGTGCCCTCTTTATCTAGATTTTGACAAGGAATATGAATTGGCCGAAACATATTCCGAGGCAAAATAGAGATAAAGAATTCAGAGATTATGCCGATTTTGTCCATTTAGAAAAAAACCAAATTTCCTTTCTGTTCCTCCTTCTTTTTGGAATTTTTTTTTTTTTTTTTTTTTTTTTTTTTTTTTAGATTCTTGAGTGATCAATTCAAGCGCCCTATTGTGATGACTACTTAGCCTTCTATATTTTTTGAAAAAGCAATAAACGAAACTCGCGTCTTTGTGAAAAGGTAAAATGGGTACCGCGATTGAAAGCGATAAATGGGCACTTGACGTGCAGAAAGCGGTAAATTGCCCAGGCTGCCTAAAACCTGTAATCCTTAAACGAACTCTTGACGAATCCGAGTTTGCACGTAGCTTTGAGGAGCACGTTCTTCCTGAAATCTCTGGTCTTTCGAGCGGCATCGGGGATCGTTATCGACTCCGAATCGATATACAAATCAATCTGCGGCGTCCACTGTATCTTAGGCTTGATACAACTATTCCACTATGCCTCGCATGGGGCTGCGGTCCATCGCGTTGCTCGTATACGATGTAAGACCTCTCTTTTGCGCACTTGGGCGCTCTCTTTTCTTTTGTGCGCTTGGGCGCTCTCTGTTCTTTTCTTGCGTGCTTGGACGCTCTCTATTCTTCTCTTGCGCGCTTGGACGCTCTCTCTTCTCTTCTTTTGCGCGCTTGGGCGCTCTCTTTTCTTTTTCTCTTTTCTCTTTCTTCTTTTCTGACCTCTCCACTGAGGAGGGTTCCTCCTGGAACTTGAAGTTGAACATTAGGACCGAAGTACCTATCCCTCTTAATACCTGCAAGTAAGATGAACACACGTATGCAATGCAAATGCCATGATTGCTATGTTTCTTTTTCTTTCTCTTTTTTCTCTTTTTTTTTTATGGTGCATGTAATGCAAACGCCTGAATTTTCTTTTTCTCTACTTTATGATGCATGGCTGATGAGTGCATGATCTTATGCTTGATGCAAGTAATGCATTACTTTGTTTACTATCTTTTGTTTGTTTTTTTTTTTTTGCTCTTTTGCTCTTTTGGCTTTTCTTTTGCTGGCCCGACCAACTCGGAACTTGTATCATGTGACATCACAACCATCTATGATAACGATTCGAGAGCTGAGCTCTGTCCTCTTGTTCCCACGCGATCAGCGCTTCTTATTTGATTTTTGTGAGTTTACTTTGACTGAAAGATCATCTCTTTTTGTTGTTATTTTCAAAAATTTCGCAATGATCTTAATGCTATGATTTATGCACATTTCCATGATTTATTTATCATCTACCATAAAACATAGTTTTAAAGCAGAAATGAAAAGAAAGCAGCAAACTAATAAAGTGAAAAATTTGGGCTTTTATTCATATGGAAGCCAAACGTGCAGAATGTCACGCTGACTGAAAGGAGTACATTGGAAATTTTTCTGAAACTAGAAAAAAAAACAAGGAAAACGGGCGCAAGAGATCTAATGAATATTCTTTGTCTCTGGAGCACTTGATGCCAACTGCTCATATCTATAGCTTTGATCACCCTTTTATCCAAGCTTTTGGAGACGCTGCTTGCCTCTTTTATCTCTTTAAGTCCAACTTTTACGACGACTAATTTTTGCTGGATCGCCCCTTTTGGGGTTTTCAATCCACCGGTCGCTCAATTTTGCCTAGGCCGCCTCTCGGGTTTTCAACCTAGCGAGCTATTTCTTGTTTGGCTCATCTTTCTCTTTTTTTCTTTTTTTATTTTTCAGCGTAATACTCTTGATGAACTGAGTTGACTGGGTTTCGAGTTCTTCACCATCCATTTGGTGAGTATTAACGCTCCTCCGTAAAAGGCTTTCTTTACCACATATGGTCCGTCATAGGTAGGAGTCCATTTCCCACGGGGATCACTTTGAATAAGCGAGAATCTTTTTTGAGCACAAGGTCTCCTCATTGAATTCTCGTGATGACGAACTTTCTTGTCAATATTTGTTTTCATCCTTTGTTGGTACAACCGACCATGACATGAGCGCAATTCTTTTCTCTTCAATGAGATTCAATCGATCTAGGCGGGTTTGAACCCATTCACCTCTTCTAATTTGGCTTCCATGAGCACTCGGAGAGATGGTATCTCAACCTCGATGGGAAGTATCGCTTCCGACCCATATACTAGAGAAAAAGGGGTTGCCCGGTCGAAGTGCGACCAAGTATGATACCGTGCAAAGCAAAAGGAAGCATTTCGTGCGATCCTTGTGAGGTCACTACCATTTTCTCGCACAATTCTCTTGATATTCTTGTTGGTCGCTTCAACCGCCTGTTCATCTTTGGACGGTAGGGAGAGGAATTGTGATGCTTAATCTTAAACTCGTGTGCACAACTCTTTCATCATTTTACTATTGATTGCTACCATTATGCGTGATGATTTTATCGGGAGACCATAGCGACACACCAGGTCTTTCTTTACAAACTTGGCAACCACGGAACTAGTTATCCTTGGAATATGAGGCACTTCAACCCATTTGGTGAAGTAATCAATTGCAACTAGAATGAAGCGGTGCCCATTTGACGCTTTGGGCTCTATGGGACCAATGACATCCATGCCCCACATTGAGAACGGCCAAGATGCGGTCAAGACATTTAACGATGCCGGTGGAACATGGATATGATCGGCATAAATCTGACATTTGTGGCACTTTCTCACAAAACTGTAGCAGTCACCTTCCATCTGCAACCAGTAATAGCCAGCCCTTAATATCTTTCTTGCCATGGTATGCCCGCCGGAGTGAGTTCCAAACGTGCCTTCATGCACCTCTCTCATGATCTTTTCCGCTTCCTCCTTTGTCACGCACCTAAGGAGTACTTTATCATGGTTCCTTTTGTAGAGCACTTCACCGCTCAAGAAGAAATTCGTCGACAACCTTCTGAGTGTTCTTTTATCATTTTCTGATGCCCCTGGAGGATACTCTCTGTTCTGGATGTACTGCTTGATGTCATGATACCAAGGCTTATCATCCTCTTCATCTTCAATTGCTGCACAAGAGTGGTGATAATGTTCGCAAACGATCTTTGCGTCGATTCGATCCGGTCGTTCTTATCACGATTGACATTAAACATTGAAGACAAAGTAGCTAGTGCATCGCCAATCGATTCTCTGCGAGGCGAGATGTTGAAATGTGATTTCTTGAAGGGTTCAACCAATTCTCCGATGTAATCCTCGTGAGAGTACCAACTCGGGATCTCTCGGCCTCCCAATCTCCATTCATTTGATGAATGACTAAAGCCGAGTCTCCGTACACATCTAGTCTTTTGACTTTCCACTCTGAGAGTTGCTGAATACCCGAATACATGCTTCATACTCTGCAATATTGTTTGTGACATAGAAACGTAGTCTAGTGGTAACTGGTATGAAACGATTGTCGGGAGATCAACACGCCCACCCGTGCCCATAATTGGAAGCCCCGTCGAACACTACTCTCCATCTCTCATTCTCTCGGGACTTTCCTTCTTCAAACAAAGCCATAATGTCCTCATCTGGGAAATCGCACTGCATTGATTGATAATCTTCAATAGGTTGATGTGCCAGGTATTCGGCTAACGCACTACCTTTTATGGCTTTTTGAGTGACATAAAGAAGATCATACTCTGACAACTGCATCTGCCATCTGGCGATTCTTCCTGTGAGCGCAGGCTTCTCGAAGATATACTTGATAGGATCCATCTTCGACACTAACCAAGTGGTATGACTTAACATGTACTGCCTTAAACGGTGAGCAGCCCAAGCTAAGGCACAACAAGTCTTTTCTAGCAATGAGTACCTCGTCTCACAGTCAGTGAACTTCTTGCTCAGATAATAAATTGCATGCTCTTTCTTGCTGGGCCATATGTTGCCTAGCACACAACCCATTGAATTTTCTAACACAATCGATATAGGATCAAAGGTCCGCGCGCAGACCGGAGGCATTAAGATAGGTGGATTCTGCAAGTATTTCTTAATCTTCTCAAAAGCTTCTTGGCGATCATCATTCCACTTAGTCTCTTGATTCTTGCACAACTTGATTTGAAAATCGGCTCACATGTGGCGCTTAAGCGGAAGATAAACACGAAATATAATTCAATCTCCCGAGGAAACCCCGCACTTCTTTCTCTCTGTTCTAGGAGCAGCATTTCAAGAATTGCACGCACTTTGTCCGGATCCACTTCTATCCCTTTTTGATCGACAATAAACCCTAATGACTTTCCCGACCTTACCCCGGAAGGTGCACTTGGCCGGGTTTAACTCGAGCTTGAACTTTCTTAACCGCTCGAAGAGCTTCGCAAGTTAACAATATGCTCCTCATCGATTTTGGACTTTGCAATCATATCATCCACATAGACCTCTATTTCTTTGTGCATCATGTCATGAAACACGCGTGACCATAGCCCTTTGATAGGTAGCACACGGCGTTCTTCGAGATCGAACGGCATGACTTTGTAACGAACGTCCCCACGGTCGTCGTGAAAGTCGTCTTCTCCATATCCTCGGAGCCATTTTAATCGATTATATCCCGAATACCCGTCCATAAAGGAGAACAGGAGTCTGCTTATTTGTCTTCGTCTACTAGGACATCAATATGAGGCAAAGGAAAGTCATCTTTGGGACCGCCCGATTCGGATCTCTCGTAATCAACGCACATTCTAACTTTCCCATCCTTTTGGGCATCGCACAATGTTAGCAACCCATTGTGGGTATTTAGCTACGACTAGGAAGCGCCACAAAGCTGCTTTCTTCACTTCATCTCTCGATCTTTAAAGACATCTCGAAGCTTCATCCTTCTTAACCATTTTAATCGAGAGCATTCGAGCTTGGTGGCGGCTTGTGCACCACTATATCGAGATCTAATCCGGGCATATCCTCATACGACCATGCAAAGATGTCAACATAATTACGCAGGAGTTGGACCAACCTCTCATATTCCCCCTTTTTCATTGAAGTGCCAATCTTAACTTCTTTCTTTTCACCTTCTGTGCCTAAATTGACAACCTCAATAGTTTCCTCATATGGTAGAATAACCTTTTCTTCTTGCTCGACCATTCTCATCAATTCCGGAGGAGTCTCCATCATCCTCAACATCTTCCTCACTTGATTAACGGGGTAATCAAAGTTAACATATGAACCATTGGCATTATTATTTCCAGAGACATTCATTTTAGATCTGCATTTGCGGGAATAGAAAAGCAATGAACAAGCAAAAATGGAGACACAAAATGAAGACACGAAAAGCAAGTTTTATTCATTTGAGAATTCAAAACTACATTTTATTGATAGATGATATCTTAAAAGGAAACATGCATGCCCTTATGAAAATGTCCTAAGGCCTCGGGCAGAGCCAAAGGATTTGCATTACAAAAATCATTACTTTGAAATGAAAATAACAGGAAATCGACGATCTTCCAGGTTGCCAACTTCTTCTCCTACAACGTCTGCGACAAACCATATCCCGACCTCGCCTTCTTCAAACTAACTCTTCCTCGACGACGCCTATATCGATTGGGATTCAAACATGCAAAGACTCTCGAAATTCTCGCTTAAGATCACCTATGGGACCCATCAAAGAACACGGGTTCTCTTCCCGAAGTTTAGCCAACCTCTTCTCACGCTTTTCCTCACCCATTTTTTCTCTTATCACCGAGTGGGCCAATAGCCTAACCCACGCCTGTCTTTATATTCTTGCAGATGCACAGGTGACAAGATTCCTTGTTCAGATCTCCCTAATCCCTTCCCTATCTGATAGCCATTCTTTAGCATAACTTTTGCTACCATAATAGCAACATTGGACAACTTGGGCACAGGTAATGGGGATCCTTCACACAAACACTGCGTTCGCAATTTCTAGGGATTGGAAAGCGGATTCAAGGGATTCTTCTGCAGCCTTCAATATAATGAGAAGGAACAGGCTTCATCGATCGTGAACTCTTCCTCTCCAAAGACAACTACAAGCTTATCGTCGACTATAAACTTGAGCTTCGGTGACGGTGTAGAGGAAGAGGAACAGCGCTCTTTGCATGGATCCAAGGTCTCCCAAGAGGCAATCAGATGAGGATTCAATATCCATAATCAAAAGTCACATAGAACACTTCAGCCCTATTTGCAAAGCGGAAACTCCATTTCCCTATGACTTCTTTTCTTTGACCCATCAAAGGCCCCGACTGTGGTTGAGCTGGGTTTCATGTAGGAGCAATCTACCTCTAGCTTGTTCATTGTTGATCCGGGCATAACATTCAACGAGGATCCATTGTCGATAAGAACCACGGAGAGCGTATATTCACCGTGACTTCACCGAGATGTGCAATGCCTTATTGTGCCCTTTACCTTCCAGGGTGAGCTCATCATCTGGGAAGGTAATGTAGTTAGATGCCACAATATTCCCAACTATGCCATCTAATTGATTGACAGAGATGTCTTGAGCCACATGAGCCTCATTCAGCACTTTAACTAAAGCATCACGATGAGCTTCTGAATTCAACAACAAGGACATGATGGAAATTTTGGCTGGAGTGTGGTGTAGCTGATCCACCACCTTGTAGTCACTTTGCCGCATTATTTTCAAGAATTCAACGACCTCCGAGTCCGATACTTTCCTACTTTTCACATGTGCTCGCCTCCACATCCTTTCCTTTTCGGATTCTCTCTTACGTTGCCTTGAAGGACTCTCCTCCCGAACTTGAGGAACATACACACGCCCACTCCCTCGGTTACCCCACTACTCCCCTTAATATTGGTAACGCCAAGAGCATCTTGAGATGTCGAGTAGGAGAAGCGCGATTGTAACTCCAAGGAACTTCATTGTTCTTCCGATTAGGAATCAAACATTATTATTCTTCTAACTAGGAGCCGGAATCTGGGACCACAATGGTTCTTGGTATGTCTACACCCAAATTCGATCGTATGGCACTTCAATAGGTTTCTGCCCTCCTCTACTCCCCTCTGATTGGAAAGTAAGAACATCCTCTTCCCTCTCTGGTATGCCTATCTGAATAATATGGCGATCCATCAAGTCCTGTAAGATCATCGTGAAGGTTTCACAATCTCCCACACACAAAGAGTCAGCACACCCTTCTTCATGGCAAAGACTCCTTTGTTAACAACTTCAGCTCCAAGACAACTCATCATAAATGACACTTAGAGGAGTCTTGATCTCGTGTGCCTTCTTTATCAATCGCCCACCAGAACTTTCTATGGCGTTGGTAGCTGGCCTCTGATGACCCGGCAGTGGGTTAGTGGTAATATTTGGATCCTCTTGCTTGAAAGTTATGCCTTTTGCATCTATCAAATCTTGTACCACTATTTTGAAGGCTTTCATATCCTCCACAACATGCCCCATCGCTTCCTTCATGGAAAGCACAAAGCTATTAGGATTGTACCCCTTGAAGTAAGGTGGTTGGGACAGTTTCATGGGCCTTGTGTTGATGAGTTTGTTAGTGATGAGGTAGTTGAAAAGGTCCTGTGTAGGACATGGGAATTGGGTCAAAGGTCTCTTTTGGTAGGCCTACCGTAGCTACTTTGATCGTTGTCTTGGAACGGACGGCCGTTTGTATGGGAGTGGGAACCGGAATGTTAGGTGGTCGATATGGTGGGTTGATGGTGATGGCATTGGTTTCTCCTTCCTTCTTTTTGGGAAAGCTGGAGAATGGCTTTTTCTCGGGAGTTTGCATTCTTTGGTAAATCCTTGTGAGATCTTTCCACTTCTCAATCCACTTTCCAACCTCTCTCCTACAATCACCGGATCTCGAAAAGTTGGACGAGACACTACCGATCAAAGCGGTCATAATACAACGACGGCAAAGTTTCCATGAACATAGAAACCAACTCCTTGTCCAAAGAGAGGGGGTGTAACTTATGCGCACCAAAGCCCTCCATCTCTCGGGCATACTCCTTGAATGATTCATCGTCTTTCTTACTCATGTTCTCGCACTGGTCCGACCGGCGCCATATCTCGCATTATATTGATCTCGCTTTGAGAAAAGCGCCCGCCAAATCTTTCAAAGAACGGATTTGGGATGGCTCTAACTTCATGTACCGGTTGAGAGATGCCCCCACCTAGAACGTCCCGGGAAGCAATGGATTAGCAACTTGTCGTCCCGGGAATAAGTAGACATTTTCTGCGCAGACATCGCCGGATGACTCTTTGGGCAAGTAGCACCTCTATATTTGTCAAAGTCGTGGACCTTGAACTTTGGGGGTAGCACCACATCGGGGATAAGGCACAAATCTCTTGCCTCTCTAGCTCAAGCCAAAACCTTCGACCATCCTTAGCCTTTCTTCTAACATTTGGAATTGTTCCTTGGCTGCTGGTGTTCAAAGTGGAATAACCCCGAGGAGAATTACTTACAACATATTGCGGTGGCGGCATCGAGCATCGAGCACGGGGATAAGCGAGTTGCTCGACACGAAGCCCCGAGTCCGCGAAAAAAAACGGTGGTGGTGTAGTGAGATTCTCGAGGAGCGGGCCGAGGTATAACAATTGGGTGAGGAATCTGCATGCGGGGTTCAAAGATTACTCTTCCGGCCCAACAGACACTGGCCGCACATTCTCGCTGTCGACACAGACCAACCTCTCCGATTTGCTTCTTGACTGGGGGAGTGTATCCCAAAGGAAGACCATAAGCAAAGCATCGGGCGATCCAAAGTCATTCCCATCTTTCAAGGACAACAAAAGCCTCATCACCTCACTCATCTCGCGCTTTAAAGCATTCATCTCGTTCCTCATTTCGGGATCATTCGATCGAGCTACAGGGAGTCGTCGCTCGATTCTCGCACTCACGAGGCGGGCTTGTCCCACTTCCATTCATTTGAGTCCGAGCCGGAGGATTTCGATTCTCCGCCTTGGCTGGGGGTGGATCGATATCCGCTAAGATTGCCATTCCTCGGCCCGTGAGCGAGTCCAATACCGATGTTGACGCACCGACTTGCCTTTTCTGTTTATTTTAGACGTTTATTACATAAGGGCGAAAAAAAGAAAGATGCATGAATGAATGTATGAATGTATGCATAATGCTTGCTCGACGTCGGGAACCACGTAATGCCTCGTCTTGTCTTAGGCGCGTCAACTTTCCTTCCTTTCTTTCCTTTTCTTTTATTATTATTTTTTTATTTTGTTTTTTCCCTTTTTTCATTTTTTTTCTTTTCTCTCTTTTTTTTAGAAAATGAAAGGAACGAGGAATCAAAATAGCAAACCAAACATTTCACTCATTAAGAACAACAAGCTTTAATGACTTTGCCAATGGAAAAGGTGGTACCATATTCATAACGAAATAAAGTAAAGGAGTACAATATTTCAAAATACAATATTTAGAGCAAATGCTTTAGATAAAGAAATTCATCTAATCAACTCAATTACAAATGGCTTTAAACTCTTCAGTTCTCTTCCTCTTCTTGCTGACTCTTGCTCTCTGAGATTGTTCCTTGAACTCTATGACCAATGCCCGGCAATACTTCACAAACTTATATACCTCTGGAGGGGTGTTGAAGAAATACATTTCAGCCTCAGCTGCTCTTAGATTCCTGGGAATTCCTGCCATAGCTTGACTAGCCAGCTCGGATAGCTTTGAGAACTTGCCTTTCCACATCTGGGTTTCCTCCCTTAGCTCTTTAACGATATCTTGCTCCTCAATTTTCCCTATCAATTCCAAGTAGCGCTCTTCCCAACATCGACTCTCAACTCGAACTCGCCTTTATAGGCCTCCTCCGCAATGAAGGTTACCTTTTAATTCACCAAATATTTCTCTCTCAAAACTCAAGGCTTGTTGATATTCTTTGAGGATCTCCTCAACATCATTTTTCTCCCTCTCAAGGTTCCTCAGCTGACCCTTCAACTCTCTCACCAAGTGTGATTCTTGCTCGACTGGTGTGCTAGTGTCTTCCACTTTTGGGCTTCCTCAGCCGCTTTCTTGCTTTCTCTGCTTGTACTCCGGAGTTCTTCTCAGCTCTCTTTCAGAAATCCCTGGGCCTCTATCTTGCTTTGTTCCTCTCTTTTGAATCGCTTGACACTTTCTTCCACAGCGATCATCTTGATAGCATTTTCTTCCTCTAACCTTCCCTTTTCTAGGATCATCTCTTCCAACTTGGTTTGCAAGGCTTTCTTCTCCTCTTCTACTTTTGCTAAGGTGAATTTAGCTTCATTCAACTCCTCATGGGTAGGGACATAAGGTTCTTGAATCTCCTCTTCAAGGGTAAGCATCCCTTGATTTGGTGATCTTACACTCTGAAGCTTGTCTTTAAGCCATTGGTTGAAGGTGACATCACTAGTTCTTTTTGACAATTCTTCACTTCCTTTTTGCACTACAGATTCCCATGACTGCTGAACTCTTCGAAGCAAGTCACCGCATCTAGGCATCCCCTTATAGAGGTATATACGGGACAACATGCTGTCGGAGGGTGAGTTCTTCATTGGGTAACCGAGTTGCCTTAAAGTTAGGGAAGGGTTATAGTTGATGCACCCTTGAGTTCCCATGAGGGGTACATTCTGAAAGCTTCCACAACTGAACAACACCGTGGGTCTGTCATTCCAACATGCAGCAGCGTACCATCGGATTTGGAGGTCATTAAGGTTTTGCAGAAACTCGAACCATTCTGAAGTAGTTCTGACCTTCACCTCACAACTTAGAGCATAGGAAATTAACTCTTTGACATCTAGACGGTTATGGGCCACATGAAGAATAAGCCAGGCATAGAGGACATGGACAGAGAGGCATATCTTCTTTGTGCGGAACTGACTGTGACGGGTGAAAGCATGATATGTGTTGGCAAGAATGGCAGGCACGGGATTGACGGGGTTTTTGGTATCTTTGAAGGCTAAGAAGGCTCCAATGGCATCTTCATCAATATATTTTCTATTTGAGGAAAAGGACGACCCCAAATATGGTAAGAGCTAATACCAACTTGAACGGACCCGATTCTTGGCTAGAGCATAAGATTGCATTAGGTCTTCAAAGTATTCTTGTGGATACCCGGCTACACCATTTCTTTTCGGTTTTCGTACCTTTAATCGATCCTTACCAATCCTCAACAATGTTGCTAACCTCTCATCGTTGTAATACAGCCCTGGAATTGATAGGGCCTCGCTTCGAGACCAGGGAGAATCCCAAAAGTCGCTCGTACTCTTCTAGTGTGGGCGAAAGTGGAAATTTTTGAAGAAGAAGCACCTCGATCGGAATCATAGAATTGGCTTAAAGCCACAAGAGCCTCTTCTGGACATTCAATCGCAAGAGCTTGCGGATATTCCCATATGCTAAGTCGAAAGCATCTCTCTCAATTGGACCCATGAGGTCGCACACCGCCTCAAGCTACCAACATCCACTTTCTTCACAATCGGAGACGAGGAGTAAGTGAAGCTTTGCTACTTGATTCCATTTCGATACACCTATGACAAGATGGTGCATTATTTGGTGGTCCTCGACAAGCAAATGCAAATGAGATGTACTATGAATGCGTGGGTTGCAGAAACTTAAATTTATGCGATGCAGTGATGTATGCCAATGACAATGATGCTTTATGCAAATGCAAGGTTAGAAAAAACTTTATTTGCAATAACTCAGGTTTCTTTTTTGAAAGTACGGACCGCATAATCGCTTCATATAGACCGGTAGGAAAAAGCTACGTAGTAACTCTTTCTTTCTTTTTTTTTTTTTGAAAAGTAGGTCATATGTCGCTTGTATTTGAACGGCAAAAAGAAAGGCTATAATAGCAGCCCTTTCTTTTCTTTTCTTTTTTTTTTTTTTTTTTGAAAATTTTCTTTTAGGAAAGACATGTCTAAACTACAATGCAACACACAATTTGTATGTCCTCGTGTCCTACACGGTGGGAATCCTAAGTTCTAGGGCAACTTCAAAGGTTCCTTCCATGTAGTTCTAATTCACACCTCACAATGGCTACAGAGCTATAGAATCCTCATGGCGACATCCACAAATGTAGCGAACTACCAAGTGTGAAGCGTCATGAGAAAGCGCACTGGTTGAGACTTTCATGAGTATCGCATGCACAAAAGTCTCGAATGATGATCACTAATCGTCTCCACTCTCCTAGGTTTTGTTGGATCCGGGCATAGGAGCCCACTCATAACATACAAAATGTAAGGTGTGAAAGTGTGTGATTGAGGACATACTTTTCTAAAGTCTACCCTCCCCACCTGCAAGGAAAAAACCACATCAGTCCACACGTATAAAAAAGAATATGTCGTCTACCCTAAGGTTCAACATCACTTCAAAATAAATGAACTAACCTAAGGTGTCATCAACAACCATATAGAGCTTACCTCAAGAAAGGGAGCGAGAGAAGAGGGGATTATAATAGATGGGGAAGCATGCATAGTTATAAGCATATAAAGAAAGAGAAGAAAAAAGTAAGGAAATGAAGAAGTAAAGCAAAGACTAATCTCAAATCAAACATTTTGAACCACACATCGGATTAATTAGGCTTGACCCTCTTTGAACCAGAGATTCTAGGTTCGATCCCCAGTGAAGTCGCCGGTGCTGCGCCCGAAAAATCGGTTTGGGATTTCTCGATTGTACAACGTGAAAATTGTGAAGCCGCCACTAATATTTTAGTTTTTAGACCAAAACATTAGAAAAGGTCTTTTTACAAAAAGCGGGTGGTCTTTCAAAACAGTAAATGTGGGTTCTGGGGTCGGTTAGGTGTGTGGGAAGGTGTTAGCACCCACACCTCCTTTCTACCGAAAGGGAACCATTAATTCGATGTGTGGTTTAGATTGTTTGATTTGAGATAATTTTTGTTCTACTTCTTTTCTTTTCCTTTTTATTTGAAAATGTTTTTAGAAAAAAGAGAGAGAAATCTTTTTGGGATTTTTTGAAAAGTGAAACTAAACTAAGGTTTTTTGAAAGTGAGCTTGACGGGATATGACCCTGTCCTCACGTACCTCAATGACCGAGGATCAAAGCTACGTAGTTCTTAATTCTTTATTTTGTGATTTTTTGAAAGCGAGCTTGACGGGATATGACCTGGTCCTACGCACCTCAATGACCGAGGATCAAAGCTACGTAGTTCTTAATTCTTTATTTTGTGATTTTTTGAAAGCGAGCTTGACGGGATATGACCTTGGTCCTACGTACCCTCAATGACCGAGGATCAAAGCTACGTAGTTCTTAATTCTTTGTTTTGATTTTTGAAAGCGAGCTTGACGGGATATGACCCGGTCTCTACGCACCCTCAATGACCGAGGATCAAAGCTACGTAGTTCTTAATTCTTTGTTTTGATTTTTGAAAGCGAGCTTGACGGGATATGACCGGGCCCTCACGTACCCTCAATGACTGAGGGATCAAAGCTACGTAGTTCTTAATTCTTTGTTTTGAAAAACTGTGTTTTATCTTTACCTTATCTTTTGGTTTTTTGAAATATGACTCGAGCGTTCATGAATACCAAACAAGCTTCGGCTTCGAGTGGCGTTCACTACTAACTTGAAAGAAAAGTGTTGGAACCGATAATCAGTCGAGCAAGTACTCAAGTGATTACTAGTCGCAACGTTTTATTATATTTTTGAAAAGATTTTTGAAAAGGATGAGTCATAGCGATGATTACCACCAATGACTCATATTGTTTTTTTTTAAGTTTTTTAACTAATTTGTATTTGATTAAGGTGTGGGAGCTTTCGTGATAGTCAAACAAGCGAGAGCTTCGAGTGACTACCATTAATAACTCCATCATTTAACGATCAAACAAGCGAAGCTTCGAGTGATGGTTAATGATTTTATTTATGAAAAGAGCCTTAGGTTTTTATTTGAAAATATTTGACTTGGGGTTTTGAAAAGAAAGTAGAACATTTGCAAATCCTTTTTTATTCTAAACCAAGACGCAACAATAGCAAATTCACGTTTAATAACAATTAATACACAAGAGTATCATGATATATGAATCTAAGCTAACATGTGAAATTGCAAAATAAGTCCCAAGCAAGACATGTATTTATTCAACCTAAAAAAAAACAATCTAGCAACCTAAACCTCAAACCTAAACTTTAACCTAAAGGCACACATGGTGGAACCAACCCTAAACCAAACCCTAGTTATAGGTCAAACAATAGAAGGTATTATTCAATGAAAATAGGCCCATGGCCAAAACTAAGCATGCAAGGAAAACTTTGATCACTAAGCAGAATCTATGATTATTTTACAAGAACTATTAAGAGATAGAATAAAGGATGAAGGAACAATTTGTACAAAATTGAATCTAATGAATCTTTTCTAGCCATCTTCACCACTTTGGATTGAATACTCTAAACACTTTGTGGGAGTCATTTAGCAAGATCATCAACAACATAACAACAACATAATTAAGTCACAAGAACACTAACATTTAAACTAGACTTGAATCCTTTCTTGCAATCTTCACCACTTTAAATCAAAAGTACTTGGTACTTAGTGGGAATCCTCTTGCAAGATCATCAATAACTCAACCAAGAAATATATCAAAATCAAGTAAGACCTAGCTTATTTATCAAATGCGAAATGAACATAATATTAAACTTTAAAATGAACTTGAATCCCTTCTTGCAATCTTCACCACTTTAGATCAAAAGTACCAAGTACTTAGTGGTGAATCCTTTTGCAAGATCATCAAAAATCAAACTAAACCTAATTTATTGCACACAATGCGAAATGAACATGACATCAAATTATGAAATAAATTTGAATCCCTTCTTGCAATCTTCACCACTTTAAATTAAAAGTACTAGGTACTTAGTGGTGAATCCTCTTGCAAGATCATCAATTACTAAACCAAGAAACATATCAAAACCAAATGAAACCTAATTTATTAAAGCATATGCGAAATGAACATGGTATTAAGCTCTAAAAATGAACTTGAATCATTTCTTGCAATCTTCACCACTTTAAATCAAAAGTACCAAGTACTTAGTGGTGAATCCCTTTGCAAGATCATCAACAATTAAACCAAGAAACATATTAAAATCAAATAAGACCTAATTTATTTACAATATGCGAAATGTGTATGATATTAAGCTATGAAAATAAGCTTGAATCCCTTCTTACAATCTTCACCACTTTAAATCAAAAGCAACTAGGTGCTTAGTGGTGAATCCTTTTGCAAGATCATCAACAAAACCAATTAAAAATCAAGCAAAACCTAATTTATTTAGAGCATGCGAAATGAACATAATGTTAAGCTATGAAATGAACTTGAATCCTTTCTAGTCATCTCCATCACTCAAATCGAAAGTGCCTTAAGCACTAGTGATAGATCATATGACTAGATCATCAACAACTAAACAAGAACAACATTACTACTAAAGTAAAATACTCACAATGAAGAACATAAAATTAACTTGAGCATATTTTTTTGTTTAGTGAAATGACAACAAAATTAGCATGAAGCACCATAAATCCATTTATTAAGGGTGAGATACCAAATCTCACCCACCAACAACAACAAGCTACATTATGAAAATGAATATGATAACTATGCGAAATGGTGAAGGAAATGCAAGATGAAGAAAAGAAAATAAGTTCTAATGTAAAATGCTTGAAGATAATGCCAAGGTATCAAGGGTTTTTACCTTATTTCTAAGAGAGAAAAGAAGAGATTGAAAGAAATGGAGGAGAGGGAGGAGGAGAGTGGCTTCGGCCTTGGAGAGAGGGAGAGGAGAGGAGAATTGTTTTTGTGTTTTTAGGGAAAATGAGAAGCAAAAGTCCTTCATGGGTGAAAAGGAAGAGGTATTTATAGATTTTTTGAGGTTTTGGGGTATCATTGTCTTTTTGTTTTTGATGAGCCTCTAGGATTGAGTCTTAAAATTAAATGGAGGGTTGGGATGGATCATCACATGGATTAGGGGTATTGAAGAAACACAAAATAAGGGTGAAGGTGAGAGGAGTGGGGCGCAAGCCATAGGAAAAAAAAGAAAAATGAAATAAACTTTTATTTATTTTGGGAAAGGAGTGTCTCATGAAATAGGGTTAGGGTATTTTTGTGATGGGATGTTACCAAAGAAGTAAGTTTGCATTTTTGGGTGGAAGCATTAGTGTAAGTGAGTGAGGTAATTTACCAAAGAGGCAAAGTTAAGGATAGGAATAAATCAAATCTTAGTGAATAAGAAATGAAGTGTGTAGAAACTTCTAGAAGGAGGGAGAGTGGGAGAGGGTATGCGCATAATGAGCTGAAAATGGGAATGAAAAATAAAAAACTTGTTTTTTTGGTGTTTTGTCTTATTGAGGACACTTCCTTGTTTTTTGAATTTGAATTTTAAATTTTGGGCATGTAAAATGGGAATGCACCTATTGAAAAAGGTTACATGTTTTTTTGGTCATCATAAAATAACCCCCCTAATTACTCTAGACAACAAAATTTGTTACTTAGTAATTGGGAAAATATTTAATGATCTTTTAATATTTTCTTATGCAATAAAAATAGGGAAAATGCATTTTAATTATTTTAGGCTAGGATATTCTCTCTAAAAATTGTACAAAAATTCCCTTGGATAAGAGAAAAATGTACTTTTGGTATGTGCATACTTTTGACGAGGAAATTATCCTGTTGCGAAAAATGACCAAAATGCCCCTAACCCTAAAAATCCTAATTTGTCCAAAAGTGCATTTCAACTTTAAAAATGATTTTAGAAACTTTGGAATGACTTTTAGGACCCTAAATGCAATGCATGATGCTATTTCTTTTATTTATTTATTTTTGGGAAAATTAGGGTTTTGATTAAAGTAGGACAAAATTGGGGTATGACAAGTGTGTTGTCTTTGCTGGCGCCAATTTCCTAGAGAAATGGCGCTGTGTCACCAGAGTGATGGATCGTGGCGTGTGTGTCGATGCCCGGGCGCCACATTCTTTGGAAATCTGGCGCTGGGTTTCTGTTCATGCCGGGAATGTGTCGTGTGTGAGGTGATCGCCGCTCGGGCGCCAAGTTTTGGGAAAATGGCGCCAGTGCACTCGCTTGTGTGTGTGTGTGCGCGTGTGTGCGCGGGATGTGGCGCCAAATGTTGCCCAGGCGCCGAGAATGGCGCTGTGTCACCGCTATTCATGTGCAATGTGTGTCTTGTGTGCCCAGTGCGGGCGCGCAAAAGTGGCCGCCAATGCGCCCGAGTGTTGTGCCAAGTGCAGGGCGCCAAATGGCTGCCCTGTGGCGCTTGTGGTGGCGCCTAGGTGAGTGTGTGCGTGGGTGTCTAAGTGATGGGCGCCAATTTGGCTGCCCATGGTGCCTGTGGTGGCGCGTAATGGGTGTTGCGTGTGTGTGGGTGCATGTGGCAAAGCACGTGGCGCCAAATGGGCGCGCCTGTGGCGCTGTGTCAGGGTGGCGCCAAAAGTGTCGCCAGGCGCCAGGCATGCGCTCGTGTTCGAGATCGGTCTCGATTTGTGTCTTAGTTTGTGTCTAAGACTGTGCTGCCAGGGGGGCGCCAGATTGCTAGAAAAGTGGCGCCCAGTGGTCGTGTTGTTGCTGGGGCGCCTAGTCCGTGTTGCACGCTGCGGGGCGCGCGGATTTGGGGGAAATGGCGCCTAGTGCTGCCTTGTGCCTAAGTGTGTGCTGTTTTGGTCCCTAGGTGACAGTTTGGTCCCTAGGTGACAGTTTGGTCCTAAGGGTGTGGTTTTGGTCCCTAGGTGTTGTTTTGGTCCCTAGGTGCCAGTTTGGTCCAAAAGGTGTTAATTTGGTCCCTAAGTGTTGATTTGGTCCTAAAGGGTGGTTTAGGTCCCTGAGTGAGGTTTAGTCCTCTAGTTGTGATTAGTCCTTGGGACTTGATTGTGTTGAGCTAGTGATTGAGGAGATTGATGATGCCATGGGGGCATGAGCCATGGGGGGCTATAAAAGAGATTAATAATGAGATGAGAAATGATGTGTTAATTGTGATGTTGTGAAGTGTGATTGTGGCATGTTCATAGAGTCTCATGCATAAATTCGGCTGCAGTCGCGACGTTGATATTGTGTTGATGAGGCCATGGGGGCCAGGCCATGGGGGCCAGAGTCATGGGGACTCAATTTGTTGATGATACTGCCATGGGGGCAAACGGTACCACATGCATGACTGCATATACATTGCATTCATCCTCATACATGAATTCTAAAGTGAATGTGATTGTTGTGCAATGACTTGTGATTGATTGACCTCTAGGAAGCTATTATACTGCTTATTATCACTTTTATTATATAGGTCGAGACTCACCCTTTCTGTTGTTGTTTACCACAGGTAGTCATGAGTGAGGGCTTGTACCTTCACTACTCCCCGAGTCGGTCTGCTCTGATATGTAGCACCTAGGGGATGTGATTTAGGCCTTAGTTGTTTTATTTTGCTCACTGTGGAGCTTTTGCCTTTGATATACTATGTATTGTTGATTACTCCTTTGAGATATAGTTTTATTTCCGCTGCGTGAATATGAGATTTTATTCCACGTGTTTTATGGTGTTACGTATTGATTTATATTTATGAGCTGAATTGGCTGTTGAGTATTTTTAAGAGATATGTGTAGCATTCCATTTGAAAAATAAATTTTTATACTCTGATTTTATTATAAATTGCCGGGTAGAAATGGGGTGTTACATCACTCATTTTGGTCTCTTGGAAGAAGCACAGATCAATACCACTTTCTCAACGAGACTCTTAACTCGACTCTTCTTGGCACTAATGCCAATCCCCCTCAAATTTAACGTTACAATCTTTATTTAGCAATGGATGGAGCCACCATCGGGATCACTTCCACCGACTCCAATAAGTTTGCCTCCAAATTTTCTCTTCTTTTGACAAGTTCCGATTAGCCCATAGAGATTACTTATCTTCAACAACAAACACTGAGATGTTACTACTGCTGCAGCCATTCTCAACTTCGTTAGGGAAAAAAGATGGAATATATAAATGAGGCTCCAGGGGATAGTTTGACCTGAGTGTGGTATTGGTGGGAAGCAAGGTAAGGGAGGAAGGTCGATTACCAGCAATATACTGCAATTGGGAGAAGAAGGGAGGGTTATGATGGCTTTGTCAAGCTGGTTAGAGAAAGTCGGCGAGAAAAGAGGAGGATCAGATGTAGAGGAGATAAGAACAAGTTTAGAGTCACACTCAAAGATAATTTTTGATTGGGCCACGGGTTTAGGGTCAAACAGAAGAGGTGGATTTAGGAAGAAACGAAGAGAAAGAAGGGGAGAGAACTGGGTCCAAGAGGTTAAATGGGCTTAGGCTATTTGGGTTGCGTGTTAAATGGGCTTAGGCTATTAAAGGCTCCATAGGCAATCCATTCATTTGATTGTTACCATCCCACACGGTAACCGCTAACGAATTACCACACTCATTTTCACCCTGCGACTTTTTCTCTTCCACGCAGGCATTAACAATCACTGGAGCCTTTTAATTGGAACTTGTAAATGTGCGAGAAATCTTCCCATGCTACGCCTCATCATCATTGCATAGTTGCCTTGATGAGGGACTCCTAGGATACGAGGAGTCACAAGTTGTACCACTATCGCCGAAATGATCTCCATGTTCCTCCCAAGTTTCACCGAGGTCATCTCCATAATCACCGCCGCCACTCTCACCGCCAGAGAAGGAGCTTGCACTATCATCACATGCAGAATCTTCACTTGAAGATGGATATGGAACCAGGACCCGCCGTCTTTTCTTCCTTTGGAGAGGACTATACCAGTCCTCAACCACCTTGATCACAAACAACTCACCATTGATATTAAACCTTTCCCCAAAATTAATAATGTCATAACCCAAAGTTTTAATGAGAATTCTGGCAACATTCAAGTATTTCCTCTTCTCTGTATTCTCATAAACTCCAACAAAGGTCACAGTGCCAATAACAATACACTTGAAAAAGTATTCGCTCCATGCGTGCACCGGTATACCCTAACACCTAATCCATGTGAGCCTTTCATCATCTACCTCGCTAGGACTCCACAGTCTTACATCCGAGAACCATGTAGAGAGCCAATCTTGGGCGTCTTCTAATAACACTTCAATTTCACCCTCTTCAAGACTTTCTAACAGTACAAGATTTGACCTCATTGGCGTAGCTTGGACAGAAAAGTAACCTTGCTGTATGAACGCTTCCTGGATTCTATAAGACATACCAGGATTTTTAATGACCCCAACATATTCTCTCTCAAACTTTTGAACGTCCGAAATGTCAACATTGAAATGGTGATGAGCCCAAAGTCTTCTAGGTCTTTGAGGAGGTCTATAGTTTATATTTTGAGTAGGACCACTTTAGTATTAGGGATAACGGATAAGGGGAGGGGAGGCGAATGGTGATGCGTTGGATACTGCAAGCCTTAACTTGCCTAACGTTCTAGGCTACTATTTCATGGGGGGGGGGTTTACCCGGTCAAGGTCATTTTGGATGGAGTTTCGACTAAAATTATCTGGAGGTAGTAAGTGTTTAGGGTTTGGGGTGGGAGGAGCCTTATTGATATTGATAGAGGGAAGTTTATTGGTCAACGATGGTTGCTTAACTGAGGAAGTTCTAGAAAACCTTGGGATGTTGACAAATAATTTATCTCTTCCAATGATAATATTATCAAGTTTCATTGCAAATCTTTCAACATCTTCCACATTCAACGCTTTTACGAAACCGAACAACATTCCTCTTTTATCTCTTTTGGGAGGTATCACCGCCTCCTCGAAGTCACCATATTTACGAAACGCCTCAAGCATATGCTTTTCTCTGAACGTTTCAAGAAATTTGGTGAAGAAGTAGGTTGATTTGTGTGCTTCCTTAGGATAGTAATGAAAACTCCTTGTGATAGCCATGCTTTTCCTACGTCGCTCATCCTTCTTATTCCGGACAACTTGCCATTTCGATGCTTCAGTACTCTTAACCTCTCTGTCATTCCCTCTTTCAGGTACCTTGTGTCTGCTCGATTGATGCCACATTGTTCCACTGACATTGCTTCAAGCTCTTCAACATGAAGGTACGAAATCAACTTCCAAAGATAGAAATCTCCAAGTAGAATGAGGTTGTGGAATTGTTGCAACACTAATCTCAACAATATTATCCTTTTTAGTGTAAGCGAGGTCGCTTTGGTACAAAAATGGTGGAAAGCTATTTCTAAACTTTTCCTTTCAGACCAAGCGTGAGAAATGAGGAAGATTAGCTGCCTTTTATAGCTCTAGAGTACATGATCCAAGAATAACCCTAGCTTAGAGGCACATTTTGTCCTATAGTGTGCCCAAATATGCAAGGTGCCTAGCAAAAAGGCAATATGTCCCTTTCCTGCAGGCACGATTCTCTGTTCCACTAACGCGTCCTTACTGCTCACTACAAGAAAATGCCTCATTTGCCACCAAAATTAGCCACGGAGCTCTGTCCGTCGCAACTTTGCCACGGATTTGCGACGATAGGTGTTTTAGGACAGATATTGAGAACAAGGGGGAAAAATCCCGCTCAAATTTGCCACGGCATTAGTGTTGGTCGCTAATTTGCGATGCACTAAGGTTGGTCGCTAATTTGCGGACGGCGTTATCCGTGGCAAACGACTTAAATTCAAGTGGCAAACCCCAAATTTCATTTAACACACGTCCTCTCTCGTTCTCCTTCTCACTCTCACCGCGTTCTCTTTCTCACTCTCACCACGTTCTCGTTCTCGTTATCACTCCTCACCATCGCCCTCCGCCTTCCACCCACGTCTCTAACTCTCACTACGTCTCTCCATCTCACTGCAAACTCACTGGAACTCACTGACATAAAAGAAGCAACTCTCGCAGACGATCTCACTGCAACCCTCGCGCTGAAACTCGCTGTGTCTCGGAGAACCACCATCGGCAGAACCAAAAACCCTCTCCCTGCATCCATAGCTCCACCGCGACACCACCATTGCAACTAGGTAGACTCTTCTTTAACCTTTGTGAGTTTTAGTGTTACACGATTCTTATTTTTGCAACTTTTGAGTTACACGATTATGATTTGAGGGTTCCCTTTTTTGATTTTTGCAACATTTGAGTTACATAATTCTTATGTTCATTGCAATTTTACTGGATTTTTGAATTTTAGGGTTACACGATTGGGATTTGTGGTATTTTTTGGGGGTTCCCTTTTTTGTTATTTTTTTTCTCATTTGATACTAGGTATGAACTATTAGATAGTTTTCAAATAAGAGCAACTGTGTTATTTTTGTTTCTAACCAAATAATGCCAAATATTTGCTAATCTTTCATTTAAAAATTGACTAAACAACATTTCGATTTAAACAAATTTTTGAAAACTCACATTCGATGATGTTTCATGGGTTTCTCACTTTAATGAGGTTTTGTGGAGAATTCACAGCGGGAAGATCAAGATAATGTGGTCAACGAATTGAAGAGCATTCTTGAAGAAGGTTCATCTTTGAAAATTCAAGGTATTGTGGATTGTTGCAGCTTTGTGATAGTTCGGATATTCTGAATTGTTTGTTTTCTTCTTGTTATAGTATAGTGCCTGAGGTTTGGTTTATGTTTTGCAGTTGATGAGTTGCCTTTAGTTGAGATTGAAATTTGAACAAGGCTATTTGCCGAGAAAAAGCTTCTAAGGCAAGTTATTGTTCTTAGTTCTTACCAAAGTCGTTCTCATTCTCTTCTTTTTGAAAAAGGATATTGAAAGATAAAGGCTTCTTAGTATAAGGGGCTATTCAACTTTGTAATAATACTTGCTCAAACAATTTTTGCAATGTTTATTTTATCTTTAGCATATTTGACAGGCTTATTTTGGTACTACTACATGTGTTTGGGTGACTTACTTGGACTTGGTGGTGGGGGAAATTTTGCTTTATGCTTGGATGGTGATTTGTAAGTATTTCAATTCTCACTTTGCTTAGTTTCTTTCATTACATTATACTCATAGTTGAAGTATCACTAGTGCGAGTTTAAGGCGAAATAATATGAACTTAATGAATTTTGTGGTGCAAGCAAATCTTTTTGCAATAGATGATGAAAATTTACGACAAGGCAAGCTACAAAATAGTCTTGAGGTCCTTGCTTTTATGTTTTCTATGTTTTCTGTTTTCACGTTTAATTGCAAAAGTGTATACTATTTTCACTATTTCCTCTGGTGTTACTTTAGTGAGGAACAAAATTCTGTTGCACGACTAATAAACATGCTTCATAATAACGACCCAGAGGAAATGTTTAAGGTATATTCTTATGCCTCCATGTGTAAGTGGGGTTTACTTCTTGAGAAGTATATATATGAATATCGGTGAATAACTCGTCTCCTTCTTATTTTCCTTTTTGAATCATATTTTACTGCAGTTGATCAGGCGATTGCAAGGCCAAAATGGGGACGTAGTGGGAGAAGAAGTTCTCGCAACACGAGAGAAAAATATTTCAGCTATTAAATGAGGTGACTTAAAAGTGTATAATCTTAGAGGAATAATTTAGTTTCTCCGCATACTCCCATACTGGCGTACAACTTTAAAATATTGTTGATTATAAACTATCTCGAAATTTTTTTAATTTTATTTTATCTGCATGCTGTGTAGATATTTTATGTAATATTTTGTGCACCATATAATGTTATCATCATGTGATGAGGAAATAATAGCTATTTTGTTTCAGACTATTGAAGCTCTATCTTATGTATCATCCTCGAATCGGGCCTCGAGATCAGATTCTGCATCTGTGTCTTGAGGTATGCTTGACCCCGCAAACTTAAATGATCAAGTTGGTTTCACTTTTGTTTCCCCTTCACTCTCAAATAGCTCTCGTAAGACTCGTAAAAGGGGACTACACATGAAGTTGTGGCTTGAAAACTTATTCCCCGCCACCCAACCATATGTCATGGGCATACCTTTTTCCCTCAGTTGAGAGTGTAGCTCTTTAGTCCGAATGAAGAAATGATTTTTAAGGGCATTGCAATGCTCATGCAGAGCTTTGCTTTGCTATTATAACACCGGGAAAAGAGTACACAACCACCCATAATTTAGTTCCTTTTGCAAATGGGCACCTTGAAATTTATATCTTTCCAAATAATCCTTACTTTTACTAATGTTACAAAAAAATTCAGCTAACAATAGTAGGCGTTTAAGGATTAACTCGATAAAGTGAAAGCTAAAGGTGCCCATTTGTAAAAGGCACAAAGTTTAGGGTGATCAAATTCTCTTCTCCCTAGTCATTAGTATTAGCTTTAATGTTTTCTTGACATTATTATGATTCTTTGTCTCGTCCCGACTATGATAATTTCGTTATTTTGCACAATTATTCACCGACTTGTTTTTTATATCTCTTTTCTTTGTGATAATCAGTCGCTAATGATCGTGACCTTGAGCATGTTGCTTATGAATTTTTCACTCGTGCATTTGTATTATATGAAGAAGAAATTGCAAGATTTATCGATAACGAAATCCTTTTAAGATTTTCTTAATACCACTAAGGTGGCCTTTTCTAATCCATCCGCTAATCATTTTTCGTGATTCTAAAGCCCTGTAATCGCAATACATTTAATTATTGGGACGCCCAGAGAATGAACGCGTCTTTGGTGTTGAGAACAGGATACATTAACACACAAAGCCACATTGGGGTATATTACTCGATTACTTGCTTTCCATTCTCTCTCTCCCTTCACCATTATTTTCTCAAGATGATGGCCATCGACAAATAGGTTATCGCAATTTTTATTCAGCCTTTTATGTATTCATTCCACAACCTAAGATGTTGTTCTATATTTCTGCAGATTCAAAGAAAGCTTTTAAAAAACCCGATCGGTGCAGAGCGGTTTATGCATGCTCACATCTCTTTTGGGTTGATGATCAAGATGGCATTAAGGATGGAGAAAGGTATATCGTAAATACTCACGTAGGGTTAATTGGGATGATCAATATAGCATCATCATGGTTCATAAAGCATTTATGCCTCTTCATGACTTATCAAATGTAATTATGTCACCGCATAAGGTTTATAAGGGGTCTGTTTACTTGCAAAAACACAAATGTTTTTGTTTTCACTTTTAATTGCAAAGCGCCTTGATGCACCTTCTTGGCGAATACATGTAAATGTGTATATAAGTACGTTTATTGTTTATATACATATGTAAGTATATTTATATCTCTGTGGTTTTGTATTTATATATAAGCGATACACATGTAAATCGTAGCATGCTTCACTTTCCTCTCTCACAATACGTTGGTTTGTGATGCGCTTTATATATTTCTCGTATTTTTGTATAGTTTTATTCACCAAATTTCAGTAGTCTTGTTCACATTTCCTTGTTAATTGAATATAGGAAGAAAACATCCATTTTGTGAGCACCCTTGTAGCTTCGTCGCACCACAACAGATTGAAGAACTCGGTCCACGAGTTCATTGGTCCGCTAGCAGGAGCTATATCTTCCGCCCACAATCGGCTGGTAATTATTTGCTATGTTTTCCCTATTTTAATTATAATGTATAATTATCGACTATTCGTGTTTTTATCTTTGGCCGTAAAAATCTGAGTAGAAGTACATCGCACTCGTCGACCTGTAATTTTGTATAATCTCCCATGCCCTCTTCCCTATTTATATACAAATGTCAAACTTAATAATCGTCAATAATCGCCAAATAGCAATTTATTATCGCAATTCTAGACACAATTTATAATAATTGTCCTAATAGAAATAATATATATAATAACAATATATAATGTAATAATAACATCATGATCGCCATACTAATAATCGCCAATTCTAACAATGTCATAATTTTCTGTTGTGTTAGTTAACATGTAGACCATCAATTTCCTTTGGTCTCAACCTGCCTCTAACTATTGGATTATCCTTTAGTTTGTAAAGCCTCATTACAGAGCATTTTCATCTCTGCTACACACGCTTACTTTATTGGTAACTAGTTGCTGCTCGACATTCAATTGTATACACCATTGCAGGTCTTACTGATAACTCATATTTATATGAGTTATTTGTGCCTCTAATCATTAAATTAAGTAAGTTCTCAAGTAATATTAGTATAGTATTTATTGCATTTAAGTTAATATTAGGAAAGGAAGAGCTAAACACTGCTTTGCTATGAAATTGACACATTTGGTGCCCTGGTGAATGTTTTGATGTATTTTGTGAAGTAGTGCAGTGTTTAGCGCTATAGAGTCTAACGCTATAGCGTCAAGAAGGCAGATCAGCTGAGCATCTAAAGGAAAAGTGCAATTTTGGCGCCAAGCTCATTAATCCATGTTCCATATCTTGTGTCCACTGTGCTTGCTGACATGTGCGGATTTTATTGGATTTGTGTGGACACTTGTCATTGCATGAGTAAAGAAATAGTGGAGTTGGTGAAAAAGCAAACATCACCTTTATTGACTTTTGAGAAGATTTGTACCTCATGCTAGATATACTAGATATGCTGATTTCCTCCCTTTTTACCTTAGGATTTTCAGAGTAAGAGAGAGTATTGGTAGAGAGAGAGAACGTGACATTTCTTCTTCTCCATTGATACACTTTTGAAGCTTTTGCGTTTTTAGTTTTCTTTCTTTTGTAATCTCTGTATTTCTCACGGTGTAAGGCTGATGATGTACCATCTCTGTGTGGATGATTAGGAGACTTCAAGCTTGTATCTTTTTCACTTGTATTCTCCTTCTTACCTACGGTAATGCAAGTATTTGTATTTGTGTTATTTTGATGATGCTCAACATGAGCTAAACTCTTTGAGTTGGGTTGCTATAAGCTTGTAATGAACCTTTAATATTACATATATAATTTCTCACGTTTTGTGTTTTAATCCTTGTGTTATAATTCTTTCAATCTTGTTTTACATTTGGCCACGTAAAACAAGAACTTCTGTGGATTCAGATATGAACCATAGAAAGAACTCAAGGGTTAATATAAACGAGAAGGTTGGTTAAAGACATTTAGCCAACTTTTGCTTCCTCTAGACATAGAAGTTGCAATAGTTTATAAAGCTTAAGCTGTGGGACCTTGAATATACAGGGGTGAACTTATTTAGAACCTAGACATAGGCATCTTGTAATGAAACCACGGCGCTAGTATTGAAAGGCTCAAAATATTTGCAATACGCTTAACGCTATAGCGTGTGACGTTATAGCGTCTTGTTTCGGGAATTTACGTAGTGAAAGCAATCCAACTTATTTCTCTCATATTTTAACTCACTGTTAACTTGTTACTTTTACAATCTTTGTTCAACTGAAACTTTGTTACAAAACTATTTGCTACTTCTTCCTCTAAGTGTAATTCCTTTTTAAACTCTAAAATTAATACCAACTCGTGGAGACGAACTCTACTTATCAAGATATTACTTGTTGCGATTGTGTACACTTGCACAACTACTTTTCGCGACAACAAGTTTTTGGCGGCGTTTTTGGGGATTGCATTTAATTTTTATTGTTTAGAAATTATTACATCCTTAGGGAGGTTTTACCTTGGCAATTGTCTGTGGTGTGTTACAGGAAGTGCTATAGCGTTTGACGTTATAGCGTATGCCCAGATCAGAACCACCCACTTTTGAGTTTGATCCTGAACCAGAGAGAAGATTCAGAAGACTAAGACGCCAACAAAGGTTACAACAACTCAGACCAACTATGTCTGAACACTCTAATCAGACTGGTAGAGGCACAATTGGGGGAAGAACTCCCTCACAAATAGGAGGAAGAATGCCAAGAGGTGGAAGGCAAGGTCCTTTTACCCATACTGAAGTTGATAATGAATACTGGTACAGAGACAGATTCATTAATCAAGGACCTGATCAAATGGTGAATGACAGAGACAGGCCAATGAGAGATTATGCTGTGTTTGATCCACATTCCATGGAAACAAGCATCACTAGGCCTGTGGTGACTGCTACTCACTTTGAGTTCAAGCCTATGATGTTCCAAATGCTCCAAACAACTGGACAATTTGGAGGTTCCTCTCAAGAAGATCCTTTTGCTCATCTGAGAAACTTCCTTGAAGTGTGCAGCAATTTCATTATCCCAGGGGTGAGTGAGGATGCTTTCAGGCTGAAACTGTTCCCTTATTCTTTAAAAAGACAGAGCAAAAGCTTGGTTGAACTCCTTGAGTCCAATTCTATCACAACTTGGGAAGATATGACAAAGAAGTTTCGGAGAAATATTTCCCACCAAACAAAAATGCAAGGATGAGGAATGACATCACATCCTTCAAGCAAAAAGAGGGTGAATCATTACATGAGGCTTGGGAAAGGTGGAAGGAGTTGCTTAGGAAATGTCCACATCATGGAATTCCTATAGTAATTCAAATGGAGACTTTTATAATGGGCTAGAGGCACCTACTAGGTCCATGTTGGATGCCTCATCCGGAGGTGTAATTCGAACTCATCATATAATGATGCTTTGCGAGCTCATAGAGCGCATTGCCATTAACAGCTTCTTCATGGCAGCCTCTTTGAAGGCTGAATTCTACAAGGAAAGTAGTGGGGTTCATGAAGTGAGTGAGGTTTCTCGCTTTCTCGGCCCAAGTGGGCGCTCGACAAACATGATAAAGGAGTTGAACATCGATAACGCTAGAGCGCCCGATGCTATAGCGCTGAAAAAAGACAATCGCAAAGAACAATTGAACAAGCTCCTCTGGAGAAGCCGGTTGTGTATCTTTTGTGGGCGATCTGTATGAAGAATGTACAACAAACCACCTCGCATCACAACTATAGGTTACAATAGGGGTAACAACCCTTATTCCAATACATACAACCTCGGTTGGAAGAACCATCCTAACTTCGGATGGGGGAGGAAATAATGCTAACACAAGCACAAATGCTCCCGCTATTCCCCGTGTTTTCCAAGACAACAACAACTACCTCCAAGACAGAATGCTCCTGCTCTCGCTATGGATAACTCAATGGAGTCTCGCTAAGGTCATTCATCGCTGATTGTAAAACAACAATGCAGACTCATGAAGCATCAATCAAAACTCGGAGAATCAAGTGGGACAGATTGCATCCGCTTTCTCACGCAGCGCGTAATGGTGGACTCCCATCTACTACTAAACCTTCTTCATCTCATGCACCGTGCAAGGAGCATGTGAAAGCAATAACCACCGTAAGTGGTAAAGAGGTAACTCATCGCACCCAAGAATTTAGAGTCAAGTGTTCTTTGAAAATGAAAAGAATTTTCAGACGTTATAAGACTGACGCTATAGCGTCAAATGCAAACAGAACACCGAACCTAAATTGGTGCTCGAATATCCCCTGCTCCCCCTTACCCTCAAAGGTTAAAAAGGCACATGAGGACAAACAATTTAATAAATTCCTTGAGGTGTTAAAACAATTGCACATTAATGTTCCTCTAGTTGAGGCATTACAACAAATGCCCAACTATGCCAAATTTATGAAAGATGTTTTGACAAAGAAAATAAGGTTGGGAGAATTTGAAAGCGTGGCAATGATCGGGAATGCGGCATGTTGATGCAAAATAAACTCCCAGAAAATTAAAGGACCCGGTAGTTTCACACAATACCTGCTCCATTGGAAATTTTTATTCTGGTCGTGCTTTATGTGACTTGGGGGCAAGTATTAACTTAATGCCCAAGTCCATTTACACACAATTGGGTATAGGAACCGCTGGACCTATTTACTCTAAGCTCTCGGTTAGGCGATAGGTCACTTGCCTATCCCGAGGGAATCTTGGAGGATGTATTAATTAAAGTAGATAAATTTGTTTTTCTGTTGACTTTGTTATTCTAGATTTTGAAAGCAGATGCAGAGGAACCTATCATTTTAGGTAGACCCTTTTTGGCTACAGGGATGACACTCATTGATGTACAAAAAGGGGAATTGACAATGAGAGTCAATGATCAAGAAGTTAAGATCAATGTTTTGAATGCATTAAAGCTTCCAGATGTCAATACTGAAGAGTGTTCCTTTGTGGTTTCTCTTGACGAGTGGTGCAAAAACATTTTTAAAACTAACAACCACTGGGAAAGGTGCTTAACAATACCGAGGAACATGAATTGTTGGAAGAAGAGGAGGTTCCAATAGAAAAACAAACTGTGAATGAGGTTTGGGCTAGGAGATATGTAACACCCCCTTTCTAAACAACTTTTATTTATATGTATTTCATCGAGTTTTCAAAAATAAAATCATTAAGTGGAATGTCACATTTCAACGCTTATAAAAACAATCAGCTCATAGTCAATTCATAAGGAGTTTATAAAATATTAGAACGACACGAAAGACACGTTTAGGGACGGGCCCACAACACTGTTTTTAGTTTACAAAGACCAAAATAAGATAGTAAACTCGTCTCCAACACGGCGGAAAATCATTAAGTCTAGAATCATACTTAGTACATCAGCAATAACAGTCTAAAACATCAAATAATAATGATTATATTACTACGCCCCTCCCCTGGTGCTACATATCAGAGCTGAGACACGACTACTAGTAGGCGGGCATAAGGATGCCCTCACTCATGCATTTACTGCGGCGTTGCCACATAAGAGCAACATTCCAAGCGAGAAAGGGTGAGTCTCTTTATACGAGATAATAATAATTAAGATAAGCATTATGATAAGAAAGCAAAGTAAGAGACACTCAATCGCAAACATTAGTCATATCACAAGATACCTCATCACTTCATAATTTATTCATAAAGCTATAATCAGCACTGGACATTTTAACACGTGTAAGAATGTATGCATGTATGCAGCATGCATGTGGATCCATCATCACCGCTTTAATTTATTTTGCCTGGAGGGCGCTCGCCGCTTTGGACCGAAGTCCCACACCGCTTTATGCAACATGAGTCATGTGACACTATGACTATGCATCACACACACCAAGCACAATCACAACAATTATTAAAACTCACCGCTTGTATATATCAATTCAACATCATCGTTATGTAACCCTTAAGGTCACCACACCGCTTTCACATCTCCGCTTAATTACAAACTCAGTCGGTATTCTCTACTTAATAATTTAACTCAACAAATATTATACCACACCGCTTAAACTCAACAATTATTGTACCGCACCGCTCAAACTCAACAATTATTGACCACTTTCAAGACATTGGCACACATGAAACATATATATATATCCCCACGGGTCCATTCTCAAGACGCTTTCACACTAGAGTCCCATACACCACATTTTATTTTGAAAAAAACATCATCTTTTCATTTAGAAAAAAAAATCACGTTTACATTTAGAAAAATATCACATTTTTGGTATGGAAAACAACTGTGAGGCCGTGAGGAACAACAACTAGAACAGGGAGAAAATAGCAATATTCAACCCAACTCAATTCTCAACCTCAAAAATATAAGTTTTATCCTTCAGTGAAAATCATTAAAACTCACTAAGAAAACCATCAAGCTCATCAATGGAGTTAACAAATAATTCCCCACACTCACCCCAAATCGCTTATCACAATTATCACAACTCCATCAATAAATCATCAAGTCATCAAATAAAAATCATCACGAGTCCATCAAGGAAATCATCGAAAATTACCCAACAATTCATCAAGACTCACCAAAACTAAGCATCAACAAGGCAACTCAATCACATTATAATAACTCAGTCCAACAACATTTCAAACAATTCAATTCAGCAACTCTCAGTATCACAACAATCAAACAATTTCATCAAACATCATATTATCACAATAATTCCACATTCCCATAATCCCAATCTCTACAACCTAACCTATACATAATACAAATCTTAAGGGTTATTATAGGCATAAAGAAGAGCCCCCTTACCTTGCAAAACTGAAGAATTCAATCCTCACCAAAATTGCCAGAAATCGTGACAAGCTTCCTTCTCCCTCTTTCGCAAAACCGTGGCTTCAACTTCAGGGAAAAAAAAAGGGGAAAAACAACAACGATGGAGGGTGAGGAATTGAGGGTTGCAACGTGAAAAAGGGAAGAAAAGGAAGAGAATGGATCGATTCATTACCTGGTGAAGAGTTTGAGAGAAGCTCTTCTTCCTTCTCACGCCGTCGCGCACGCAGCTCTCCTCCCTCTCTCTGTTTTCTTGACTTCAACGTGGGAATGAATAATGAGGCCTTTCTCAAGGGTTTTGGGAGTTTTAGGAATGGGCTTGGGTCAAAAAAAACGACTTGGGCCCTAATCGCACCCCCTTCTTTATTTAATTAGGCACCCTCTGAAATAAATAATTCCAACATCACTTTTCAATAAATATTGAAATCCCTCAATAACTTAATTAAATAATTAATTAAATTATTTTGGGGTGTTACAACTCTCCTCGAAATTACCTGAATCAAACAGCTCCGGGTAAGCTTCTTTCATCTTACTTTCCACTTCCCACGTCGCACTCTCGCCAACGGCTCCCAACCAAACTACTTTTACTAGCTTGATCTCCTTCCCCCGCAACACCTTCACTTCACGGTCTTCAATTCTAACTGGCATAGTTTCTACAGTGAGGTTCTCCCTCACTTCCACATTATCCATCTGAATTACGTGCGACGGATCGGGGACATACTTCCGTAATTGAGATACATGGAATACATCATGCAGATTAGACAGGCTAGGTGGCAAGGCCACCCGATAGGCAACTTTCCCAACTCTTTTCGAAACTGTATGGGCCAATGAAACGAGGGGTTAACTTCTTAGACTTGTGGCACGACCCACTTTGTCACCGAGTGACTCTCAAGAATACATGATCACCAGCTTGAAACTCTAGATCTTTTCTTCTCTTATCATGATAGCTCTTCTGCCTACTCTGCGAGGCTTTCATCTTCTCTCGAATCATCTTGATCTTCTCTGTGGTCTCCCGTACGATCTCGGGGCCTAACACCACACTCTCTCCCAATTCATACCAACACAAGGGTGTCCTACACCTCCTACCATACAATGCCTCGAAAGGCGCCATCCCGATACTCGCGTGAAAACTGTTGTTATAGGTGAATTCAATCAATGGCAAATGAGAATCCCACGAACCTCCTTGCTCAAGAACGCATGCTCTCAACAAATCCTCTAGTGACTGAATGGTCCTCTCCGTCTGCCCATCTGTCTGGGGGTGATAAGCGGAACTCAATCTCAATTTAGAACCTAAGGCCTCCTGCAAGCTCTTCCAAAATTCAGAAGTAAATCTAGGATCCCGATCAGACACGATACCCACAGGAACACCATGCAGCTTCACAATTGTCTTAACATAAATATCTGCCAACTTCGGAACTGGATAAGTCATATTAATCGGCAAAAAGTGAGCAGACTTTGTCAACCTATCAACAATCACCCATATAGCGTCAAATCCCTTTTCATCGTATTCGCAATCCGGTTACAAAATCCATGGAGATACTATCCCACTTCCATTCTCGTACATCCAATGGTCGCATCAACCCCGCGGCCGATGCTCTACCTTAGATTTCGACACGCCAAACAAGCATACAATTGGGCTACATCACGCTTCATGCCGTGCCACCAAAACAATTTCTTCAAGTCTTGATACATCTTTGTGGCTCCGGATGAATACTCAATTTACTTCGATGACCCTCTTCCGAATTGATTTCCTAATCTCTTCATCATCGTGATACAAATCCTCCCTGGATCTCAACACGCCTTGTGCATCTATCTCATAATCCTTACTCTCGGAATGATCAATCCCCCGCCAATTCCACACTAGTTTAATATCTTGCTTTTGAGCCTCCCGAATAACGTCTAGAAATTCATTATGGATCTTCAACATTCCCAGCCGTACACTTTTAGGCGTTACTTCGCAGACCAAACTCAAATCCCGAAACTGCTCAATCAATTCGAGCTCTTTCACCATCAACGCTGACACATGAAGGGACTTCCTACTCAAGGCATCGGCTACAACATTAGCCTTCCCCGGATGGTAATTCAAGCTAAAGTCATAGTCTTTCAATAATTCTAACCACCTCCTTTGTCTCATATTCAATTCTTTCTGATCAAACAAATACTGCAACCCCTTATGGTCACTGAACACTTCAAACTTAGAACCATACAAATAGTGCCTCCATATCTTCAAAGCAAACACAATCGCTGCAAGCTCCAAATCGTGAGTAGGGTAGTTCTTCTCATGAATCCTCAACTGTCTGGACGCATAGGCTACTACCTTACCCTCTTGCATTAGCACACCTCCCAAACCCATCTTAGAAGCATCGCAATATACTACAAACGGTTGGTCTGGAATAGGCAATACCAAAATAGGAGATGTTGTCAACCTCCTCTTCAACTCATTGAAGCTCTCTTTGCACCGTGCATCCCACACAAAAGCCTTTCCTTACACGTCAATTGAGTCAACTAAGGGCTAGCTTAGAGAAAACCTCTATAAACCTCCCTGTAATAACCAGCCAACCCCAAGAAACTCCCTCGATCTCCGTCATCGACCGGGCTCTCCCACTGCAACACAGCATCCACCTTGGCTGGGTCTACCGCTATACCATCATCGGAAATTACATGGCCGAGAAAACTCACCTTGCTCAACCAGAATTCGCACTTTGACAATTTCGCATAAAGCTTCTTTTCTTTCAACACCTCTAGCACCATCCTCAAGTGTTCTGCGTGCTCCTCTTCTATCTTAGAATACACCAAAATGTCGTCTATAAATACCACCACAAAACGATCCAAGTGACTATGGAAGGTACGGTTCATATACTCCATAAACACTCCGGGTGCGTTAGTAACACCGAACGGCATCATAGTATATTCATAGTGCCCATATCTAGTTCTGAAAGCTGTCTTCTGAACATCATCATCCTTCACCTTGATTTGGTGATATCCCGACCTCAAGTCGATTTTGCTGAACACTTTAGCACCCACCAACTGATCCATCAGGTCGTCAATCCTCGGGAGCGGATACTTGTTCTTGATTGTCACCTTGTTCAACTGTCTATAGTCTACGCAAAGTCTCATACTCCCATCCTTCTTCTTCACCAACAACACAAAGTGCTCCCCAAGGCGCACACACTAGGCCTTATGAACTTCTTCTCAAGTAACTCTTCTCATTTGTTTCTTCAATTCGAGATAATTCAGACGCCGACATCCTGGAGTGCGGTGCCATAGACACGAGCCTCGCACCTGCACAAGATCAATAGTGAATTCAACCTCTCTCTCCGGTGGGACACCGGAATCTCATCGTGGAATACCTCAGGAAACTCGCATACTACCCTTCAACCCTTCAATGATATCTTGACTCTCAGCGAGACGAGAGACGCCATCAAGGCAAATAGACGAACCTCTTCCTTCATTAATCTACGCAATTGACCAAAGAGGCAAAAGAAATGCATTCTTCTTCCTCTCAGGGGCAGAAACTCACCGATCTATCGAAACAATTGATATGTACATGGTTATCAACTAACCACCCATACCAAGGATAACATCTAATCCTCCAAGGGTAAACAAATAAGGTCTACAAGAAAAATCTCTCAAGACCGACAGAGGACACTTAGCACACACTAGGGAGGTAGTTCATCGAACCCTTATTGGAGTATCAATAACCATCTCCTCATCATAGAAGACAAATCAAGATTCAATTTCTCAAAGACACAATGCAAAGAACGAAAGAATGGGTAGCACCCAGTATCTACTATAGCAATTAAAGGAGTATCGAAATAAGACAAGTACCTCGAATCTCGTTAGCATTCTCGGTTCTGCTAGAGCAAACACTTTCCCTTGGCTTTCTCCCTCTTGGGCTTAGGACAATTAGCACTCACATGTCCCGCTTCATCACAATTGTAGCAGACAATCCCCTTCTTCTCACATTTAGTGGCTATGTGGCCTTTCTGACCACACTTGAAACAATGGACCTCGGAACACTCACTACTTTTATGACCGTGCTTTTACAAGTAAAACACACCATACCCAAGAGGCACCTCCCCACTTGGCTCTCGGCCAAGACTGCTTTCCACTTGCTTTTACCTCCAGCAACCTCATAGGGCTTTCCCCTAAACTGATTATTCCTCTTCTCCTTCACAGCCTTGTATGCAGCCGAACTATCCTCCTCATAGATCCGACACTTATCAACCAGCCTAGCAAAATCCCGAATCTCCTGATATCCAATCGCTTTCTTTATATCCGGCGGAGGACCACTCTCAAACTTGACGCACTTGGAAAATTCAGAATCGGCTTCATTGGCATAGTAAGGACAAAATTTGGCCAACTCCTCAAATTTGGCGGCATACTCAGCTACCGTCTTATTTCCCTGTTTCAGCTCCAAGAACTCCACTTCCTTCTTAGCTCGCACATCCTCAGGGTAATACTTCCTCTTGAACTCTCTTGTGAAAACCTCCCAAGTAACTTCCTCACCAGCACCTTCCAACCTTCGCGACATTCCCAGCCACCAATCGTCAGCTTCCTCTCCCAGCATATGGGTCCCCAACTTCACTTTCTCAGCAGCAGTGCACTCCATGACACGGAAGATCCGCTCTATCTCCTTTAACCAGGCCAAGGCCCCATCGGGGTCATACCGACCCTTGAAGGTGGGTGGGTTTTCCCTCTGAAACGTCGCTAAGTTACGAGCATTCACAGCAGCACCAGCATTTTGATTCCCAACAGCTTGGGCTATGGCTTGCAAGGCAGCAGCCAACGCAGCATCATCGCGTCTTGCCATCGAATCGAACTTCTACACAAAGGAACACAATTAGCTACAACAGATATAACACTTAGACACTTGGTCTGGACGGACCAACTTCTCTCGATACCACTAATGTAACACCCCCTTTCTAAACAACTTTTATTTATATGTATTTCATCAGAGTTTTCAAAAATAAAATCATTAAGGGAATGTCACATTTCAACGCTTATAAAAACAATCAACTCATAGTCAATTCATAAGGAGTTTATAAAATATTAGAACGATACGCAAAGACACGCTTTTAGGATCGGGCCCACAACACCTGTTTTAGTTTCTGGCACACCAAAATAAGATAGTAACTCCGTCTCCAACACAGCGGAAAATCATTAAGTCTAGAATCATACTTAGTACATCAGCAATAACAGTCTAAAACATCAAATAATAATGATTATATTACTACGCCCCTCCCCTGGTGCTACATATCAGAGCTGAGACACGACTACTAGTGATGTGCATAAGGATGCCCTCACTCGCTGCAGCACTGCAGCGTTGCCACATAAGAGCAACATTCCAAGCGAGTAAAGGGTGAGTCTCTTTATACTGAGATAATAATAATTAAGATAAGCATTATGATAAGAAAAGCAAGAAGAGACACTCAATCGCAAACATTAGTCATATCACAAGATACCTCATCACTTCATAATTTATTCATAAAGCTATAATCGCACGGACATTTTAACACGTGTAAGAATGTATGCATGTATGCAGCATGCATGTGGATCCATCATCACCGCTTTAATTTATTTTGCCTGGAGGGCGCTCGCCGCTTTGGACCGAAGTCCCACACCGCTTTATGCAACATGAGTCATGTGACACTATGACTATGCATCACACACACCAAGCACAATCACAACAATTATTAAAACTCACCGCTTGTATATATCAATTCAACATCATCGTTATGTAACCCTTAAGGTCACCACACCGCTTTCACATCTCCGCTTAATTACAAACTCAGTCGGTATTCTCTACTTAATAATTTAACTCAACAAATATTATACCACACCGCTTAAACTCAACAATTATTGTACCGCACCGCACTCAACAATTATTGACCACTTTCAAGACATTGGCACACATGAAACATATATATATATATCCCCACGGGTCCATTCTCAAGACGCTTTCACACTAGAGTCCCATACACCACATTTTATTTTGAAAAAAACATCATCTTTTCATTTAGAAAAAAAAAATCACGTTTACATTTAGAAAAATATCACATTTTTGGTATGGAAAACAACTGTGAGGCCGTGAGGAACAACAACTAGAACAGGGAGAAAATAGCAATATTCAACCCAACTCAATTCTCAACCTCAAAAATATAAGTTTTATCCTTCAGTGAAAATCATTAAAACTCACTAAGAAAACCATCAAGCTCATCAATGGAGTTAACAAATAATTCCCCACACTCACCCCAAATCGCTTATCACAATTATCACAACTCCATCAATAAATCATCAAGTCATCAAATAAAAATCATCACGAGTCCATCAAGGAAATCATCGAAAATTACCCAACAATTCATCAAGACTCACCAAAACTAAGCATCAACAAGGCAACTCAATCACATTATAATAACTCACCCAACAACATTTCAAACAATTCAATTCAAAGAACTCTCAAGATCACAACAATCAAACAATTTCATCAAACATCATATTATCACAATAATTCCACATTCCCATAATCCCAATCTCTACAACCTAACCTATACATAATACAAATCTTAAGGGTTATTATAGGCATAAAGAAGAGCCCCCTTACCTTGCAAACCGAAGAATTCAATCCTCACCAAAATTGCCCAGAAATCGTGACAAGCTTCCTTCTCCTCTTTTCGCAAAACCGTGGCTTCAACTTCAGGGGGAAAAAAAAAGGGGAAAACAACAACGATGGAGGGTGAGGAATTGAGGTTGCAACGTGAAAAAGGGAAGAAAAGGAAGAGAATGGATCGATTCATTACCGGTGAAGAGTTTGAGAGAAGCTCTTCTTCCTTCTCACGCCGAAGCGCGCGCCAGCTCCTCCTCCTCTCTCTGTTTTCTTGACTTCAACGTGGGAATGAATAATGAGGCCTTTCTCAAGGGTTTTGGGAGTTTTAGGAATGGGCTTGGGTCAAAAAAAACGACTTGGGCCCTAATCGCACCCCTTCTTTATTTAATTAGGCACCTCCTCAAATAAATAATTCCAACATCACTTTTCAATAAATATTGAAATCCTCAATAACTTAATTAAATAATTAATTAAATTATTTTGGGGTGTTACAACTCTCCTCGAAATTACCTGAATCAAACAGCTCCGGGTAAGCTTCTTTCATCTTACTTTCCACTTCCCACGTCGCACTCTCGCCAACGGCTCCCAACCAAACTACTTTTACTAGCTTGATCTCCTTCCCCCGCAACACCTTCACTTCACGGTCTTCAATTCTAACTGGCATAGTTTCTACAGTGAGGTTCTCCCTCACTTCCACATTATCCATCTGAATTACGTGTGACGGGTCGGGGACATACTTCCGTAATTGAGATACATGGAATACATCATGCAGTTAGGCAGGCTAGGTGGCAAGGCCACCCGATAGGCAACTTTCCCAACTCTTTTCGGAAATGCGGTATGGGCCAATGAAACGAGGGGTTAACTTCTTAGACTTGAGGGCACGACCCACACCTGTCACCAGAGTGACTCTCAAGAATACATGATCACCAGCTTGAAACTCTAGATCTTTTCTTCTCTTATCATGATAGCTCTTCTGCCACTCTGCGAGGCTTTCATCTTCTCTCGAATCATCTTGATCTTTCTCTGTGGTCTCCCGCATGCGATCTCGGGGCCTAACACCACACTCTCTCCCGATTCATACCAACACAAGGGTGTCCTACACCTCCTACCATACAATGCCTCGAAAGGCGCCATCCGATATACTCGCGTGAAAAGCGTTGTTATAGGTGAATTCAATCAATGGCAAATGAGAATCCCACGAACCTCCTTGCTCAAGAACGCATGCTCTCAACAAATCCTCTAGTGATCGAATGGTCCTCTCCGCTCGCCCATCATCCATGCGGGGGTGATAAGCGGAACTCAATCTCAATTTAGAACCTAAGGCCTCCCGCAAGCTCTTCCAAAATTCGAAGTAAATCTAGGATCCCGATCGACACACGATACCCACAGAACACCATGCGACTTCACAATTGTCTTAACATAAATATTCGCCAACTTCTGAATCTGGATAAGTCATATTAATCGGCAAAAGTGAGCGGACTTTGTCAACCTATCAACAATCACCCATATAGCGTCAAATCCCTTTACTGTATTCGGCAATCCAGTTACAAAATCCATGGAGATACTATCCCACTTCCATTCTGGTACATCCAATGGCTGCATCAACCCCGCCGGCTTCTGATGCTCTACCTTAGATTTCTGACACGTCAAACAAGCATACACGAATTGGGCTACATCACGCTTCATGCCAGGCCACCAAAACAATTTCTTCAAGTCTTGATACATCTTTGTGGCTCCCGGATGAATACTCAATTTACTTCGATGACCCTCTTCCAGAATTGATTTCCTAATCTCTTCATCATCAGGGATACAAATCCTCCCTCGGTATCTCAACACGTCTTGTGCATCTATCTCATAATCCTTACTCTCGGAATGATCAATCCCCCCTGCCAATTCCACTAGTTTAATATCTTGCTTTTGAGCCTCCCGAATAACGTCTAGAAATTCATTATGGATCTTCAACATTCCCAGCCGTACACTTTTAGGCGTTACTTCGCAGACCAAACTCAAATCCCGAAACTGCTCAATCAATTCGAGCTCTTTCACCATCAACGCTGACACATGAAGGGACTTCCTACTCAAGGCATCGGCTACAACATTAGCCTTCCCCGGATGGTAATTCAAGCTAAAGTCATAGTCTTTCAATAATTCTAACCACCTCCTTTGTCTCATATTCAATTCTTTCTGATCAAACAAATACTGCAACCCCTTATGGTCACTGAACATTTCAAACTTAGAACCATACAAATAGTGCCTCCATATCTTCAAAGCAAACACAATCGCCGCAAGCTCCAAATCGTGAGTAGGGTAGTTCTTCTCATGAATCCTCAACTGTCTGGACGCATAGGCTACTACCTTACCCTCTTGCATTAGCACACCTCCCAAACCCATCTTAGAAGCATCGCAATATACTACAAACGGTTGGTCTGGAATAGGCAATACCAAAATAGGAGATGTTGTCAACCTCCTCTTCAACTCATTGAAGCTCTCTTCGCACCGTGCATCCCACACAAAAGCCTTTCCCTTACACGTCAATTGAGTCAACGGAAGGGCTAGCTTAGAGAAACCCTCTATAAACCTCCTGTAATAACCAGCCAACCCCAAGAAACTCCTGATCTCCGTCACTGACTTCGGGCTCTCCCACTGCAACACAGCATCCACCTTGGCTGGGTCTACCGCTATACCATCATCGGAAATTACATGGCCGAGAAAACTCACCTTGCTCAACCAGAATTCGCACTTTGACAATTTCGCATAAAGCTTCTTTTCTTTCAACACCTCTAGCACCATCCTCAAGTGTTCTGCGTGCTCCTCTTCTGTCTTAGAATACACCAAAATGTCGTCTATAAATACCACCACAAAACGATCCAAGTGACTATGGAAGGTACGGTTCATATACTCCATAAACACTCCGGGTGCGTTAGTAACACCGAACGGCATCATAGTATATTCATAGTGCCCATATCTAGTTCTGAAAGCTGTCTTCTGAACATCATCATCCTTCACCTTGATTTGGTGATATCCCGACCTCAAGTCGATTTTGCTGAACACTTTAGCACCCACCAACTGATCCATCAGTCGCCAATCCTGAGCGGATACTTGTTCTTGATTGTCACCTTGTTCAACCTGTCTATAGTCTACGCAAAGTCTCATACTCCCATCCTTCTTCTTCACCAACAACACAGGTGCTCCCCAAGGCGACACACTAGGCCTTATGAACTTTTTCTCAAGTAACTCTTCTAGCTGTTTCTTCAATTCATTTCTACCCGGTAATTTAAATCAAAAATCAGAGTAAATAAAAATCATTTCTGGTCATCTTTTGGTTTAGTGTGTTATAAAATAGTGAACTGATTGACTATGGGATTACTCAGGTAACTGATACTACTTGCAACAGGCATTGGCCACCTTCGCAAGACTCTCAGTGATGCCCTTGTAAATACACCAGTGAAAGAAATTCTGACCTTAGTGGCGAACCACAATTTAGCCATAGTCAATTAGCACACTAATAGTATAACATAAATCATTTTTCACTAAATGGAGCGTCACACTTCTCTCTTAAAACACTCAACAGACAATTCATCTCATAAACGTAATCAAAATACGTAACACCATAATCACGTGGTAAACAATCTCCTAACATGCAGCGGAAAACAAAGTTACATCTCAAGTAACACATAGAGAATCATATATGACAGCTCAACAGCGAGCACAACAAAGCAAATGAGTCTAAACCCCAACCCCTAGGTGCTACGTATCAGAGCAGACCGACTCGGGGGAAATAGTGAAGATATCAAGTCCTCACTCATGACTACCTGTAGTAAACAACAACAGAAAGGGTGAGTCTCGAACTATATAATAAAAGTGATAATACGCAATATATACAATCACAGTTCATAGCAACATCTAACACACCAATAATCACTCAATAACATTCATGCGCTCATGAGAATGTATGCAATGTAATCATGCATGTGGTACCATTTGCCCTCCGGCGTTCTCAATATTGCCCTCCGGCATTCTCATCAATAATGGAGTCCTCATGACTCTGGCCCTCCGGCCGCCCTCAGGCTTCACAATTCATTTTATAAGCTCTACGACCGCAGCCAAATGTATGCATGAGACTCCATGTAACAACACAAACACATTCTCAACAACTCAATACACACATTAACTCTTACCTCAGTATTAATCTCAGTTTATAGCCCTCCTGGCTTGGCCCTCCGGCCCATGCCCCCATGGCATGCTCAGTTGTAACACCCCCTTATATTTAAAGCTACTTAAACTAATAAAATCAGAGTTTAAAAAAAAAACTTTCCACGCACCTCAAAGAGGGTGGTTCATTTAATGAAAACAACGTCAAACATATTAAAAAAAAATTCAAACTCATCAAGCGCATCAAATGCGTATCATAGTCACATGGATTAAACCATCAAAATAACCTGTTTAACGTTTACAGTAATCCATCAAATAGTTTGCAAAGACAATGAAATAAAATTGAGTTCACATACTCAATACGTAAGTTCAAATCAGTTCAATACATAACCATGAATAAAGTGCTACTAAGACCCCAACCCCGGTGTTACTATCGAGTCGACTCAATAAAACCCAAGAGGCATGGCATCATCACTGGAATCACTGTTTGTCGCCACGAGAGCAGCAACAAGAAATGCTAGGGTGAGTCTCTTTACATAAATTATAACAAGTAAGATAAGCATTATAATTAGAACGCATCTAGGCAACCACAATACACAATAATAGATGAATCAACCATCAACAATATCTTATGCAAGTATGAGTATATGCATGTGTGCAATATGCATGTGGATCCATAATCATCACCTCGTTTGGCGAAGCCACATCATCCTACATCCTTCGTCACGTAATGCATATGAAATATGTGACACCATGACAATGCATTAACAACATCACAATTCATCACCACAATTATTTAACTCACCATTTTTGGCGAAGCCACATCATCATTCATCATTCACCTCAACTATTAATCATCACCTCATCAATTATTAATCATCACCTCATCAATTTATTAATCATCACCTCATCACTTATTAGATTAAATCCCACCTAAGGCCCAAACCCCTCATAAGGACCTTTTCTTCACTTAGGGACCATTTTTGACACACCAAAATTAATTTAGGGACTTAGGGAAAATATTTGGCATATTGGGACTAATTAGACACTAAGGGACTATTTTGTCGCGCCAAGGATTAATTTAATTCTTAGGGACTAAATTGTCACACCAAGGATTAAATTAATTCTTAGGGACTAAACCGTCACTTAGACACATTTGGGTACCATTGGCAACAAGTGCTGGATTCCTACAGCAGTACTCCTACTTGGCGATTTATTTAAAATAGCAAACGACATCGAAAAATTACAAAAGACCACTCATTGGAAAGCCCTCTGAGTGTAGTTTCTACCTATGATTTTAGTTTCTCAAAATCAGTGTCCAGTTGGTACAGTTTTTCAAAACACTACGCTGAGGTGCCCAAATCGGACAGAACGTTTTACCCAACTTGCAACCAAATTTTCTTTCTCATTTCTTAATGGAATTCAGTGAAATCAGTGCCTATTTCGTAGAGAATTAAGTCTATTTTTCAATGAAATAAGAATCGTTCAAAACGGAGTTCAATTGAGCACACAAAACCTGCAAAAACTGAACCTACTCCCAGTTTGACTCTAGAAAATTGACCTAACTTTAGAGACTCATAACTGGAGCTACACAACTCCGAATTTAACGAAACCAGTGCCAAAACGACCGGCCTTAAGTCTATTTTCAAAAACAATTAGCCACATAATTTTTGGATCAACCAAACAGTACCAGTTTGAGAAAACCGAAACAGTGTCCAGAAAAACACACAAAAACCATAAACAAGTAAGACTCATCATCAACCCCAATAAATTCAACAACACTTAAACACCATTTAATCCAACAAATACATGAGCATCAATTTAAGTCCCACAACACTTAGGCATTTAATCAACATCATTAAATCACCATATTCTCATATTTCACCACATTGAAGCATTTTATCAAACACATAACATGCATAATTAACAACTCATGTCTTTCAAACAACAAGCAACATGGTATCACCAAATTAAGCATCCAATACAACAGCCCACATATAATTAGCGCCAAATTCACACAATCAAGTCATTCCCAGAGCTATTCCACATATAATACATATCCTACAACTTATTATAAATGTAGTAGAGAATCCCCTAACCTCCAAATTGCAACCCAAGCAAGTCACCTCCACTAACAACCCAAGAATCACCAAAATAGCTTTCCCACCAACTTGAGCTCCAAAACCCCATCCATGGTAAAAGGAGAATGAAAGGAAATTAGTGTAGGAAACTTATACTAATTGATAGAGGAAGAAAAATGGAGTTGTTTGGTACCAAGAACACTTACCCAAGATAAGAGAATTGAATTTCTCCCCTCCCCTCCTCTATGTGCAGCTTGCGCAACATTGGCTGCTGCCCTCCTCTTCATTTTCCTTTCTTGGTTGTGAAATGAGGAGGAAAACCTACCCTCAAAGTTTATTTAATGGGTATGGGCCTACCAATGGTCCATGGGCCTCCATTTGCACTCCCTAGTTACTTACATACCTCCTCCCAATTTAATTAAAATACTCCCATTAAACTAAAATACTCACAATCTATTTACCACACCTCACTCCTTAATTAATTAATCACTCTATATTTATTTTAATATAGGCGACTAAAAGAATTACTTAATTAATTTAGCTAAATAACCGCTTAATTAAATTAATTAATTAATCACCTAATTAAATTAGTTAAATACTCATCTAATTAATTTTGGGGTGTTACAACTCTCCCCCACTTAGAATATTTTCGTCCTCGAAAATCACGCTAATCTCAACAACGAGATGAATCTAGTTCGCACTTAATCTCTTTGAAAACTTACACGATTTAAATCCTAATGTTAACCCCGGTACATCCACCTGCAACCCTTTCAAAGTTCTATTCTTTGGTCTGTGAAACACTAACGTATGCGTCTACTTCTCCTCATGGATCTCAACCTAATATATTGACTCCACCTCTTAGGTTACATAGCGTGTACTTTCATTCTAATCATAAATCGCCACTTACAAAGTTCAAGAATGACACCCAATTCCCACAGTAACGTCTCCCCCACTTAGCTTTTTGCCCGAACTCTCCTCTCTCTTGCCCTTACCACCCGACACATCGTAGGCTTCCTACTAAACCGAGAACTCCTCTTCTCCTTCACTATCTTGTACAAACGATTGCTATCCTCCTCGAAGATCTACGCTAAACTCACGAATCAACATCCGCTCTTCTTTTCCTCTAACCGTCCCCCTCCAAGTCCTATCGTATACACAACAGATCAAACACCCTTCCCTATACTCTTACTCCCCCAATTTGGTATTCTAATCTGTAGGTTGTCACAATCCTACCCGACTACCCAACACAAGGAACAACAACAATCATGGCCAGGGGCCCAACAACCTAACAACCGTAATTAACACAACAATACCAGTCTCAACAATTATCATATATCCCGTATTATTCACATCAACAGTTAACACAATCATAACAACGAAATTCGAGTTCAGCCTATTCCATAATTAGTCATTTTAGTCAACGATCAAATTATTCTTTCTAAACTCAGGTGCAGAAAATTCTGCAACTTTGCGCCTACTTTGGCGAATTAATTAAAATAGTAAACGACCTCGGATTTCAACAAACAAATACTCGTTGGAAAGCCACGGATGTGTAGTTTCTGAAAATATCTTTAAAGTTTCAAAACAATGAGCCAATTAGTACAGTTTTTAGAAATAACCCAAACAGTTCCAGTTTTCAAAAGACTGAAACAGTGTCCAGATTGTTTTCCAGAATTTTAACCAAACTTGTTTCACCTATAACTTGAGTTCTACAACTCCAAATGCAACCAAATCAGTGGCAAATTAACAAGCATTCAATCAAGTTTTCGAAATGACAAACCACATAATTTTTCAATTAGTGAAACGTTCTCAGTCACTGAAATACTGAACCCATGTCGAACATCTCAAAAACAGTGAATTCAACAACACAAACAATCATCATAATTCAGCCACCATTACTAATAATTCTACATCGAGTTTTATAAAAATAGCATTTTCAGAAAGTTCGCAAAAAGTATGCATAGCTTTACCGGTCCCCATGAATCTCAGCCTAAGGCATTGATTCTGACATCATTCCTACTCCTAAGTTGTATAACAATCATGCTTTCATGCTAAGCACGAAACCTTAAGCAAGTCAAACTCATCATGATCAATTACCAAAACCAATTATAATCATCACATACTTTTGCATTTCATCAAACACCAAATAAGCATAACCAATCATGCAACAACTTAAACACGCAAGTCCGAAAAGATTTAAACACGTAGACATCATCTTCACTCTCTTTATCCCTAGAAAATATTCATGAACATATAATTCTACCAAATTTAATTGACTTCATATCGCAAAATAATATAACCAACACATGCATCATAAAACAATTGCTTTGATTCAAGACTTGACATTAGTTTAACCTAAAGAATTAATTACCATGGTCAACACTTAGCAAGGAAAACTAGTCAAGTAATAGAAGTGCACCAAAAAGTTTCGTTGCGCAGTTTCATCATTAGATTTAAAAGCCACGTAAAACAATTTCAAGGAGTGACCAATAACAATAGTAATAGCAACAACAATACCAAAGTTAAGTCATAAAACGAACACACTTACACAATTGTAGTTCACGGTCAAAAAGTACTTAAAATTGTTTACATTTGTTTTCTAAAACCTTGACAATTATTATTGGACTCACATCCTCGTAGCATAAAAATTTCAACTTCCTTAGCCATGCAATTAGTGTAAAACTTCATCATTTTTCAAACAACCTTAAACCACAACCTAATCGTGCAAAAACCGAAATCATGTCACATTTGGAATAAAATCTTAAAACAACTTGGAAACAAAATTCAACACTAATTTGACATCCCATTTGTTTTCCAAAGGCATAAAATTTTCCAAGTACCGTTCCTTTTGAAAATCTTAGGACTTACAGTTTTGTCCGAAACGAGAAACTATATGCAATCCTAAAGCTCACTATCACACAATTATGCAACCACATAAACCACTACTTATTAGTTCAAAATTCTAGGTTCCGACATACACTCGGAAGGTAAGGAAAGTTAATCGTTTTATTTTCGACAACTCATATCATGCTCACAAACAAACCGAAGTGAAACACTGAAAATGTCAAAACTTCCAGTCAGGCAACTTCGATCGAGAAAATGAAAATATAGCATTACACATTATTTTCTTTTTGGCATACTATCTTCAAAACAATTAAACACAAGTCAAATCAAATTTAACTCACATGCATCACAAAACAATCAACATATGGCAAGGACGTCAATTAAGTGCAACAATTCTTCACACGCAATCTTCAAATATTGTTCATTGTATACTCACCACGGTTAGGTCATATAAAAATTATTTTCTATATCCTAACGGACTAATCAGACAACCAATCAAATTAAAATTAGTGCATGCATCCAAATTTAATAATAATCATGAGTTATTGTTGCCTCTTTCATTGGGGACGAGTGATTGGGGTGATCAGTCCCTCCTACTCATACAACCAACTAATTAAGGTCACAAAAACTACTTCCTCTCAACTATCACATTAAAAGATTTTTAACTTGTGATCCGAGTGCGAAGGCGTCGTCACGACTTTCACCCCTTGACGTCGTTAAACTCTTTTAATCACACCTATCTTACTGATACAAACAACAGTTGCGAACAGACCAAGCCAATGCTACAACTACCAGTTACGCAGTTCAGTCACTTATACATTAATAATGCAATATAACTTTCAATTCGTAATCCAAAGAAATAAGTCACAAGTCACATCAATGGAAGAACAATTAACAAAGGTAATAGAGAACACAATTATGATTTAGGACGAGTATCAAAACTCGAGGGTTAACAGACTCGACAACTTGGCCGGACGGACCGAACTGCTCTGATACCACTAATGTAACACCCCCTTATATTTAAAGCTACTTAAACTAATAAAATCAGAGTTTAAAAAAAAAAACTTTCCACGCACCTCAAAGAGGGTGGTACATTTAATGAAAACAACGTCAAACATATTAAAAAAAAATTCAAACTCATCAAGCGCATCAAATGCGTATCATAGTCACATGGATTAAACCATCAAAATAACCTGTTTAACGTTTACAGTAATCCATCAAATAGTTTGCAGCACAGCGGAAATAAAATTGAGTTCACATACTCAATACGTAAGTTCAAATCAGTTCAATACATAACCATGAATAAAGTGCTACTAAGACCCCAACCCCGGTGTTACTATCAGAGCTGACTCAATAAAACCCAAGAGGCATGGCATCATCACTCGGAATCACCTGTTTGTCGCCACGAGAGCAGGCAACAAGAAATGCTAGGGTGAGTCTCTTTACATAAATTATAACAAGTAAGATAAGCATTATAATTAGAACGCATCTAGGCAACCACAATACACAATAATAGATGAATCAACCATCAACAATATCTTATGCAAGTATGAGTATATGCATGTGTGCAATATGCATGTGGATCCATAATCATCACCTCGTTTGGCCGAAGCCACATCATCCTACATCCTTCGTCACGTAATGCATATGAAATATGTGACACCATGACAATGCATTAACAACATCACAATTCATCACCACAATTATTTAACTCACCATTTTTGGCCGAAGCCACATCATCATTCATCATTCACCTCAACTATTAATCATCACCTCATCAATTATAATCATCACCTCATCAATTTATTAATCATCACCTCATCACTTATTAGATTAAATCCCACCTAAGGCCCAAACCCTCATAAGGACCTTTTCTTCACTTAGGGACCATTTTTGACACACCAAAATTAATTTAGGGACTTAGGGAAAATATTTGGCATATTGGGACTAATTAGACACTAAGGGACTATTTTGTCGCGCCAAAGATTAATTTAATTCTTAGGGACTAAATTGTCACACCAAGGATTAAATTAATTCTTAGGGACTAAACCGTCACTTAGACACATTTGGGTACCATTGGCAACAAGTGCTGGATTCCTACAGCAGTACTACTACTTCGCGATTTATTTAAAATAGCAAACGACATCGAAAAATTACAAAAGACCACTCATTGGAAAGCCCTCTGAGTTTAGTTTCTACCTATGATTTTAGTTTCTCAAAATCAGTGTCCAGTTGGTACAGTTTTTCAAAACACTACGCTGAGGTGCCCAAATCGGACAGAACGTTTTACCCAACTTGCAACCAAATTTTCTTTCTCATTTCTTAATGGAATTCAGTGAAATCAGTGCCTATTTCTGTAGAGAATTAAGTCTATTTTTCAATGAAATAAGAATCGTTCAAAACGGAGTTCAATTGAGCACACAAAACCTGCAAAAACTGAACCTACTCCCAGTTTGACTCTAGAAAATTGACCTAACTTTAGAGACTCATAACTGGAGCTACACAACTCCGAATTTAACGAAACCAGTGCCAAAACGACCGGCCTTAAGTCTATTTTCAAAAACAATTAGCCACATAATTTTTGGATCAACCAAACAGTACCAGTTTGAGAAAACCGAAACAGTGTCCAGAAAAACACACAAAACCATAAACAAGTAAGACTCATCATCAACCCCAATAAATTCAACAACACTTAAACACCATTTAATCCAACAAATACATGAGCATCAATTTAAGTCCCACAACACTTAGGCATTTAATCAACATCATTAAATCACCATATTCTCATATTTCACCACATTGAAGCATTTTATCAAACACATAACATGCATAATTAACAACTCATGTCTTTCAAACAACAAGCAACATGGTATCACCAAATTAAGCATCCAATACAACAGCCCACATATAATTAGCGCCAAATTCACACAATCAAGTCATTCCCAGAGCTATTCCACACATAATACATATCCTACAACTTATTATAAATGTAGTAGAGAATCCCTAACCTCCAAATTGCAACCCAAGCAAGTCACCTCCACTAACAACCCAAGAATCACCAAAATAGCTTTCCCACCAACTTGAGCTCCAAACCCCATCCATGGTAAAAGGAGAATGAAAGGAAATTAGTGTAGGAAACTTATACTAATTGATAGAGGAAGAAAAATGGAGTTGTTTGGTACCAAGAACACTTACCCAAGATAAGAGAATTGAATTTCTCCCCTCCCCTCCTCTATGTGCAAACTTATGCAACATTGGCTGCTGCCCTCCTCTTCATTTTCCTTTCTTGGTTGTGAAATGAGGAGGAAAACCTACCCTCAAAGTTTATTTAATGGGTATGGGCCTACCAATGGTCCATGGGCCTCCATTTGCACTCCCTAGTTACTTACATACCTCCTCCCAATTTAATTAAAATACTCCCATTAAACTAAAATACTCACAATCTATTTACCACACCTCACTCCTTAATTAATTAATCACTCTATATTTATTTTAATATAGGCGACTAAAAGAATTACTTAATTAATTTAGCTAAATAACCGCTTAATTAAATTAATTAATTAATCACCTAATTAAATTAGTTAAATACTCATCTAATTAATTTTGGGGTGTTACATCAGTCACCTCATTATACACTCTCAACTCAATCAAGTCCCAAGGACTAATCTCATCTAGAGGACTCAACCTCACTCACGGACCTAAACCACCATTTAGGACCAAAACAATCATCTAGGGACCAAACTGTCACCTAGGGACCAAAACAGCACACTCTTAGGCAATTGGCGCGACACTAGGCGCCATTTTCCCCCACATTCAGCGCGCTCGGTGCAACACAAAGACTAGCGCCAGAACTCAAAGATTTTGGCACCCCGTGGCAACACAAACCCATCGGGCGCCACTTTTCTAGCAACTGCGCGCTCGGGCAACACATGCACCTAGACACAAACTCGCACACGCCTGCACACGATCTCGCACACGTGCACGGACTAGCGCCTGGGCAAAGACAAATTGGCGCCCCACCGACCCAAAGACACTCAACACTTTCAAACCAAAAACCACCCGAGCCAAAATATTTAAAAATGTTTTTGGGCAGGTAAATACCAAATATGGCACGGTGAAATATGCCCAGAAAAGTAAGTTTCACCCAAGCCACCCCCTTTACACACGCAAAGTCACCCCCACCGAGACATTTTTAAAATAAGACTTGTACTCAGGAAACCACTCGAGCCAAAACATTTAAAATTGAATTTGGGCAGGTGAATACAAAATTTGGCACGAGAAAATGTGCCCAGAAATACAAGTTTCACTCCCCGGGCCCCAAAACACACACAAAATCACCCCCACCGGGATATTTTCAAAATGACACCTGAAACCAGAAAACTACTCGAGCCAAAACACTTAAATATGAATTTGGGCAGGTGAATACAAAAATTGGCACGGTAAAATATGTTCAGAAATACAAGTTTCACTCCCCGGGCCCCAAAACACACACAAAATCACCCCACAGGACATTTTCAAAATGACACTGCAACTAAAACTACTCGAGCCAAAACACTTAAAAATGAATTTGGGCAGGTGAATACAAAAATTGGCACGGTAAAATATGTTCAGAAATACAAGTTTCACTCCCCGGGCCCCAAAATACCCACATTCCGGCGCCAGACAAAGAAACACACTCACCCGATCCATCAAGCACGGTGACACAGCGCCATTTCTCTAGGAAATTGGCGCCACGCACTTCAACATTCCCCGAAACCTCCTCACATAGATGACTGGGCGCGCACCATTCCTAGCCATATGGCGCCCCAACATCAAAATCCCCAAATTCTACAAATTCTCTCAAACCAATCCACATTATAATCCTTCTAACACCTCCAATTTCACAAATTAACAACCAATTGCACATCCAAATCATCAATTACATCAAAACCACGAAATCATATATTACAAAACCCTAACTCACGCTCTAAATCAATTTTACCAACAAATTCATCAAATTCAAGAAATCAAATCATCATGCAATCATCAATTAACATCAAAGCCCCTATGATATACATATAACCCATTATCTCCTCTATTATAGAGTGAGACTCCCCTTACCTCGAATTAACCGTAGAAATTGGTTCTCACCAAGTCACGTACAAGAACCACAGCAACTATGGAGCTTTCCTCTTCTCCTTTCTCCCTTGCGATCAAGCCCTTTCTCTTTCCTCTCTCGTGCGCCGTCCTCTCTTCTCTCTTCTCTCCTCTCTTTCGTTTTCTTTCTTTGTTTCTTCCTTTGGTGCGAAATGCACCAACCCTAGGAGCCTAAGTCATTGGGCTTGGGCTCCTCAGGCCCAAAATAGCACTCCGGTATTTCTAATACCACTCCCTTCTAATTAAAATAAAATACTAAATATAAAACACTATATTATATTTAATATAATTAAAATAGTGTAACACTTTAAATAATTTAATCAATTACTTAATTAAATCATTTAGGGTGTTACAACTCTCCCCACTTAGGAAATTTCGTCCTCAAATTGCACTGAGTCAAATAACTCTGGATAAGACTCCCGCATCTTGCTCTCCCGGCTCCCAAGTCATACTCTCACCGGCAGCTCCCAACCACACTACCTTGACCAAGGCAATGCCTTTCCCTCTCAACACCTTCACTTCTCTATCATCAATCCTCACCGGCATAGTCTCCACGGTGGAGGTTCTCACGCACCTCCACATCATCCATGTGAATCACATGAGACGGTCCGAATATACTTAGAAGGCCGTGGCACGTGGAAGACATCGTGCAAGTTCGAAAGATTAGGCGGCAAAGCCACCCTATAAGCAACCTTTCCAACAACCTCTCGGTGATCCGCACGCCCAATAAACCTTGGGTTAACTTCTTTGCCTTCTGAGCACGCCCAACACCAGTCATAGGCGTGACCCTCAAGAACACATGCTCACCAGCCTGAAACTCCAAGTCCTGTCTCCTCCTACCATTCCACAACTTACACTGACTTACATCTACATTTCGACAACTCTCCTTCAGTCTATATACACTATACCTCGGCGACACTAAATCCGACGTGCCTATACCTCACTTCAATACATACATACCTCGGTTATATCCTCTCAATTTACCACCACTGGTCTTGGTTTACTTGCTTACCTTAGACCTCAATAACCACGCTTAGGCTTATGTTCACTTTGCACCTCAACATTTATACTTCAAAGACATATATAATCTACACTTGGCCATTACTAATCTCGGTACTACACTACCTTAAGCGCACCACACTTTAACACAACACTTCAACTCGGTACCTCAGTTCACATATCAGACAGCAACTCAAATATAAACCAGCACACCATCAAGCCATTAATCCTCAACTCCAAATAAACCCAGTTAAAACACATCAACTCTCACTCAACCACGCTATAACACAGCAACTCATACTCGTCAAAACAATATCAAACTCATATGTAAATGCATGGATGCAACCCAACACCAATGTTTAATGCATGAGTACCATCACCGCGTAATGGCATCGCCACCGCCCTTAATGATATCTAGGCCGAAACTCGCTCTCCGTCCTTTACACCGCCGTCTATTTCACCTAGACAACCCCAATAGCGCTAAGGCTAACGTCCACTCACGGGACACCTCAACACCACACTCCCTAGCCCTACAGCTAACGTCCAACTCACTGGACGCCTCAACACCAAAGAGACCGAAGTCTTCTCACACCAGAACGCCCGGAAGGCGATTCTCAAACACCACGGGTACAACACAGAACGAGGTCCTAGACCCATCACTCAACGCCGCCTCCCATTTGGAACCTCACCACTTAAACACATCGCCACTCAAAGCTCTAAGGCTGTCATCACACCTCGGACATAGCCCCATGGCTATCGTCCAACTCACCATCCAATACACCTCCAATTGTAGTTCTCACACTACCCCAACATCCTCACACCAAACGTAGTGGACTAAACAGTCACTACGAGGACCACAACGTCACCTAGGACTAAACGTCACCTAGGGACTAAACGGACTATCCCATTTCAACCACTTAAGCGTTCACAAAGCCAACCAACACCCCCAGTTGCGCCTGGCAGCGCCTTGCGCAACTGTGGCTTCGAACGGCACCTCGGCACCCCTTTCCTGGAACCTCGGCACACGCACCACTAACCTCGACACACAGGTACTAAGCCTCCTCTCTGCACCATAAATCATCTCGGCATCTATCCTTATACCACAACTACCATACTTACTTCACCTTAGTCTTAACGTAACTAGGTTACTTCTACTTCAATTCACCCTTAATCACCTCGGTTCACCACCTCGGCTACGCCTACACTTAGTCACGCATCTTATCTTCAATGGCGTCCTTCAAGGCCTCACCCTACACCCGGTTACTTAACTTAGGTTGCCTATCACTCACCTCAGTTCACTTAGGTACAAGTCTCTATTTCATTCACCTCGGTTGCCATACCATCTCGGCAACCTCAGTTCAGCAACTACACTTAGGTGTATAAATACACGCCATACTCCAGTAATCACCTCGGTATACCTATGCTACACCTCGGCAACTACAAGTCGACCCTATGCTCCAACTCTCACACTTTGACAACTTGGCATACAACTTCCTCTCTTTCAAAACCTCTAGCACCAACCTCAAGTGCTCGCATGCTCTTCCTCTCATTTTGAGTACACCGAATATCATCAATAAAAACAACCACAAACCGATATAGATAGCTGCTATTTTCTGGATGTCTTCATCCTTCACCTTAATCTGGTGATACCCTGACCTCAAGTCAATCTTGCTCAACACTTTAGCACCCACCAGCTGATCCATCAGATCATCTATCCTCGGAAGAGGATACTTATTCTTGATAGTTACTTTGTTCAATTATGCGTAGTCCACGCATGCACGCATACTCCCATCCTCTCCTTAACCAACAAGACTGGGCTCCCCATGGTGACACACTAGGCCTCACAAACTTCTTCTCAAGAAGCTCCTCTAATCGCTTCTTCAATTCCGACAACTCGAAGCCGACATCCCAGTGCGGTGCCATAGGCATGTGCCTAGTATCGTGCACAAGCTCAATCCCAAATTCAACTTCCCTGCGGTGGCACACTAGGAATTCTCGTCAGAAACACTTCAGGGAACTCACACACCACCGCAACCCATCAACTACTGACTTGGTTCTCTCGTGACATAGGCGCCATCAAAGCAAACGGTGACCACCCTCCTTCATAACTTTATGCGGTGACATGCAGACAACAAAGCAGACTCTTCCTCTTCCGGAGGAAGGAAACTTATCGACTTGCAATCGAAGCTCTTGTGACCCGGCTTGCCACACTTGAAACACACCATATCACGGAGCATCTCCCCACTTGGCTTCTTGCCCACAGCGCAGACTTACTACCACCAAAGATACCTCGGTTTTCCTCAATCGTGATCACCTCATATGGCTTACTCCGGTTCTCGAACTCACCTCTATCGGCAGAAAGATGAACAACAATTTAGAACTAGTCTAGCAACACCTAATTGTCATAAACACTATGATGCAGACTTGGACTTGGCCGAGAATGACACGAACTTTTGCTCGATACCACTAATGTAACACCCCATTTCTACCCTGGTAATTTAAATCAAAAATCGAGTAAATAAAAATCATTTCTCGGTCATCTTTTGGTTTAGTGTGTTATAAAATAGTGAACCGATTTACTATGGGATTACTCAGTAATCGATACTACTTGCAATGAGCATTGGCCACCTTCGCAAGGCTCGGTGATGCCCTTGTAAATACACCGATGAAAGAAATTTCGACCTTAGTGGCGAACCACAATTTAGCCATAGTCAATTAGCACACTAATAGTATAACATAAATCATTTTTCACTAAATGGAGCGTCACACTTCTCTCTTAAAACACTCAACAGACAATTCATCTCATAAACGTAATCAAAATACGTAACACCATAATCATGTGGTAAACAATCTTCTAACATGCAATGGAAAACAAAGTTACATCTCAAGTAACACATAGAGAATCATATATGATGACTCAACAATGAGAGCACAACAAAGCAAATGAGTCTAAACCCCAACCCCTAGGTGCTACGACGTGAGCGGACCAGGCTGGGAAATAGTGAAGATATCAAGTCCTCACTCATGACTACCGTAGTAAACAACAAATGTAAAAAGGTGAGTCTCGAACTATATAATAAAAGTGATAATACGCAATATATACAATCACAGTTCATAGCAACATCTAACACACCAATAATCACTCAATAACATTCATGCGCTCATGAGAATGTATGCAATGTAATCATGCATGTGGTACCAATTGCCTCGGCGTTCTCAATATTGCCTCCCAAGCATTCTCATCAATAATGGAGTCCTCATGACTCGGCCCCGGCCGCGCCTCGAGCTTCACAATTCATTTTATAAGCTCTACGATCGCAGCCCAAATGTATGCATGAGACTCCATGTAACAACACAAACACATTCTCAACAACTCAATACACACATTAACTCTTACCTCGGTATTAATCTCGGTTTATAGCCCTCCCGACTTGGCCTCGGCCCATGCCCCCATGGCATGCTCGGTCACCTCATTATACACTCAACTCAATCAAGTCCCAAGGACTAATCTCATCTAGAGGACTCAACCTCACTCACGGACCTAAACCACCATTTAGGACCAAAACAATCATCTAGGGACCAAACTGTCACCTAGGGACCCAAACAAAGACACTCTTAGGCAATTGCAAAGACTAGGCGCCATTTTCCCACATTCAGCGCGCGGTGCAACACAAAGACTAGCGCCGTAAACGGCATTTGGCGCCCGCTGGCAACACACCCCATCGGGCGCCACTTTTCTAGCAATCTGGCGCCCCCGGGCAACACGAGACCTAGACACAAACTCGATACACGATTCGAACCACGATCCTGCACACTGAGCACGGACTAGGCGCCTTGGCGCAAAGACAAATTGGCGCCCCTCACCGACCCAAAGACACTCAACACTTTCAAACCAAAAACCACCGAGCCAAAAATATTTAAAAATGTTTTTGGCAGGTAAATACCAAATATGGCACGGTGAAATATGCCCAGAAAAGTAAGTTTCACCCAAGCCACCCCCTTTACACACGCAAAGTCACCCCCACCGAGACATTTTTAAAATAAGACCTGTACTCAGGAAACCACTCGAGCCAAAACATTTAAAATTGAATTTGGGCAGGTGAATACAAAATTTGGCACGAGAAAATGTGCCCAGAAATACAAGTTTCACTCCCCGGGCCCCAAAACACACACAAAATCACCCCCACCGGGATATTTTCAAAATGACACCTGCAACCAGAAAACTACTCGAGCCAAAACACTTAAAAATGAATTTGGGCAGGTGAATACAAAAATTGGCACGGTAAAATATGTCCAGAAATACAAGTTTCACTCCCCGGGCCCCAAAACACACACAAAATCACCCCCACCGGGACATTTTCAAAATGACACCTGCAACCAGAAACTACTCGAGCCAAAACACTTAAAAATGAATTTGGGCAGGTGAATACAAAAATTGGCACGGTAAAATATGTTCAGAAATACAAGTTTCACTCCCCGGGCCCCAAAATACCCACATTCTGGCGCCGCAGACAAAGAAACACACTCACCCGATCCATCGCTCACGGTGACACAGGCGCCATTTCTCTAGGAAATTGGCGCCCTGCACTTCAACATTCCCCAGAAACCTCCTGCTACAGTACCTGGGGCGCACCATTCCTAGCCATATGGCGCCCCAACATCAAAATCCCCAAATTCTACAAATTCTCTCAAACCAATCCGCATTATAATCCTTCTAACACCTCCAATTTCACAAATTAACAACCAATTGCACATCCAAATCATCAAAACCACGAAATCATATATTACAAAACCCTAACTCACGCTCTAAATCAATTTTACCAACAAATTCATCAAATTCAAGAAATCAAATCATCATGCAATCATCAATTAACATCAAACAAATGACCCTATGATATACATATAACCCATTATCTCCTCTATTATAGAGTGAGACTCCTCACCTCGAATTAACCGTAGAAATTGGTTCTCACCAAGTCACGTACAAGAACCACAGCAACTATGGAGCTTTCCTCTTCTCCTTTCTCCCTTGCGATCAAGCCCTTTCTCTTTTCCTCTCTTGGTGCGCCGTCCTCTCTTCTCTCTTCTCCCTCTCTTTCGTTTTCTTTCTTTGTTTCTTCCTTTGGTGCGAAATGCACCAACCCTAGGAAAGCCTAAGTCATTGGGCTTGGGCTCCTGAGCCCAAAATAGCGACTACGGTATTTCTAATACCACTCCCTTCTAATTAAAATAAAATACTAAATATAAAACACTATATTATATTTAATATAATTAAAATAGTGCAACACTTTAAATAATTTAATCAATTACTTAATTAAATCATTTAGGGTGTTACAAAGAGTGTGCCTTCTATTATTCAACCACCTGATCTAGAGTTGAAAGAATTACCCAAGCACCTGAAGTATGCATATTTGGGGTAAAATGAGACTCTACCTGTCATCATTTCTGCTAGTTTGGATCAAAACCAAGAGGTGGAGCTCATTGCAACTCTGAAAAGGCACAAGAAGGCAATAGGGTGGCAAATGTCTGATATACATGGGATAAGTCCTACAATCTGCATGCACAGGATTGTGTTGGAAGAAAATGCTAAACATAGCATTGAAGGACAAAGAAGGCTTAATCCCATAATGAAGGAAGTGGTGAAGAAGGAAATCCTCAAGTGGTTAGATGCAGGGATTGTATATCCTATTTCTGACAGTGCATGGGTGAGCCCTGTGCAGTGTGTTCCTAAGAAAGGTGGTGTCACTGTGATCACAAATGACAAAAATGAGTTAATTCCCACAAGAACAGTGACTGGTTGGAGAATCTGCATGGACTATAGGAAATTGAACAAGGCCACAAAGAAGGACCACTTTCCTCTCCCTTTTATTGACCAAATGTTGGACAGACTTCTTTGGTAAGGACTATTATCGCTTTCTTGATGGCTACTCGGCTATAATCAAATAGCAATAGTTCCCGAAGACCAAAGAAAAGACCACATTCACATGTCCTTATGGCACATTTGCTTTTAGAAGAATGCCCTTTGGACTGTGTAATGCCCCTGCAACTTTCCAGAGATGTATGATGTCCATATTCTCTGATTTCATTGAAAAATCTATGGAGGTTTTTATGGATGACTTCTCTGTGTTTGGGGATAGTTTTCAGAAGTGTTTGGACAACTTGGAGGAGATACTGATAAGGTGTGAAGTAACAAATCTTGTGCTTAATTGGGAGAAATGTCACTTCATGGTGCAAGAAGGAATTGTACTAGGGCATAGGATCTCCAAGAAAGGCTTAGAGGTGGATAGGGCCAAGATTGAAGTTATTGAAAAATTGCCCCCTCAAGTGTCAAAGGTATAAGAAGTTTCCTTGGGCATGTTGGTTTCTACAGGAGATTCATTAAAGACTTCTCAAAGATCTCAAAGCCTCTGTGTCAACTCCTTCAACATGACATCACATTCAATTTTGATGAAGCTCTGTCTTGAGGCATTTTTGAAATTAAAACAAAGATTAGTCATCGTGCACTGTTATTGTCACTCCCGATTGGAGTAAACCTTTGAGTGATGTGTGATGCAAGTGACTATCTTTGTGGGAGCTGTGCTTGGTCAAAGGTATGACAAAATCTTTCATTCTATATATTATGCAAGCAAAACACTTGTAGAAGCACAATTAAATTACAACATCACGTAAAAGAGCTATTGGTCGTGGTGTTTGCATTTGATAAATTCGGATCGTACTTGGTGGGCACAAAAGTTATTGTTTTTACTGAGACCACACCGCCATCAAGTACTTGATCTCTAAGAAAGATGCAAAACCAAGGTCGATAAGATGGGTTCTCCTCCTCCAAGAATTTGACTTGGAAATTCGTGATAAGAAGGGGGTGGAGAACAGGTTGTTGACCACCATTTATCTAGGCTTGAAGGTGCGGGTACATCACAGGTGAAATTAAAGAAATCTTCCCGGATGAGAAATTATTGTGATGATTCATTGCAAAAGTGTAACGCTATAGCGGTTCTTCGTTATAACGCCCGCACGCTATAGCGTGCTCAAGATCTTGCTCCGTGGTTTGCGGACATTGTGAATAACTTGGTAAGCTGAATTGTGCTGCAGATCGAATTATCAACAGAGAAAAGGTTTTTCCATGTAGTGAAGGATTATTATTGGGATGAACCTTTTCTCTACAAGAAGTGTCAAGATCAAGTGATAAGAAGGTGCCTTGCGTAAGAAGAAGAACAACCTCAAGTGTTAGAGCATTGTCATGCTTCACCATGTGGTGGACACTTTGGAGGAACTAGAACATTTACCGCAAAGGTGCCGCAATGTGGGTATTATCGCCTACATTATTCAAGGATGATCGGGAATGGGTAAAAGAGGCGTGCAAAGTGTCAAAGGATCGGGAACATTTCAAACAAGCATGAAATGCCCTTAACCAACATTTTAGAGATTGAACTCTTTGATGTGTGGGGCATGGATTTCATGGGTCCCTTTCCTCCTTCTCATGGGAATTTGTACATACTGGTGGCTGCGGATTATGTTTCCAAATGGGTTGAAGCTGTGGCTCTCCCCAACAATGATGCCAAGTCGGTTAGCAAGTTCCTTGTAAGAACATATTCACGGATATGGTACACCAAGAGCAATTATCGGTGATGAGGGTTCTCACTCAGTAACAAGTTGATTGAGTCTCTATTGGGAAAATATGGAGTGAGGCATAAAATTGCCACTGCATACCACCCACAAACAAATGGGCAAGCTGAATTGTCCAATAGAGAGATCAAGAGGATGCTTGAAAAGATGGTGGGACCTTCAAGAAAGGATTGGTCAATCCATTTGGATGATGCATTATGGGCTTACAGGACAGCCTTCAAAACACCTTTGGGAATGTCTCCTTATAGACTTGTGTTTGGGAAAGCTTGCCACCTCCCTATTGAATTGGAACACAAAGCTCATTGGGCCATAAAAAAGCTCAACTTTGATTTTGATAGAGGCGGTAAGGCTAGGCTGGCTCGCAATTAAATGAACTTGATGAGATTAGGCATGCTGCCTATGAAAGTTCAGCCATTTACAAGGAGAAAACCAAGGTGTGGCATGATAAGAAGATCCAGAATAGAGAGCTGATGGAAGGAGGGCAAGTACTTCTTTTTAATTCAAGATTGAAATTGTTTCCTGGTAAGCTCAAATCCAGGTGGTCTGGCCCTTTTAAATTAGTCAAGGTCTACCCTCATGGTGCTGTGGATTTATATGATCAAGCAACCAACACCACTTTCAAGGTGAATGGACAGAGAGTAAAACAGTACCATGGTGACACTGTGATGAGGGCCAAGACCTCAATTGATCTTCAAGACCCCTAACATCAAATGAAGAAGTCAGGCTGAAGACTCTTAAAACAAGCGCTCTTGGGAGGCACCCCAAGATTTTAATTAACATTTCTGTTATTTTTATTTTATTGTGTAGGAGGAAAAATTTTGTGTTGAGGAATTTGGAATATTGAAGACCCAAAGTGTGATACTGACGCTATAGCGTCAAGAGGTGGTAGCTGGCAGGAAGAAACATTTTTTTCAAAGTATGGGACGGTTATAAATGACGTGGCACGCGCGCTCTGTACATTTCAACTGCTGCGCCCTATGCGCCCACGTGTGACATGTAACACCCCGATTTTCGTGTGTCAGTTCTTTTAATATGTATTTGTTTTATGAACTACTTTATATTGATAAGATTAAACTATTTTAAGTTATAGTGGTTTGAGTTTGAAATTTAGTTGAAATCACGTTGAATTATATCTTAATACGCTATTGGTAATATATGATTATTATCATTATATATATATTTATTTATTTTATTTTTATAAAATATTAGTGTTTGAGATATTATTTATCTAGAAAATTATTTTTGGTCCATTGAGGTGGTGTTAAAATAATAGTTATAATGATATTGGGATTTAAAAGTGTTTAAAATGGGTTTTTGGTTATTTTTACTCGCATGCCCCCTCGTTACCTCATCGGACGCACCCCACCGCAAATCACTTAAGCCCACTGCACCACGAGCAGCCTAAGAAGCGCGGAACCGACCGCACTCCTACCTCTACTACTTCTTCTCCTCACACGCACATCACGCGTAAACGGCGCAACCTCACGCGATTCTTCCTCCTTCACGTTCTCACTCTTCTCTCCATTGTTGATCCTCAAACTTCACCCTCCCACCGAAATTGGCCATTGATTACGATTATGACCTTAGTTTAGACGATTGTGGCTTTATTTTGTTAAGGAAATCGCACCAGAAAATCGGTTTCACCTCCTCTGTCGCGATTTTTCTTCTTCACGAGCGATTCGCAGCGATCTTGATGCGATTCTGTGAAGGATAGCCATGTACGAATTTCCCCTTCCTCGTTCAGGTGGTCACAGGTTCGGTTTCACCCTTGTGGTTTCCAATACGTAGCCAAATCGCTTCTAGAGTCACGATTTCAATGTGCTGTCATCGTCCTCTGAAATTCGACTAGGTAACTCGTTTGGAAAACCCGATTTATTAGTTAAAGGAAAGTGTTAGTATTATTATTTTTTAGATAGCTAATTGAACGTTTCTGTTGCCTGATTGTATGAGTTCCAGTCAATGGACCTTCGGATTTAGATCACGCTTGAGAGTTAAGTGTTCGTCCCTGCAACCGAGTCAAAGGAAGGGAGAGGCACATTGCGGTGGTTGTTGGTGACTCAGTAGAGAGAGCTGCTTTCGGTTTATTCGAGGTATGGGGACTCTTTCTATGCATATAATACTCTTTAGGATTTGTGTTGTATGTGGTCTAGGTGTTGAGGGTGTTGAATGCTTGTCTGTATCTGTGAAACCATTCTTGTTGTTGTGTTTAAATGCCTAATTGAAATTGTTATGAGTTGCTGCTGACTGGATGTGTATATGTAACTGAATTGTGTATGTGAATTGGTTGTGAGAACTCTCCAATAGAGTGAAGTGTGTGAACATGTTAGTGGTAGAATAATTAAAATGATGTTTGATGATTGTTGGTAGTAGAGTGTGGATTAAGTATGAAAATGGTTAGGGAATTAGTGTTGTCAAAGTGCTACAAGAATTATGCAAGAGGGGAGGTGTGGCTACGGCCTAGGCGCCAATTGCCTAGCAACCGCGCCCATGACCGTGCTCTGTGTTTGTCTAGGTATGCTTTGTGTGTGTGTTTGATTTGGTGTGTTGGGAAAAGAGGGGAGGCGCCAAGTCTTTGGGAAGTTGGCGCTGGTATCTTCTTGGTTGCTTTGCGTGGAGTGTGCAGGTGAAGTGGGGCGCCAAATTGCAGGGCAAATGGCGCCAGGTTGCTGTATGCAACTGCTGTGTGCGTTGTGCAGGCCACAGGGCGCCAAATGGGCAGCCCTGGTGCGCCTGTGTCTGACTTCTGGGCGTGTGTGTCTGAGCAGGGCGCCAAATGTGGCTGCCCTGCGTGTCTGTGTGCGCCGGTTGTGCAGGGCGTGTGCGTGTGCGTGTGTGTCTTGGGTGCAGCGCCAATTATGGCGGCCAAGTGCGCGCCGGTTGGGTGGTAGTGCATGAGGGTGTGTGAGAGTGTTGCGGTGGGGCGCCAAAGTGGCTGCCCCGTGGCGCCAAGTGGCGCCTAGTGTGGTTCCTAGGTGTCTGGTGGTCCCTAGGGTGTTAGTTGGCCCAACTCTTGTGTTGTGAAGTGATTGTGAGCTAAAATATTAACGTAAGAGTATAAATTAAGTCGTAACTAAGCGAAGTGTGAAAGGGGTGGGACTTCGGTCCAAAAGTGATGAGAGCCCTCAAGGCTAATTTGTTGAGAAGTGGAGGTGAATAAATAATTGAAAGAAATGGTGAGCCTAATAAGTTGTGGTGATATGTGTGTTTGTGGTGCATTGACATAGAGCCTCATGATGCATATGCATAAAGCGATGTGTAGGCTTCTACTAAAGCGGCGTGGGACTCCGGTCCAAAGCGATGAGTGCCCTCAAGGCAATTAGTGGTGATGAAGGATCCTCATGCATGTTGCATACATGCATACACTCATACATATGTTAATGAACTTAGTGGTGACGTGTTGATAATGTGGTGAACTCGATTGTAGTGTTTGTTGCCTTGCCAATATATAATGCCTATCCTAACTATTATTATTTGTATGAAAGACTCACCCATTCTCGCTTGGAATGTTGCTCTTATGTGGCAACGTCTGCAGTACTCGCGAGTGAGGGCATCCTTATGCCCGCTACTAGTAGTCGTGTCTCGGCTCCGATATGTAGCACCGGGGAGGGCGAGTCGTCTTTTATTTTATTATTTGATGCTTTAGACATTTATTGATGATGTACTAAGTGATTTGTTAAAAACTAGTAATTCTTCCATTTGTGTTGGGCGTCCTTTATTCGAGATGCATCAAACTAAAGCAGTGTTTGAGGCCCGACCCTAAACTATGTCTTTGCGTATCGTTTTAATATTTTATAAACTTCTTATGATTTGACTATGAGCTGATTGTTTTTATAAGCGTCTAAATGCGACATTCCCTTTCGTGATATTAAATTTAAAAACTCTGATAGAATACAGTGATTAACGGTTGTCTAGAAAGGGGGTGTTACATGACAACCCCAATCACTTCAGTCACTCCGCCCCATCAACAACGGTCACCTCATTCAATTCCCAATAACCTCTCACTCAACCACTCCCCTATCTTTCTTTCCTTCTAACCGTTGATTCTTCTTCTTCGTCCCTAACCCCCATCCTGCCATAACTTCATTCCTTTTCTTTCTGCAACCGATCTCGCATTCCAGTTCAGAAACTCACAAATCACTTTCATCTCTTCAAAAATCTCAAAATGGTGAAGAAGCATTCAATTGAAAAACCCCAGAGAAAGACCAATACCTCAGAACCCAGTTCTTCTAGAGCTATAGACCCAAAAGACGATCCTGCGCGTTACTGGAAGATGAATTTCATCGCAGAAAGGGGTTTTAAAACAGAAAAAGCCCCTGATGTATTCACGTCTACTGTTATAGCGCTAGGGTGGCAGAAATTCATCAAGCACAGAGGGGAATTTGTGGTACCTTTGGTGAGGGAGTTTTACAAAGGTATTCCTCCTCCAAAAGGGGGAAAGCCCCAAACCTATTCCATGGTTAGGGGTGAACTGGTTGATTTCAGTCCAAGTGCCATCAATGAACACTTCAAGCTAGGTTATTCTGGGAAAGCTTTGGAGAAAAAGCTTGATACATGGGGCTGTGACGAAATGGAGGAGGTCAAGAAGAGGATCTCTGTGGAGGAAGCTACGTGGGAAAGGTTTGGATCTGAATTTAAGGTGAAGAAAGCATTTCTGGTGGATGAGGCTACCATGTGGTTTACTTTTATCAGGCATTCACTCATGCCTACTTCCCACACAACCAATGTGGAGAAGGACGACAGTTAATAGTCTTTGGATGCTATTTTGGAAGGAGAGAGCATTGATGTGGGCAAGATCATTGCAAGGGAGATTGAGAAAAGCAGACTGAAGACTGATGGTAATCTTTATTTTCCGTGTTTAATTACTGAGTTGTGTAAGCAGGCTGAGGTTGAAATTGAGATTCGTGATGAGAGGAGAACTCATCAAGGAGATATCCCTGATGTGTTCAAGCCCGGACAAAGAAAGTGGCAGCGCTATATAGCGCCACGATGCTATAGCGCTTAATCGCTTGAAAAGAACCAACAAGCCTTGTGCAAGTTTGTGAAGGCAAAGTTTGAGTGGGAAAAAGCTGTCATGGAGAAGTTGTCCAGGGGAAAGGAATTACTGGAGCCCCCTGTGTTTCCAGAGTGGTTAATTGAGGAAGAAGGTGTGAAGGAGCCACCTCAACAAGAAGAAAGGGTAAGTAAAAAGGCCTCTGCTGATGCACTCAAAAAGAGACCAAGGAGCCCTGCCTTGAAGAAGGGAAGGAGTCCTGCTAAGAAGAAAACAAAGGTGAGCAAGCGTTGAAGAATCCTTAAACATCAAGATTTGGAGGAACTCAGTGAAGAAGATGAAGAGGAGACGAGGAGGCTGATGAAGGAAGTAAATGAGGATGAAGAGGATGAAGAGTCTGAAAGTGAGGAGGAATCTGGTGAGAAGAGCCCAGAAAAGGAGGAAGGATCAGAGAGTGAAGAATATGAGGAATTGCCTGCTGATCCCACACCTAGCCCCACTAGACCACCTTCACCACAAATACCTTCACCACCAGCCAAAGATCAAACTGTTCCTGAAACACCCCAATCTGCTGAGAACCATCCTCCACCCATCCCAACAAAAGAAACATCACCCCCACCTACACAAAGAACCACCAAATCTAAATGAGCCAAAGACAAACGTAACCACTGGCCCAATTTCCCATAGCAAGAAAAGAACCAAGTCCACCACCGCATCACCACAATGCCCAATCCCAAAATCCTGTGAAGATGCGCTGGCGCTATATAGCGTCTGATGCTATAGCGCCTGCAGCACAGATAAGCCCAACATCATCTGTGTCAAGTGCAACTAAATCTCCTAGGCTTAAGCAAAGAGCCCAAAGGAGCCCTCAATCAAAGACTAACATTCTTGCAGGTTCTGAAGAAGAAGCTCAGGCCATGGCTGACAGCCCTCCCAGGAAGGTAGTGCAAGGCCCAGTGCCATCTGGCACACCAAGCCGTATTCTGAAGGAGAAGCACGTGGCAACAAAGAGGCCAACATATGTATCTGCCAGAAAGAGCCCAGGAGCAAAGCTTGCTGTGATTGAGGAAGATGATCAAGAAAGTGTGCAGCCAGAAGCACAAGAAACTGAAAAGGAGGTATCTGATCAAGAAAGTCAAGCCGCTAGCAAGTTAGCGAGAGATGAAGGCCGCTAAAAGAAGGAAGCCTCAGATGGCGCTTATAGCGTCTCGATGCTATAGCGCCCGAGGAAGGCCGAGAAGGAAGAGAAGAAGAAGAAGAAAAAAGGTCGCAAAGCCTCCTCAACCAACTCGTGTCGATTCAAGGACCTGTGTGCGGTCTAATAAAGAAATGATTTTATCATTCTGCTGTAGTAGTTTCTAGTTGTGTTGTATGTTCAAATAAGTTGTGAAGCGCTATAGCGTCTGTCTTGCGCTTCACAAATGTTTCAAGAATTGTTTTATCTTGTTTCTGTTTTGTCTTAGGCCTCTCCCTAGTCCATTAGAGCAGTGAGGACACTGCTCACTTTTGTTGTGGGGGGAGGACCTAAAGTTAGAAGTATCAATGTTCTGTTTCATGTGTTTCATTTTTAAGCATAATCATTGAATGCATTCTCTTTGGGCTAATTTTAGTGATGATTGTATGAGTGAGTAAGAGAGCCATGCTTTTAGAAAAAATCTTTGTTTATTATTGCTCCCACACATAAAAATCTCTGTGCTTAAGGAAAAACTTAGTTAGCCTAGGACTATCTGATGCTTAGGTTAGTCCTGGTTAACCAAGGTAACATCAAGGCTTGACTAAAAACTTGAAGAGTTTTTGAAGCAAAGTTTGGGGGTGTTTGGGCTATATAAAGGTTAGGTACAAAGGTCTTAGGGTGGTCAGTGACTTAGAAGTTCAGTGTAAATACGTTGTAAAGCTGTAGTTTCCCGAAACAAGAGCTCGGCTGTCCCAAAGGCAAAGAGGCAAAGCCTCATTTAAAAAAAAAAATAATAATATATATATATATATATATATAATTGCTGTGGAGCCGAGTAATGAGGGGGCTGCAGCTAGTAAATAAATCTGTTATCTTTGTTCAAAGCGCTATAGCGCCAAACGCTATAGCGTGAGTGTTCAGTTTCAATAAGTTAGGAGCGCTGACCATAGACTTGAAATGCCTAGTTAAACCTTTTGTCATGCTTGAAACTCCCCCATTTCTGTGTGAAAATGTTAATCTAGTCACTGTTTTGAAAAAGTTCTTGATTTCACCAAAAGAAGGCCACTCTTCCCAAGGCTAAGAGAAATCTGAATCTAGCTAGGAATTGAGATGAGTCAGAGATCACACACACACTATTGAGCAGTAATAAGCTTAGAAGTTGATTAAAATGCATTGGTGTGTTGGTGTGAGTGTGAATCTGAGTTATTAGCCCATTGAGAATATATTTGAATGAGTATGCTTAGAAGTGAATTGATGAGCAGGTCTTGTGTTTGTGAATAAGTGTCAGTTTGTTTTGTCTTTGCAAGTGTCATTACTTGAGGACAAGCAATGGTTTAAGTTTGGGGGTGTGATAACTCATGTTTATATGAGTTATTTGTGCCTCTAATCATTAAATTAAGTAAGTTCTCAAGTAATATTAGTATAGTATTTATTGCATTTAAGTTAATATTAGGAAAGGAAGAGCTAAACACTGATTTGCTATGAAATTGGCACATTTGGTGCCCTGGTGAATGTTTTGATGTATTTTGTGAAGTAGTGCAGTGTTTAGCGCTATAGCGTCTAACGCTATAGCGTCAAGAAGGCAGATCAGCTGAGCATCTAAAGGAAAAGTGCAATTTTGGCGCCAAGCTCATTAATCCATGTTCCATATTTTGTGTCCACTGTGCTTGCTGACATGTGTGGATTTTATTGGATTTGTGTGGACACTTGTCATTGCATGAGTAAAGGAATAGTGGAGTTGGTGAAAAAGCAAACATCACCTTTATTGACTTTTGAGAAGATTTGTACCTCATGCTAGATATACTAGATATCCTTGATTTCCTCCTTTTTACCTTAGGATTTTCAGAGTAAGAGAGAGTATTGGTAGAGAGAGAGAACGTGACATTTCTTCTTCTCCATTGATACACTTTTGAAGCTTTTGCGTTTTTAGTTTTCTTTCTTTTGTAATCTCTGTATTTCTCACGGTGTAAGGCTGATGATGTACCATCTCTGTGTTGATGATTAGGAGACTTCAAGCTTGTATCTTTTGCACTTGTATTCTCCTTCTTACCTACGGTAATGCAAGTATTTGTATTTGTGTTATTTTGATGATGCTCAACATGAGCTAAACTCTTGAAGTTGGTTGCTATAAGCTTGTAATGAACCTTTAATATTACGTATATAATTTCTCACGTTTTGTGTTTTAATCCTTGTGTTATAATTCTTTCAATCTTGTTTTACATTTGGCCACGTAAAACAAGAACTTCTGTGGATTCAGATATGAACCATAGAAAGAACTCAAGGGTTAATATAAACGAGAAGGTTGGTTAAAGACATTTAGCCAACTTTTGCTTCCTCTAGACATAGAAGTTGCAATAGTTTATAAAGCTTAAGCTGTGGGACCTTGAATATACAGGGGTGAACTTATTTAGAACCTAGACATAGGCATCTTGTAATGAGACCCTGGCGCTAGTGACTGAAAGGCACAAGATATTTGCAACAGCGCTTAACGCTATAGCGTGTGACGTTATAACGTCTTGTTTCTGGGAATTTACGTAGTGAAAGCAATCCAACTTATTTCTCTCATATTTTAACTCACTGTTAACTTGTTACTTTTACAATCTTTGTTCAACTGAAACTTTGTTACTCAAACTATTTGCTACTTGTTCCTCTAAGTGTAATTCCTTTTTAAACTCTAAAATTAATACCAATCCCTGTGGAGACGAACTCTACTTATCAGTATATTACTTGTTGCGATTGTGTACACTTGCACAACTACTTTTCGCACAACACTTACAGTTTTGAATTAACCCAAAAATACCTCCATTTCATCTTCCTTTTTGGATCCTCTGGTTTAAATTTCCCTTCGTCTTCACATAATTTTTCATGAGGGATCCAATGGACTTGAAATGTGATACTTCATACATTGGTATTGTTATGTTGAGTATGACATCAAGAATTAATGAGTGCTAAATTGTTTGGCTTAATAACGACCACCGATGCTTGTTATTATTTTTGTGAATAATGCAAATTGATCATATTTTGTCTTGTACGTAGATTGTGTTCCGCTCTCAACCCCGTAAATACAAGCGATTAATGAATGAATGTGATGAGTTTCTTAAACATGTTGCTACTTTGGCGGTTTTTGTGGGTAGTATTGAGGTGAGGAATTACAACAGATTATTGACCGTGCTTACTGGTGGTAGGTATAGCTATCTAGTAATGACTTCGAGGTTGAATTAATTTGGATCACTATCCGTCGCCCATATTTGTTTTTATTTTTGATTTGATTTTAAATTCCAGAAACAAATGATGTGTTTTATTGCTAGATTGATTGATGAGTACACATCATATAATGACATTATTCAACCAATTCAAGTTCTTTGTGTATGAGATGAAATTTGGATTGTCTTTGGTTCTATCAAGCACCTTAGAAAAAGAATATCTCGAAGAAAGTTGGGCATGAAAACATCACCCTTTGTCATGGTATCTCTTGGATTTTGAATTTTCACATGTCTAAAGTTCTTTTATTTTCCATTTGACAACCGACATTATTACCATTCCAGAAACAATATATGCCCTTATGCGCTTCCTCGTGGCCGCTTTATGCAAGTTCATTTCGTTGAGTATGTGGTGGGCAAGGTGATTTTATTTGAAGTTGATGGACAAAGCTTACTACTATTTCAAGTGGCATTGTTGTTGATATGAAGGTAATTTATTGATTGTAATACCAATTCTCGCTATCATATAGATTGTGTAAGATTTGTTTTGCTTATTAGTTAGTATCCAGACGGAAATAGGTATCGCATGGTGCCGCATAAAGTAGCCATATATTGGAACATTCTTGTTCAACTTGCATATTCTATAGCTAATACAAAAGTAATCGGCCGAATCTTATATGGTCGGTTTCTATACTTTGGTTTTGTATGCGTGATTCATTTGTTTTTGTATTAATTGTAATGATTATTCTCTTACAACATTCTATTTATTCTGTATCAGCTCCTGCACAAGATTTTAATCCGACCATATTGCAACTTTGTTGCACTCAGAGCATCATGAAGCTACATATTATTGGTTAGTTAATAAAACAATACACTTTGTAAAATAAATGCAGCAACACTTGCAAGAAGCTCAATAGAATTAATAAAAAATGAATGATAGACCACCTCATCAGCTTCATCGACATCAATGGCATAGACCTTTGTGTCGATAAGGTTCTTCCTGTTGAACTAAACAAAGTGGAACAAAAAATAATTATCTAACTGCAAAAAAGACGTATGAAAAGTTTGAGTGTACAACTTTAGAGGAATTCAAAACAATCAAAGTTAGCAACAATATCCTCTCCATAAACAACAAAAACCCATTTAAATCTGAATTTCTTTAAATGGATTATTGGCCCATAGATCTTTATAGGTCTCTCTAAACCTCTAACTAATGGACTACCCTCCATGTGATCTACTCTCCTTACTAGACCTCCAAAAGGTCTTCCACACACAACCAAACTTCCAATTAACATTTTAAACTTTTTCTCAGTAATGACCATATATCAATGCAACTTTAATTAAAGAATCTCAACTCCCCTAATTAACTTTAACCGCTAGCTGCAAAGAGAATCCATTGATATTGAGATGCGATGAATATGTATTAAGTTAAAAAAAATATCATGAATAACATAAGGGATGAAACTGAACCCTGATTACAATTTTAAGAAATTTGCAATTCCAAATGATAGAGCAACATATGGACCAAAACGAAATTAAAGACAAAATCAGTTTACAAATCTGATTTCCAGATTTAATTCCATGATAGAGCAAAATTAATTTTCAAGATTTTATTCCTTTCAACGTAAATCGAAGACACATAGAAGACAAAACTATCAATTTCAAACTATAAGCCAAATCGGAACAAAGACAAATATATCTAACCTCTCGATCCTGGACCTTCAAATAAACTTTCGAATCAAATTGAAGAAGAAAATGAGATTCAAACTATGAAGCTTCAAGATCTCAGAGCATTTGAGAACTTCATAAGTTTTTGCACAAAGAGAAAACGAAAAGTAAAGCAAAACTATGAAACATAAATTAGGGTTCACCTTAACAATGAGAAGAGGAAGCCATGGCGGAGAAGAAGAGAGAGAAGGAGAGCGAGCCATAACCGAGAGATGGAGAACGAAGGAAGAGAGGGTGAGAGAACTGAACATGAGAGAGCAACGAGAGAACCTGTGAGAACGAGGGAACTTTTTTTTTTTTGACTAGAAGAACGAGTGAACCGAGAGAACAAGAGATTGGGAACGTAAGGAAGAGAGGGTGAGAGAACCCCGGATAACTTTTTTTCATTTTTATTACAAGTTTGCCACCGCGTCTATGTTTTAAGTCAGATATATGAGCGTCTGACTTTAAAGGTCTAATTCTTTTCCTGTTTTTTCACTAGTGAAGTCGGACCATATACTGCGTGACTTCAAAAGGCGGGCGGATAATTTTTTCATCTTTATTACAAGTTTGCCACCGCGTCAATGTTTTAAGCCAGACATCTGAGCGCTTGACTTTAAAGGTCTAATTCTTTTCCTGATTTTGTACTAGTGGAAGAGCCGCGTTCAATCTCTGCAGTTCTTTAGGGGCCAGAGGGAGAACCCAGGCCTGGCGCCGAGCAGTGAAGTGTTGGGTCGCTTCAACATCCGTTACCGGACTGAAACCCGATTGGGGAAAAGCTGCAGATGGATTTGGAGGAGTTGAACCCGCTAGAGAAGATTGAGGCATTCCTGGAGCCAAGGGAGAGACCGCCTACAACAAGACAGGAAAACAACAATGAGATGAGCCGTGACGGCCAACAAAACGCAAAAGGGTACCTCAAAGGGATATCTTATAGAACTCTTGGAGGGACGAAGTGTAACATTCCAAAATTTCAGACTAGGAATAGTTAGACTTCGAAGGCATAAAATAGTAGTTTAGCACCTTAGAGTTGAATACATCATTATTCTTCTACTAGCCTAAGATAAGTTAAATAATAAACAATTAGTTTTCTTTTGCTTTTAATTTATTATACATGTTTTATTAGAATATTTATAATGTTTGGCAAAAAAATATATTATTTATTATATTAAAATATTAAGGACTAAAATCGATGATGTTGTTAAGTAGGTTTGTTTGGCCAAACCCAAACTTTTAAAAGATGTTACGGTATAATATGCTTATGCTTTTACCGAAAATAATTAGAGAGTCAAAGACATGTATTTGTATATAATAAAAACAAATGATTATTTTGTGATAGTATTTGTAATTACACCAATAAAGTATTGGGCTTGTGTGGAAATTGTAAAATGTGAATGGAGCATATAGGCCCAACGTAGTCTATTGTAGTAAAATAGTACAGTGCATCATGGAAAAAGGGATAATTAGGTCACGCACAATATAGGGAGAAGAATGTGACATTGAAGCTTAGAAGAGCTTGACGGCCAAGCTCCACGAGAAAATTAAAGGGAGGCTGATGGTGATGATGTCCGATGGCCAAACTCGACGAAAATAAAATAAAGGGATAGTTAGCAAATTTAAGTCACGTACAGTAACAAGCATACATGATTATTCTTTCGACAAAGAGGTGAGTAATCACACTCCTTAAAACCTTCCATGGTACTTTAATTTTGAGGTTTTTGATGAAAAGAATTACAATTTTCAAAGAGTAAATCAGGTGATAGGATCTCTGTTGGTGAGAGTCTAATTCCATTAAATTAATATCTCATAAAGGAATATTTTCCAGTACTTGTGTTGCCGTCTATTTGTTTGTCTCAAAATTGTCGTTGTTGATATGCACTAATTCATGTTTTCATAATACTTGAAAACCTTGAAGTGATCCTTGGATGTTAATTACTACAATTGTGCCGACATTACGGTGCCTATTCTTATTCTTTTGCTAATTCTTCATTTTTTTATTGTTAATAACATTTAGAGTATTATATATGTTTGCTGTGAGTTGTTGTATTGTTTGAAGACTTGATAGCCCCCTTAATATATTAGCATCCTTAATATATTAGCATGTGATTTGAAGAGTGCCATTAGGTCTTACTGCCATATTTTCTAGCCTTCTTTTTCCCTCACGCTAATACCGCACACACCACCTTAATTAGTAAAATATTATCAATTATGATTGTAATTGTCCGTATGCGAATAGCCTTGTTTGAAATAGCTACTGGGCAGGTAATTGAATAGGTGTGTGTAGAGAGACGTATTTGCGACACTAGTTAATTTACTGGTTTGACTAACTACGGGTGACTATTTACTTATTTATATGATATGTTATAGGTTCCTTACTGTTATATGAGATACTGATAGTGTTGCTCGAAATTATTATGTCTATAATTTACCCCAGTTTATATAAGTATACAAGTTTACTAGTGCTTATTTTTATGTTTGAGATGGGCCTCGAGCCCCACATGGATGGGTTTCGTACCCCATATTAGACGAGCTGGTGCTCCACATTGGACGGGTCTTGTAACACCCCCTTTTATCAACGGTAATTTAATTTATAAAATCAGAGTTCGAAAATCTTTTTCTCTTTTGTAATACATCCTCAAGGGAATGCTACGTTCACCAAAACATCACTTCCATCTTAGTCAACAATACTTTTCACTAATAAAAATAATTTGCGTGATACATAGCACGACTTCAATGGGGCGAACCCTCAAAACACCGGTTCTTTAAGTAATTCATACATCACCAAGTTACAATTCAACCACTTAAGTTAAAACAACTAATAGACTACTCGTACCCCCCAGTGCTACGTATCAGAGCAAGACTCCACAACCAGACTGAGGAAGCAACATAGAAAGCAGAAGGGTGAGTCTCTAACACATATAATAAAATGTATGATAAACATTATGTTAGAGAAAGACAACTAGAAACACCCCTACTCACTAGACAAACACACATCATCAAGTTATAACACATCAACTCATAATCATCAAGAACATCACCAATTGCATGAGTATATGCATGAATGCAACCCAACACCAAGGGTATAATGCATGTGGTACCGTCTCCGGCTTAATGGTACAATGCATGTGGTTCCGACTTCGGCTTAATGGAACAATGCATGTCGTATCGACTCCGGCTTAATGATACAATGCATGTGGTATCGACTCCGTCTTATTGATACCGTCTCCAGCTTAATTTTGCCATTCGGGAATACGATATCGAGGTCGAAGCCTATATCCGTCACTTTTATGCATATGAGGCATGAGACTCCATGAACAATGCATCAACCACAAACAATCATACCATGTATGAATTGACACTGTCACTGGATTTACCTCCGTCATTTAATCCACCGTCGTTACACCGTCATTACAGCGTCATTTTGATATGAAGGCCGAAGCCCCCAATCCGTCATTTTGATATGCAGGCCGAAGCACCCAATATCCGTCATTTTGATATGCAGGTCGAAGCCCCCAATATCCATCATTTTGATATGTAGGCCGAAGCCCCCAATATCCGTCATTTTGGTTCACCAAGACATCATCAATAGCTCTATGGCTAACATCAAACACATCGGTCACTAGCTCTATGGCTAACATCAAACTCATCGATCAGTAGCTCTATGGCTAACATCAACACATCGGTCACTAACGCTATGGCTAACATCAACCACATTGGTCACTAGCTCTATGGCTAACATCAAACTCATCGATCACTAGCTCTATGGCTAACATCAACACATCGGTCACTAGCGCTATGGCTAACATCAACCACATCGGTCACTAGCTCTATGGCTAACATCAACACATCGGTCACTAGCTCTATGGCTAACATCAACATGATCGATGACTAGCTCTATGGCTAACATCAACACATCGGTCACTAGCGCTATGGCTAACATCAACCACATCGGTCACCAAAATCAATAGCTCTATGGCTAACGTCAAACTCACCGAACACCTCAACACAAGAAGTAGTGGACTAAACTGTCACTACAAGGACAAAACGTCACCTAAGGACCAAACATCACCTAAGGACTAAACTGGTTCCACCATTCAGCCACTTAGACGTACTCGGCACCAAACAACACCCAAATTTGCGCATGGCAGCAACGTGCGCCACACTGGCGACAAAACTGCACCTCGGCACACTCACACTGCACCTCGGCACACATACACTACCCTTCGTCACACCACACTGCAGTTTGGCACACCACACTGCACCTCGGCACACCTACACTACCCTTCGTCTCACCATACTTCTTCACAATCACAGTTCGACACCTACACGACGTCACCACTACAACACTACACTTCGGTACTCATACACCTTGACAACACTAGCTTCGACATACATACACCTCACTTCGGCAACTACACTTCGGTATACAGACTCTACACTCCGGCAACTACACGTCGACTCCCATACACTTACACTTCGTCACGTCTACACGACGACACTTACACTCTGATACATCTACACCTCAACAGATACGCCTCGACACATCTACACGTTGACTTCCATATACTTCAACCCACTACACGTCGACGCTTACACTTCGATACATCTACACCTCAACACATACACCTCAGTATATATACATTATACCTCGACAACTACACTTCGGCTTATATACACTACAACTCGACCACTACACTTCAGCATACATACACTACACTTCAATACATCTACAGTTTGGCAACACTAGATTCGACAGACCTACACTTCACTTCATTACATCCATACCTCGACAATACTAGATTCGACATACCTACCCTTCACTTCATTACATCCATACCTCGACAATACTAGATTCAACATACCTACACTTCACTTCATTACATCCATACCTCGACAATACTGGCTTCAGTTACACTCCCTCCCTTCACCATCACTCACATCGGTTACTCTACCTCGGTTACACTTCCTCACTTAACCATCACTCACCTTGCCACACTTCCTCACTTCACCATCACTCACATTGGTACTACACTTCGGCACATACATACTTTGGCACACCTATCCTTCGACACACACATCCTACAACGCACACACCTTCGACGCACACACCTTCTCGGCACACAGTAGTATTTCACTTCGGCAACTACATTTCGGTAGACATACGCTACACTTCGGTAACTACAAGTCGACACCTACACTTCGGCTCACACACCCTTACACCTCATCTCTTACACTTCGTCACCTACGCTTCGTCACCTACGCTTCGACACTTACGCTTCGACACACTTATACGTCGACTCCCATATACTTCGACACATCTACAGTTAGGCAACTACACCTCGGCTCATATGTCGCCCTAGGCACCTAACCTTCATCTTCCCTCTTCTCTTTGATTCTTTTACTATGATCAAACTTAAACACAACTACTACACACATATTCATTCAAAATTTGTCCCACACACACATCAAAGTAATCAACAAAGGTGACTACACCAAAAATAACGTCCTGATACTTAGGGTTCCTCAAATCCCATTTCTTTCCTAGATCTCTCATATGACTCATCATCAACAACACATATATACACACATTACAATTTCACCAAATTGACTCAACCACAACATCAATAACACAATCAACAACACAATCAATTCAACAATCATCCTAATTATTTTCGACCCACAAAATTAGGGTGTTACCCGAAGGGTGGTGACTTCCACCACAACACCCTTTTTCGCCGCCGGTTCTGAAGGGATTTTCACCGCCTGAAGTTTTGGGGGTCGCCGAAAAGTTATCAGACTGTCATCATTGTCTGCAACAACAGACACTACAGAGGCACGTCAGATGATAGCAAGAGGAAAAAACGGGTAAAGAAACAAACAGATCAGGAGGGGAAGGAGACGTACCTGGATTTGGCTGAGATCTCATATGAGGAGTCTTGGCCACCTCTGTTGGCTGAATAGCCTGGCGAGAGGCAAAAAGAGGAATAGTGGAACCTTGTAATGTCGGGCCAGATATTGGGACAGCAGCTTGTTGGATGTTTGAGAAAAGATTAAGCCCTTAACCCCTGCCACCAGTTGGTATAGGAATCTGTCACATCTGGGCACATGACGTAGTGCACCCACACGAACTCGGCAATCCGCTGTTGATTGGTGGCGACCATCTCTCATACCGAGTATTGGTTAGCCCTTTACGACACCGAGGGGCCCCCGATGAGGCATATAGTAGGGGGACGTGCTGCATGAGGCCAAACTGCCTACACACAAAGATGGGGAAGTAATACTCCGAGGAGGCAGTGCTATACTGGGAGGTCACGTACCCAATGGACAGGTCACGAGCCACCAAGGCTGACTTCCAGCCATCTCGAGCAAGGTTGCGAAGGGCAATGGAATAAGTGGCCGAAGGCTTCGAGGTAGCGAAGATCCTTAGAGGACCAAAGCATTTGTCCAACATGGGGCACCAGGCCATGATCGGAGCTTCCATCCTAAGGAGTTTCTTCACAAGACGGGCAGGGGTCAGCCGATGACAGGGGAATCCCCAGAGTTCAAGGCCTAGGCATATCGTGGAGACGATACCAGGACCTTCCAACCCTGCAGTGAAGAGGCTTGGGAAATAAAGGATGGCCCACAGTTGCAAAACCACATGGGACCTCGGACTTGGGTGACTCGGTCGTGCTCCTGAATTTGATTAAGCATGTTTTGGATGGCACGCTAGAGCTCGCCAAGGAAAAAGGGGGCCTAGGCCAAGCGCGTATCACTAGCCATCTTGGCCGTGAAAGGCTGCAAATCCTGAATGATGCCCGCAGAACTAGTGTCGTAGAAGAAATTACATAATAAGTACAGAAGGAAGGAAGTATGCTCATCATCTGAAACTCCCAGAGTATCTCCAATATGGTCTTCAACGAATCAAGGAAGGGAGCCTCTAGCCAGGGCCCTCACACATCCCACCGCCTCTGGCAGCTAGGAAGGGTTGACGGATCTGTCGGAGGCAGGCAGGCCGGTTATGTCGGAGACGTCGTTAACGGTAGGAGTCAGGATGCCCCATGGAAAAACAAAGGCGTTGAGGATAGAGGACCAGAAACCCAAAAGGGGCAAGAGCATCTCCAGATGAGTAGGAGCTACGAAGGAAGAAAGGGCCACTATGTCTCGAAGACCCGCGGCTTTCCAGACGTCCTTCTTAATGCCATGGACCCTTCCAAACCGTCTGCGGTAATCGACAGTGGGCACAACCAACGCGTCAGAATCCGATATACAAGCACTTGCAGTGAACCAGTCTTGCGTAAGGAGGAGCGCCGGAGATGCAAAGACTTGTCCAAAGGCAAAAAAACCGTCGCGAACATCAGAAGTAGTAGGGCGCATTGTGACGACAGCGATGGGATCCCTCAGAGAGACCTTTGGAGGAGGGTTTGCCGGAGGAGACGAATAACTGGAAAGCGAATTGGTCTGGTTGTCGCCGCCACCATGTTTGTATTCTCGACTTCGGGAACCAGAATTGGACCCCATGTTAGAAAAGAAAAGGAACTTTTGTCACTCAGGGATGGCGACGAAATGTTTCGAAAATAGCTGAAGTAGTGGCAGGGGGTTCGAGATGAGCGAGTAACCACGAGGGAGTAATAATGAGGGCTATTGTTGCCTTGGGGAGAAATCCCAACCAGCGTGTCCTTGGGAATTGTCACGAAGTCGTTTCGGTTCGCGTGGAGTGCCAAGTGTCATGTAGCAGTTACGTCCCTTCTAATCGTCACTTCAAGTCATTTCAAGGGGTTTTTGCACCATCAATCACGTCCTCAAGGCCGCACAACAGCACAAAAAGGGGGGCAATTGTTAACACCCAAAAATAAATAAGTCGTAGCCCGAGGACTAAGAGAGGAAAAAGAGTCACGGTATGAAGGCAAGCCACTCGACAAGACCCAGAAAGGGTATCTACCAGAAAAGAGTGAAGTCAAGAGGTGGTCCTCGGGCCATAAAGAAAGTCAGAACCCCCAATGGAGGGCTACGCCCGAGGGCCAATGAGGCAAGCCGTGGGAAAGTAACCGCCACACCCTATAGAGTGCCAAGGCTGAGGTGGCTCAAATTGCTCAAAGTCGTTACCTGAGAAAGCTAGAGCAGCCGAGCCACCACGTGGCCGAGGCAGAACGTGGCACGAAGATAGAATGTCAGAGCGGTTGAAGTTCAAGCGAAAGGGTAGGGCCGGAGAACTTGGAGTAACAAGCACTCACCCCACTAACTGCGCCAGTGGGGGTCGTGGGTAGTTACTACACGTAGTTGAGGGCCTATGAAGCGATGAGAGTCGTTAATCGTAGATCAATCCAACGGCGGAGAAATGTTGTCTAGCGTAGTGGCCGACGAGGGCCTGTGTATATATATAACAATAGAGTAGAATGTAAACGACACACATCAATAAATCAAACTCTAAATTTATTTCACTTATCTTTCTTTATCGCATTTTATTGCACTTTCTTTATCTGTACTTTATGCATTAGCTGTAGTAATCCAACACTCGCGTCCCATTCTCACCTTACCTGACCCTTTCTAGAGGAGTCAAGATACCAACATTCGAGGAGCAAAGTTCCCTCCTCGGCGCATTTTCTTGAAGAACGAGGAATCAAATATTGTCCAAACCTCTGGCCAACAACAGCTAGGACATAAGAGTTTGACGACAACAGTAGCATAAGAAACAAGTTTGGGGGTGCTTAAGATATACTAAGGCCAAATATGATGAACAAAATTAGGTTAGTGCACATTAGGATAGTTATATGTGTTTGGTACTCCATTTTAGTACCAACATTGTTGTAATAAGTGAAAAATGTTGTAGATGCCTAAGTATATGTAAAAAAAAACACACAAAAGTATGCAAAAATGGAATAAAAATTAAAGTCACTACAACATAGTAGGATTTAAATTCTTGTGTTAATTGTAGTTGTTACATACCATTGTTGCAGCACTAGAATGGTCTTGTAATAAGTGCACAAACCTATTGTTCAAAAATGCTTACCATCAAAGCCCTTTGTCAGGCTTATCCCCCCATTATTCTGTGGAAATTGTTAGTCTACTTTTCTTTTTGAACAAGTTTTAGCATCACCAAAGGAAACCACTCTTTCTTTAGCTAGGTGACATTTTGAAGCTTCTATTGGCTGAAATATACCTAGACAACACCGACACACTCTGAGCAAGATGAACTTTAGGAATCTTGATGAACTAAAGGTGTATATTGGAGTGAACAGTCTGAAAGTAGATGTTTAACTTGACCATCTAGTGTTAATTGTTAAAATCATTCATGATGATTGCTGTGGTTTTTCTAGTTGTCTTTTCAAGTGTCATTTCTTGAGGACAATCAATAGTTTAAGTTTGGGGGTGTGATAACTCTTATTTATAAGAGTTATTAAGCATTTTATAATTTAACTCATTGTTAGTTCTCATTTAATTTGGTCTTTATAGTTGTAAATAAGTTTTTTTAGATATGTCATGGTTGAATTCCTGAAATGATAATATTTCGCACAATGGTGCCCCTCTTGTGGTTATGTGTATGTTTTAGTGTTGCAGCAATGCATTATTGCGTCAGATGAAAGAAACTTGGAGGCGTTGAGGATGCATTATGCGCTGGCAGTAGAGACGCGTTAGTGGAAAAGAGAACTGTATCTGCAGGAAAGGGACATGTTTCCTTTTTGCTAGGCACCTTGCATATTTGGGCACACTATTTGACAAAATGCGCCTCCAAGCTAGGTTTATTTTTGGATCATGTACCCTAGAGCTATAAGAGTCAGCCAATCTTCCCCATTTCTCACGCTTGGTTTGAAGGGGAAAGTTTAGTGCTGCAACAATTCCAAAACCTCATTCTACTTGGAGATTTCTATCTTTGGAAGTTGATTTCGTACCTTCATGTTTAAGTTATTTTTCTTGCCTTGTTTGCTCGTTATTAGCTAAACCCTCTTAGTTGGGATGCTACCTACCTTGTAATGAAGTTTTTAAGCATTTAATGAAGTATGTTTGATGTCTACGCATTTTATCTTTTGTGAGTTAATATTTCCATCTTGAATTAAAAATGGCCAACTAATTTTGAGTAGCATTTAGGAATTCTGAAAAGGTTTATGAATTGATCTCAAAAGATAATACGAGTAGTGGTTAATTAAAGACATTTAATTATCCCTTTCTTAAACCCTAGATATAGGAGGGAAAAATCTATAAGGTGATAATGCATGTGCTTAAACAACCTAAGGTGAACCTATTTAGGACTTCGAAATAAGCCCTTCTAGTGAAACCCTAGTGTAAAGAAACTGAAAAGTGTACTTCATTGCTGCAGCAAGTAATACTGCAGCATCAGGCATCACATTAATGTGTTAAAATGGATTTACTTGGTTTAGGCATCCCAACTTTCTCTCAACTTTGATTCCTTATTCCTTTTACTTACACTTGTTGTTTGATATTTATGAAAACTTATGTCCTTACTTTATTTGTAGTAACTAAATTGTTAATCAAATTAACTCTCTTTTTAAACCCTAAATCCTCTTGGGAACAAACTTCTTATCACTATTACTACTTGTTAAACAGTGCACACTTTCATTATATATTTTCTCCAATAAAACCCCACAAGAAACCCCTTGAAGGTTCAATCCTCAACTGATGCCTCAGATAAAGGCTAGAGAGATTTCTAAAAGAAAGATTACTCAGAACCACCAGATATGTCGAATGGCTATAAAACATTGTCCCTGTGATTAAACAGAATGTCCAAGTTAGGGTTTGTATTGACAATTGAAACCTGAACTTGGCCACTCCCAAAGATGAGTATGGCACGCTTGTAGAAGACATGTTAGTTGAAGCTTCGGCAAACCGTTTCATCTTAACATTTATGGATTGCTATTCTGGATAGAACTATATATATGTAGTCGAGGCATACACCCATAAGACTTACTTTAGGTGCCCTATGTCCCTAGGCATCTATGATTTGTGGTCTTGCCTTTGGGCTTAAAGAATGTAAGAGCCACTTATCAAAGGGAAATGAATACAATCTTCCATGACTTAATCGATAAAAACATGGAAGTGTATATAGATGATGTGGTAGTCAAGTCTACGAGCTTTGAATTGTACCTAGGTAAGCATGAATAAGCTATGAAACAGATGAGGCTCCAAAATTGGAAAATGAAGCCTACTAAGTGTGTGTTTGGTGTCTCAGTAGGAAATTTCTTAGGATTTCTGGTTCACAATAAAGGGCTTGAAGTGGACAAAAACAAGGCCAAATCCATCTTTGAAGCTAGTCCACTAAAACTAAGAAGGAATCACAAAGCCTCCTTGGAAAGATCAACTTCCTAACAAGGTTCATTGCTAACTGGGCAGTGAAAATTAAGGCTTTTTCTCCTCTCCTGAGGCTCAAGAATTTAGAAGAGATGGTATGAAGGCCAAAGCAATAGACAAACTTTGACCAAATAATAGCTTCCTTAACTAACCCACTTATTTTGGTGCCACCACTCCTTGGGAGACCCTTGAAGCTCTACATAGGTTCTGAGGTCCAAGCCATCGGCTGCCTACAAGCCCATGATGTGACTAAAAGAGTTTTTTTACCCTACTGGAATTCTCAACGTGTAGAAACTAGATACTCTTCTATTGAAAAATTATGTTTGTCATTGAATACTTCATGTACTAAACTTGAGAGTGTTATTTATTACCAAGAGAAGTTCAAGTTTCATGCATAGTTGATATCATAAGGTATTTCTTATTCGGCCAGTCTTACAAGGTAGAGTTTTTAAATGGTCCATCAATTGAATGTGTTTTCCTTAACCTATGTGCCATTCAGAACTGTCAAAGGACAAGTGGTGGCCGACTTCCTTTCCAAACACCCATGTGTGGAATTTAATGATCCACTAGCTAAGCTGATTCACTACATTGGCCTAAAACAACTAATGTTTGTAGTACCCAAAATTTAATTGATCAGTAAGCTAGATGATCAAGCTAACAACTAAGCCGATATGAATCTTTGATCATTGGCCTAAAACAATGGTTTCTAATGTTTGATTTCTCTAGTACCCAAAAGGTTTAAAGATTCAACTGTAAGCTAGATGATCAAGTATTCGGTCCCTGGTGGAACAGCTAGCGTCATGAGCACCGGGTTATTCCTTTCAAGCAAGAAGGACTCGGCTTACTCACCGGAATGCAGAGTAGTTGAATCGGGTTTGATCATCATTGGACAATGGATCCGCTGGGACATTCTTTGCAACCATGAAAGCCAAAATCCTTGATATAAGAGGAGACTCCCAACTCGTAATCAAACAACTCATTGCTGACTTTTAATGCTATAATGCCAAGCTGAAGAAATTACGTTCCTTGACTAAAGTTTTTTGCCGATGCAATAATAATAAATGTCCCTAGAGAGGAGAGGCATAATGCAAATGATGTAGCTCAGCAAGCCTCTGGTTATTAGGAGATGATAGTGCAGATTATGCAACAAGATTCTCCTATAGTCTTACCAAGACTCTATTGATTCTTGTAAGAGGATGCTCATTGATTACTTGCAGAGCCTATATGTCGTGATTAACTTCAAAATCAAGTAGAGGGCCCTAAATTACATCCTTGTAGGTGATAAGTTGTAAAAAAAGAGTTCCAGTGGAGTAATATTAAAGTTCCTCGACAAGCAAGAAGTCTATAAGGTCATGAGTGAAGTTCTTGAAGGTGTCAATAGCTCTCTCTGGTCAGGGTCTAACATGAAATGGCTGATCTATAAGCATGGCTATTATTGGCCTACCATAAGAGCTGATTTTTCCAATATGCAAAGGGTTGTGAAGCTGGCCAACGTCATGGACTCATCCGAAAGGTGCCTAATGATGAGCTTCACCTAATAGTCAAGCCATATTGCCATTAAGAGGACGGGATATGGATTTGATATGCAAGATCCATCCTCCTAGCTCAACGAGGCATGGTTTCATCATTGTAGCCTTGGATTATGTCGCCAAATGGGTGGAAGCTCAACCAATGGTCAATGTTACTCAAGATGAAATGATCAAGTTCATCAAAAACCAAATTATACACTGGTTTGGAATCCCTGGGACCATTACTGTTGATCAAGGCACTATGTTCATGAGGATAGAGTGGTGGCCTTTTCCCAATAATTTGGGATAAAGTTGAGGCTCTCAACGCCTTACTATTCCCAAGATAATAGACAAGCCGAGACAATTAACACAATCATAATTGAACTGATAAAAAATAATACAGAGGACAAGCCACGAAATTGGCATGAAAATTTGAATAAGGTTCTTTGGCTATAAAAAGTTCCAAGTCTACGACTACTGGAATAACTACCTATCGGCTAGTATAGTGGCTAAACAAAACTTACTCACAAATTATGACAACTTCTCTCACCCCAGTTGCTAGGGCATGGGCAGCTTTCATCCTCACCACTATATGCCCTAGCTCTAACCAGTCAGAGCTGAACATTGAAAGGACGTGCCTCACTGCGTGCATAATGAGAGGAGAGCCCGTCAATATAGGATGGGAGCTTACAAAGGAAATTAGAAGTTTTGCCAACTTTAAGGATGGGAATCAGCCTAGCTATTGGAGGCATGCCAGCCTCGTTGCCTTGCTATGCGAGAAAGCATGAGTTGTTGCTGATGCTGATGCCGATGAAGAGACTATTGATCCATCTGCTGCAATCACCGGTTCTTGGATTCGGACCATAGCAGGGGGTGGGTATGTTGAGCAGCCAGTGCACAGAGAAGAAACCCCTCAAGAGCAACACCAAGAGGAAGAGCCAACTTTCTCCATGAATGAACCTTGGGCTGATCCATATGGTGAAGACTTTCAACATCTCCAGGGAAGGATGGATTTACTAGCAGTAAATCAGGAGCAGATGGCAGCCAGACAAGAGCGGATGGAAGTAGGAATGAGAAACATGTACAGATCTATGTGCATGATGCAGCGGGGAGAGCAGCTGGACGCTGAGGCAGACATCTTTCAGGCGCCTCCTCCAGACTCTAGACGCGGTTGAGTATACCGCCAGGTTATTTTGATCTTTCCCTTCTCTTTTGCTTTTATTGATTGTGTACCTTGCGTGTCCTTAAGTAGTTGTAGTTTCGTAGGTTTATTTTTTAAATTCATTTTTTTGGTTTTAGTCTAGTCTTTGTAAATAGGTCTTCCCCTAATTAATCAGTGAGGACACTGCAATGTTTAAGTGGGGGGGAGGACCTATTGTCAGTTTTAATATCAGAAAGATTTGCAGTCATGTGGTGAATTTCCCTGCTATATAAAAAAAAAAGAGACAGTTGAGCAAACTTAGTGATGATTCGGGAGAACTGAGCGAATAACACCCCTGTGGTGATCAAACTAGCCAAATCTTGCTTCCACACTTAAAACACTAACCAGTGGAACTTAGTGATCCTAGAGATGTGGGCAGCTAAGCTAGTGTGGTGGACCATTGGAGTCGCCAAAATTTTACTAAAAATTTAGGGTAGTTGTAGAAGCTAAGTTGGGGGTGCATCAGTTGTACTAAGGCTGGGCATGAGGATTGTAGGATGATCAGTGCATTGGGTGTGTGTGTGCAGCACTGTGGCGTCTACCCGTAATGCTATAGTGTATGCCGTGTGTGTTAATGTGTGTGTGCAACACTGTGGCGTCTACCCGTAATGCTATAGTGTATGCCGTGTGTGTCGGGGTGCGTGTGTGCAGCACTGTGGCGTCTACCCGTAACGCTAAAGTGTATGCCGTGTTGTGTTGTTTAGAATGAAAATTGCTGCAATGTCCCAAAGCAAATGTGGATCAAATCCAAACACCAATGTAAGGAAAGGGGTTGCAGCCCAAAAACAAATGTGCGTAGTTGTGTTGCGTGTGGAATGTGTGTGTGGTAATAGTTAGTGCACTGGTCTAATCTGAAATGCCTATTTAAGACCCTTTGTTGGGCTTGAAGTCCCCCTTGATCCTTATGTGGAAACGTTAATCTACCCTATATTTTGAACCACCTTTGGCATTCTCGGAAGGAAACCCTCTAGTTTTAGGTGCATACATTTTGAAACTAGCTATGGACCAACTGAGTTAAGTGTCACACACGCACTAATTGAGCAAGATTATGCTAGTAAGAGTACCACGTGTGGGTTGGAAATTGAGTGACCAGTCTGAAAGTTGTTGCTCAACTTGTCTTTTGGTTGTTTGTGATTGTATGGTTTAAAAAAAGATTCACCCTTGATTGCATGTTATCTGATGTTAATATTGTCTTGTCTTGTCTTTGCTTGAGGACAAGCAAATGTCCAAGTTGGGGGGTTGTGATGAATCCCCATCATGGAGGCGCATACAAATTAATAAATATGGAAGAAGAGTTAAGAAGAAAGATCAATGGCAAGTATTTGAAAATGTATTACCTTAATGTTTGGGAAGAAATACAAAACGATGAATGATCCATATTGATAAGTGTCAGGTGGTTCACCACATACTAGTGGCCTAGTGATTCGAATTTGACACTTGTTCAAAAAACTACAAAGAATCCTAGGCTGTTGGGGCATCCCCTCCTATTCCCTCGGCTGCTGGACGATCATCATCTACTGTGGTTGATTTATGATTTGGTTCAACCGAGGGTAGTGGCGATGTTATCTCTTCCTCCACTAGAATGGCTTCTTTATCTTTTGGAATGGCCTCGTCTATTTGTCCCTCGACTACTGCTATGTTATTTTCTAGACTGGCGTATATTGTGTTAATTTCCTTGGATACCTCAACTATAGTTTCACTTGGAGTGTCCATCCCTTCGTTGCCTAAATTAGGCAACATTGATGTAACAATTTCCTCTGGTGTTGGGAGAGTTTATTGAAGGGTTCGATCTTCAGCCATAGGTTGGACCTCTGAATGGCGAAGAGGAGAGCTCCCAACATCCACTACAACTGTTAGAGGCTTTCTCCAAGATGTGTTGGCTTGCAAAATTTCTTCTTGGCTCTTTTACAAGTCACAGTCAAAACCTATTTACTAAGGCCTAAGGGTCTCTCATTTTGTGTCAAATTCAAGGCTTTGTAAGAACAATTTTCGACGCTCCAAAGTGAAGGAACTGAGCTTTTGGGAAATCTCTTCGTGTTGAGGCCTGAGGATTTCTAGTTTTTTCTGCAACTAAGCTACTGTTTCGGCGATGGCTTATATTCTGTTGCTGATATCCTCTTTCTCGGCTAGTGTCACCTTCCTATCATCCTCAATGTTCACAAAGGACTTCTTGTACCCGTCCTTCTTCACTTGGAAGTATGCTAATTTACTCAAGGAATCATGTGTTTTATCATCGCTAGTCGACGCTTTTTTCGTAGAGATGAGAGATGTCATTGATTTGAAGAGCTATCTGCTTGAAGGAATTCTTCTTCACCTCAGTTGTAACACCCCCTTTTTCTACCCGATAAATTTAACGCAAAAATCAGAGTTTTCAAAAACATTTTCTAATACACCCTCAAGGGATGCTACACTCACACCAATAAATGCATTCAAGAACGGATACTAAAATTCACCACATAAGGTTTAGCGTGATACATAGCACGTCATAAATGGGACGAACCCCAAGAACACTTGTTTAGTCTACATACAGTAGTTCATTCACCATACAGCGAAATATAGGATAATCATGACATCACCAAAATAAAATCTGATAGACAAGTAATTAAATCAACTAAGAAAACTAATGTTCGTTTCCCCCCTGAGTGCTACGTATCAGAGCAACACCGACTCGGCTGGTGAAGGTAGACAAGTCTTCTCTCACAATCACCTGCACGTTACCAACATAGGGTAACATTCCAATAGAAGGGGTGAGTCTCTAACAGTATAATAGCATGTATGATAGGCAGTATACTAGAGATAAGGCAACTATAAATGCCACATCACTACATCACAACGTCATCAATATCAATCAAACATCCAATATATTCATTAGCATCACTTTTCATTACAACATCATCATTTATCCATTCAAATTTATCAGCAGATAGATTCAACACATATAAGCATTTTATTAAACACCTCATGTACATAAAACGAGTTATACAATACCGATAGCCTAGGATACCCGAACCCCACATATGATTCCCTCATACACACTGTTACAAGGTCAGGACACAACAACATCAATATACAATCCACTACTTAACAACAACATCGGCACACAACAGTAACAGCATCAACCGTAACAACAACATCAATATACAACATCATTAATATCAATCACCCAAGGAAAATCACCAATAAAATGAATGAGAGATGATATGCAACCCACACCGACGGGCATATGCATGTGGTACCATTCATCACCAATATTGAGCATGTGACGCCATGAACAATGCACCAGAGACAATCAACAATCATGGTCATGTAATTGACACAACAACACCAACAACAACAAATGGTTATAGACCCATCACCTATAACCTTAGCCAATAAAATAGGCACATCACCGGTTATAACATCATCACCAACACCAATAGGCAAACACCAACCACACCAACACCAATAGGACAGTCTAACATTTAACATCAACTTCAACAGCTACCAACACCAAAATACACCAACACCCTAGGACAGTCTAACATTTAACAGCAACTTCAACAGCTACCAACACCAAAATACACCAACACCTAGCTATAGGACAGTCTAACATTTAACAGCAACTTCAACAGCTACCAACACCAAAATACACCAACACCTATAGGACAGCCAAATGAGGCGCCCAAAACAGCAAAAAGTGGCGCCCAGAGGCAACGCAGCGACATGGGGCGCAACCTCACACAGAACATGGCACCTAGTGGCAACGCAGACACAGATCACCTTTCAAATATTGGCCATTAACAGAGGCACTCAAATTCCACATCATTACCTTTCACAACAATACAATTATGCTTGCATATACATCACCTTTGGTTAATACAACACACCAATGACACGGTAGCACAGAATTGGCGCCAGGAAACAACATAGGCGCAACACAGTGCCAAACCGCACACCAAATGGCGCTGGGCAACACAAAGTGTGCCAGCGCGCAGCAGACACTGTAAATCGGGCGCCTAGGGCAACACAAAGACACTGGCGCCACACCGCAACATAAATTGACGCCTGGTGGCAACACAAGCACACACAGGGCGCACAAAACACAGAAAATGGCGCCTAAGGGCAACACAACATGCTCAGGGCGCACACAACACAACAACTAGGCGCCTGGTGGCAACACAACAGGCAACACGTCATTTAGGCATTCCATCAAACAGCTTATAGGCATCAATTCAATCAAGTATCATATACGCATCAAACATCATATACACATTTTATCAAACACCTAACGTGCACTCTAAACACCATCAACTAATTCATAAGTCATTAACACCAAACGAAATCGAGAAACCACATATATACGTTCACAAATCATTCAAACATTTATCAAACACATCACCTGAACTATAGGTCCCTACCTCCCATATACACCCCATCATACAACCCATTATAAAATTAGAACCCACCTTTACCTTAGAGTTTTGCCGAATACGAAAACCTCCCGCGAAACTCCAAGAACCACCGCAACACGATCTCCCTTCACCTTTCTCCTATTCTCCTTCTCTTCTCCTTCTTGGTTTCTAACTCAGGAACTGATCTCTTATCGAAGCCCTTTGCGATACGAAGAGAACGCAACAAACCGCGTCAAAAACGGAGTTCTAGAGACAAAGTTATGCTCAAAGGAGTGAAAAAGTGAAAAATGGCTAAAGCTGCGCTGAAACTCAATATATATCGCAGACTGGCGCGCGGCGCGCCACTTCACCCGCGACAGGCGCGCCCACAGGCAATGAACGCAGGAACTGGCGCGCGACGCGCGACTTCACGCGCGACATGGCTCGCGAACAGACAGGAACCACTAGGAACTGGCGCGCGGCGCGCTACTCACGCGCGACCTGCGCCAACAGGCATAAAACACTTGGATTTGGCGCGCGACGCACCACTCGCGCGAACTGATTTCTAACTCGACTACCACCTATGAACATCAATTTTAATCATTTCTTCAATGGTTCCCTCACCAATAAACCTCCAATTTCTTCCATAATTCTACCAAATCAACTCAAAATAAATTTTAATACAATCGGGGCGTTACATCAGGTACCTTGGCTAAATCTACGAGTTTGAATAATGAAAACCTCAGCTCGGCTACTTGAGTATTTTCAATGGGGATTTCCCTAGCAAGGGCCGCTTCAATTTTCTCCAGGGAATCATTGATAAACGAGGAGGCTGCCTAAAGAGCGGCAAGGCTTGTGAAGTATTGAGAAATTTTATCCTTTGTAATTTTTGGTCATGCCTCCACTTTTAGCGCAAGGGGAGAAAGGAAGCAAGACCTTATCTCCAAACAGGCCTCCAATAATTTCTTGATATTGTTCTTCTTCTATTCTAGCCTATGAACAAAGGTCTATATTTATCCTATTCTCTCTACTCCTTTCTATTTTTCCCTACCACCTCTAAGGAGAGAAACCAGATGAAAAAGGTTTAACGCTTCAACTTGATATGATCAAGAAAATAGGGGTATGTGCTACCTAAGGCTAAAGCAGTGGGTCCTCTAATGAGATCATGAAATCTGAAGAGGTTCAATCCATGATTGAGCTAGCCAAGAGCTTCAACGAAGATATTTTTTCCAAGGAAAGCAAAAATTGGCTATCCTCAAGAAGACTTGGTAGAAAAGTCTGAATGATATGCTTGAGGTAAACTTATAGGCTAAAATGCCAAGAGAATGTTGTTGCTTGCTGAGCATAGGCAACTTGGCTAAGTAGTAACTCTGCTTGAGATAATATATAGTTGAGGGCACAATGTATTACATAGTTGAGGATGTCTTGGCCGAAGCAAAGGAGCTTGCACGGAGCAAGTAAGTGAAGCACATGGACACTTGGAGCGTTGGAGCGGTTGACAAAAACGTGGGAAAGGCACCATGGAAATGTGCGTTGATGTTAGGCAATCCAAAGGTAGTTAGCTGTAGGCTAGTTTAACCATGGAAATGCGGATATATGCATTTTCTTTATTGTTAACCATTAGATAATCCTACACGTCCCTTTCACCTAGCCTAACACTCAATGGAGTAGTTTGAAAACTGATATAATAGAGGACCAAAGTTCCTTCCTCAGTGTAATCTTTTGAAGAAGAAAGAGACAAATGTTCAAGCTTTTAGTCGATCCTTGACTAACCCAAAGTTTGACAACAGTACTATAACTCATTTCCACTCACTCTTTTTATCAATTTTAGATTTTCATTAGTTGTATGCATTAGAGTACAATATTCTTGATAAGTCCAAATTTAGAGTATTTTTATTGTTTAAATTGAATAAAGAATTGTGGGAATTTAGTTCCTTTATTGAGCTATTTTACTACAAGATGTTTGTTTTTATTTTTAGGATTACATTGAAGAAAGGAAGGAATTTTGCATGAAAAAGGGTCAAAGATCAAAAGAGAATTAAAAAGGGTGCAAAGCAAGGAAGAATAGTGCAAAACAAGAAGAAAAATAGTGTCAAGAGCTCCAAAACTTAGCTTGACCTGTGCTGAACTTAGCATGACTCGTGCCAAGCTAAAATGAAAAGGAATTTCAACCAACAGAGCTGCAAAACTAAGCACGACCTGTTCTGGATTTAGCACGACCCGTGCAGTCCTTAAATGTTCCAGGAATTCAAGTTTTTCACATGGCACGACCCGTGCAAAATGTTTAGAATTCAGAAACAGTTTCAAAACTCTTTCAATTCCTCTCACCTTTGCATACTTGTAACCTCACTCCAAAAGTTTAATCTAAGTTCTTGCAATTCCCTTAAGCTTTTGCTCTTTTATTTTCATGTTCTTTATTTTCTTGCAATTTTAGTTTCTGTTCTTTACATTTCCAGCACTTTACATTTAAGTTCTTTATCGCTTTGTTTTCTTCTTGTCATTTACATTCTGTTATTTAGTTTTATGTCATTTAATTTGATGTCATTCTCTTCTACTCCCTTGTCTACTATGATCATGTGTGAGTAGACCTCTTTAGTTTTGTGATTGTGGGAAACAATCCAATGATGGGTGCCTAAACAATTCCAAAACTAAACTCTATCTTATTAGAACTTGATTTTTAATCTTGCCTCATCATTCTTATTTCATAAATCAAATATCAAATGAAGTACCGAGAAGTGAAGTTTGATATTGGAACAAATGAGGTTAGACAAGGCATATCAAAGCATGAGAATAGCTTTGATCGTCTTGGGACAATAAGGTTGTACTTAATGGGTCTCTACGATGATCAACCATGAGAATAAGTTTGATCATTGTTTTGAGACACATTCTTGTATTCCGAGAGGAAACTTGAATTACACTAAAAGAATACATTGTCCTTAATTAAAAAAAAATTCAATATAAGAAAGAGGATAGTTAAGGGATTGTTAAATTTCTGTCATTGTGATTTGTCCCATAATCTTAAGGCGCCCTTTATAATTCCGTGTTTAAAATCAACAAAACTTCCTTCTTCTAAAATCATTTCTTTCAGCTAATCAACATCAGAAATTAGATTAGTAATCACACTTTACTCCCTGTGGACCGATACTCTTTTTATTACGCGATAAGACCGTACACTTGCGGGCCTATCAATTCTCTCTTTTCTTTTTCTTATATTGGCAACGAAATTACCTTTTTTTGAACCATATATATATATATTATATATATATATATATATATATATATATATATATATATATATATATATATATATAAAGGGATGTGTTTACAAACCTATATACAGAGTACATTAATTTGATGCAACCATTAGAAGAGTCACAAAAATCATATTACCCTTATCCCATGGAAATATAGTCCAAAGAGTCCACACAACACTCATAGAAAAGACACGAGCTAGAATTAGCCTTAGCTAGAAACGAATTTCATGAATAAGATTTCATCAGATGTAGGGTTCAAAGAGGGGTCACCTGCAGTATCGAGTGCCAAAACAGTATAAGACCCCCTCTACTACTCCTAGGACTACCCGTAAATATAGGATAGAGAATAAGGTGGGTAGATCAGGCGGAAGCACCACCACCAAGCCTTATACAATTCAATTACTATATTTAACTTAACTTACCTTAAAATTTAAATTTTTGGTTATTAAAAAGAGTAAAAACCGAAAGAAAAAGGAAAAAAAGGAATCATTTCCACATATAGATATTGATATAAAAATTCTTCTATATTTTTTTGAAGACAAGAAAACTATACAAGTTATTTTAATTTTCTATTTAAATTTTCATTTTTATTTATAATTAGCCATTCATCCACATGCATGCAAGGATATAGAGTTATTTTAATTTTCTATTTAACTTCATATAAATACATCTTCACCTCTCAGATAGAGATAGAGAGAGAATGAGAGTTAGAGAGAGAGAGAGCGCTAGGGCTAGAGTGAGTGAGGGCGTGAGTAAGAGAGCTAATGTTGGGAGGGATGGGGTAGCTAGTTCGAGTAAACAACAACAAGGCCAAAACCAAAGAGAAGGTACGAATGTAATAGATCATGTCGCTGATAAAGAAGGATGGAAGATGGTTAACAGGAAGAAGATTTTCAAGATGAACCGATCTGATGTTGCAAGAAGTTTCAAGTTCTTTCCAAAAAATGCTATGAGAACTTCTTATTATTTCACCATTTTCCCAGAAAATTTCAGAGCAAAGCATATGCTGAAGGCTTTTTCACACTATGGAGACTTTGAAGAGGTGGTCATTCCACCAAAAAGAGATAAACTTGGGAGGAGATTTGGATTCGCGAGAGCTCTGGATGTTTTTGATCTGGATTTTTTTGGTGTGCAACTTGATAACATCATTATCGGGAGGGAGAAGTTGATGGTAAATACTCCTAGGTTCTCTAGAAGCCGATCTGAGTTTGTTCATGCAGTTAACCCTAAGCCCAAACCACCTTACCTTCAACCTAAACCGCCTCATGTGCTCCAAAAACCACCTCAACCATCGTCTAAAAAAGTTCCTGATCCTCAGTTAAACATCCCTAACTCTTCGTCCACGTACTCCCATTACTGGAGCACCTGCTAATCACACCGATCCTAAACCATCATATGCTGCTATCGTTAAAAATCAATCTTTTCCCAAAAAGGTGTGGATTCCAAAAGTTAAGCCAACCCGTAAGCCTGACCTCCCAAACCCTCCTGATAGTGTTGTGAATCCAAACCAAAATATCAATTACGTACCACCGATAAAGCCATGGAGAACGTGGGCTCATAGGCACTTTCATGTAGCGGAAGAGCAAATGGAGAAGTTCAGAAATGCTTACGTGGGGGAAGTGTGGCAATCAGGAAAATCATATAACATACAAGAGGAATTTATTCAACAAGGATACTTCTCTGTTTGGGCAACTCCTCTTGGAGCAAATATTGTTTTACTTGAAAGCCTAGAAGATGGTGAGATGGAAGCTTTCTTGTCTGATGCAGCTGATTGGCTGGGAAATTGGTTCAGAAAAATAAGGAAATGGAGTTCGGAGGAAGTTGATAACGAAAGACTTACATGGGTTAGATGCTATGGAATCCCAGTACATGCTTGGTCTGATGAGTTCTTCAGAAGTTTAGTCATATGCACAGGAGAATTTCTGAATGTTGATGAAAATACAGGAAAGAAGAAAACAATGAATGTGGCCAGAATCCTTATTAAAACAGAAGTCCATGATATTATCAATTTTGTTGTGAAATTTAATATTAATGGTGAACTTTTTATTATAAAGGTGGTGGAAGATTGGTATGGGCCTTTGCAATGGTGTAAGAGAAGTGAGATCAAAGTTTTTGAGGCAGGTTCAGATAGAAGTAGTGATTCTGGTAATGAGAATGATGGACCAGAAGGTGAATTTGATGGATCAGAAGACGATTTCGGTGAAGAGGCAGGTGAATTCGATGTTTATGATGCCAATAGTTATGGTGAATCCGATGGGTTTCTAGGTTGCAACAGTTATGGTGGAAGGATTAAAGATTTAGATGGAGAAGATGAGGAGTCAATGGTAGGAGAAACTCAGTTGGAAACTGCAACAATCAATAACAATCATTGTGCTGTGAGCAATCCTATTGGCCAAGAAAACAAGGAGATGGCGCTCTCTGAAGGTGAAGAAGTAATAGTGTCAACTCCCAAGAATAACCTAATCTAATATCTATTTATACAAACAAAACAACTTACAAAATTACAATTTTAGACATCTTATTTATTTGACACATCACCACTTTTATTTATTTATCATATTTTAATTCTATTTTCTCTTCCGTTCACACACTCTCTTTTTCAATCTCACATTTCCCAACATTTCTTATTTCTTATACATCTATTATTAGTGGCCCCCACACTTTTTATTTAAAAATATTACTTTTCTCAAATTTTTTTATCCACTATATAATTTAATATAATTAAATTAATATTAAATAATCAAAAATTTACTCATATTTACCATCTAACCTAATATCTATTTATACAAACAAACCACAGTTGAATTACTCAAACAAGCCTCCCTATTTATTTGACAATTCATCTAACTAATGACAACATTGTAATCTACTATCATACTTTTATCAAATTTTTTCTCTCAATGCATTTTCTTCTCACTCCCACTTTCTCTTACTTTTTTTTTTTCAAAATTCAAATCTATTTATACAAACAAACAACTTACAAAATTACAATTTTAGACATCTTATTTGTTTGACACATCACCACTTTTATTTTATTTATCATTTTTTAATTCTACTTTCTCTTCATTTCACACACTCTCTTTTTCAATCTCACATTTCCCACCATTTCTTACTTCTTATACATTTATTATTAGTGACCCCCACACAATTTATTTAAAAATATTTCTTTTCTCAAAAATTTTTAATCCACTATATCATTTAATATAATTAAATTAATATTAAATAATCAACAATTTACTCATATTTACGATCTAACCTAATATCTATTTATACAAATAAACCACATTTGAATTTACTCAAACAAGCCTCCCTATTTATTTGACAATTCATCTAACTAATGAAAATATTGTAATCTACTATCATACTTTTATCAAATTTCTTCTCTCAATGCATTTTCTTCTCACTCCCACTTTTTTCCTACTTTATCTTACTTTTTTTTTTCAAAATTCAAAATTTAAATCAAACTCACCAACTTTCTTTACCCACTATCTACTAATCTAATCTAATATCTATTTAAACAAACAAACCATACTTAAATTACTCAAACAAGTTTCCCTATTTGTTTGACAACTCATCTAACTAAAGGCAACATTGTAATTTACTATCCCATTCTTTTTCAAATTTCTTTTCCAAATGCACTTTCTTCTCACTTCCATTTTTTTAAGTTCCCCCTTTTTTTCAAATTTCGAAATTTAAATCAAATCAATTCTACTAATAAACTAAAATAATCAATCTAAACTACGAGATAACAGCACGAATATAGAAAAACACGGGATAACTTCACTGATATATAAAAAAACACGATATTAATATATCAAAAAAAAAAAGAAAACTTAATGACTATTTCAACTACTAATTAATATTTAAAACATGGGATAACTGTACTGATATATAAAAAACACGTGATAACTATACTGATAAATAAAAAAACACGGGATAACTGCACTGATATATTTGATAATCTTCTATCTATCTTTTACTATCTACTATAATCTACTAATCAACTAAAATAATCAATTGAAACTATGGGATAACTGCACTGATATATAAAAAAACATGGGATAACTATACTAATCTAATCTAATCTAATCTATCTATCTAATATCTGTTTATCTATTTATACAAACAAACAACTTATGAAATTACAATTTTAGACATCTTACTTTTTTTTGACACATCACCACTTTTGTTTTATTTATCATTTTTGAATTCTACTTTCTTTTCCTTTCTCTTCTCACTCAGTACTCTCTTTCAATACCACATTTCCCAATATTTTTTACTTCTTACACATCTAATCTAATCTAATATCTTGAGGGAGAGCAGTGGTGTGAGGAAAGCATGTGCAAGTATACACAGTCCTTAACAAATAATATAGTGTTAGAACAGGTCGAACCCACAGGGATTGATGAACTCTTTCAAAACTCAATACTATGTAATTTAGTGAAGAGTAACCATATAACAATTATGGTGGATGTATGTGATATCACAATCAAGTTAGTAAAAAGCAAAGTGTAAGGATTTGTAATGCAAATGAGAAAAACTAGTTGGAATGTATTCACCAAGTAATTTACCTTTAAGTGTTTGGTGTAGTATGTGATGCAGTTTCACTGAATGTTGTTGCATTAGCTATGTGCCTTTCAGTCACTTTCTTCAGAGTTTCATTACAAGCTTCCTATGTCTAGGCATGCTAAATATATTCACTCTTGCCTTTTAAAGTACCCACAGTATCACCCTATGGACTATACTATCCTATGTCTAGGACTTAATTAGCATGGTTTTCACAAGTTTCCTTTATGTAAAACACTCACCCATATTAGTTCTTGAGTTCTTAATTGTAAACCATGTCTGCTTTTACAAATCTACTTATTCTAAGTGATCAATCTCAAAATAAGTGTTGAAAGTATTATCAAGCAATAACTAAAGTACACACATTACATACATGCATTATACGTACTTAAAAGCTCATTAAATGGTTAGAACATTCCAACTAAGAGAGATTTAGCTCAACATAGACATTGCAAGGCAAATATAAACTGAATAGAACATGTTTATATAATTGAAATCAAAAAAGAGAGACAACAAGATAGAGATTACACGAGTTGTAGCTCTTTGCATGAATTCTCCTAGCAATGCAGTTGCATGACTCCTTAACACTATATAAAAACTATGAAATTGAAGTAAGGGGGATTTGTCAATTCCTTCCTTTCCTTCTTACAAAATAGAAACTAACTATGTATATTGAAACTAACTAAGCATTTAATTAGTACAGTTTTTCAAAATACTTCACAGCGGTACCGACATTGGACAAAATTACTTTCCCCACTTGCAACCCAATTTTCTTTCTCATTTATTAATGAAATTCGATGAAACCAGTGCCTACTTCGTAGGGAATTTAGTCTACTTTCCAACGAAACAAAAATCATTTAAAACAGAGTTCAATTGAGAACTCAAGACCTGAAAAACAGAACCTATACACAGTTTAATTTCAGAAATTTGACCTAACTTGAGACACTCATAACTTGAGCTACGCAACTCCAAATTGAACGAAACCAGTGCCAAAACGACCGGCGTTAAGTCTATTTTCAAAAACAATCAGAAACATAATTTTTGGACTAACCGAGAAGTCCCAGTTCTAATAAAACCGAAGCTGTGTCCAGATTTTCTAAAACAGCGAGTTCGAGACCAAATTTGCGGTTTTCGCGATTCAAACTTTACGAAACACAAACAATTTCAACGATCACAGAAATCAACCAGTCAACACAACATAAAACAAAACCCTAAGCGAGTAAAACTCACCAATCGTGATGAAAATCACGAAAAACCGAAACTTTACGAAGCTCACGATTCCGAAACTACACGAACTCAACCGAAACCGATCCCAAAACTTCCAAATAGCTCCCAATTAAAAAAACCAGCAGCTCAAACCTTTCCCCTACTGTTCCAAACGCACCCAATCAGCAAAGTAGTACACTCCTAAGCTTCCAAATCAATATTGAGCTTCTTTGAACCTTAGACTAGCTTTCAATGTGCAAAAACTTCCATTTTCTTCAACTTTGAGCTTGAAGCTTCATCCATGGCAAAGTGAGTTAGAGGTGAAGGTGGGTTCTGAAATTGGTATGGGTGAATAGAGGAAGAAAAAAAATGGAATGGAATGGAATGGAAGAACACTTACATTCAATGAAGAGTTTGAAGATTCCTTACCTTCTTCCTCCTTCCTCTCTCACGTTTCCCTCTCTTCTCCCTCTCTCTAGGTTTTCTCTTTTCTTTCTTTCTTTCATTTCTATCGGTTCTCCCATTTTCTTCTATTCACTTTACCAAATTCTTTTTTTTTGTTTTGGGTAAAGAGAAGGGTTGGGCCTTGGAATTGATTTGGGCTTGGTGTAATTAGCAAATTCTGATTTACTTGCACCACATCTATCCACTCATACACTACCTAAATAAAATAAATAACTAGCACACACATACATACAAGTAGTTATTTTAATTAGGTAATTCTAATTTGAAATCATGTTTTCAAACATACCAATCACATAGTTCAAACAATAATGCAATTAAATTACATTGCTTAGCGATTATATATATTCCTTTCGCGATAATCACATATCCGTGACTTGACTTATTACCTACTCGAGTAATAAATCACTCGTTAATTTCTTAATTCGAAATTAACGAAATTAGGGATGTTACAATCACTCCAACTTGGGAATTTTGTCCTCAAAATTGAACGAACCTACCTCTAAAGAACAAAGATGAATACCTAGACCGCATATCATTCTCCAATTCTCACATAGCTTTCTCGGCCGAACAACCATCCCAATCCACTCTAACAATTGAAATTGTTCTCGTCCGAAACGTTTTCTCTCTATGTTCTATGATATAACTTGGATAAGGTTGTAATGACAAATCCGATCGAAGATCAATCATTTCAAAACTCTACGGTGGACTTGGATCGGAAAGGTACTTCCTCAATTGGAATACATGAAACACATCACGTAGATTGGACAATGCCGTAGATAAAGCTATATGGTAGGCTACTATCCCAATACACTCGATAAGTTGGAAAGATCCAATATACCGAAAACTGAGTTTTCATCGTCTGCAATGCTTTACCGGTAACAATGGTTGATGAAACTCTTACAATATAGGATCACCAGATTCAAACTCTACTGGTCTACTCATTTTGACAAAATAACCCTTTTTTTTGGCGACTCTGAGCTATCTTCAATTCTCACTATATACACGGAATTTGCCAATTCCTAATCATGAGTCGGATAATTCTCCTCATACAACTCTAAAGGAAGCATTCTTCACAACCAGAATCACATTCAAACAGCTAAACTTTACAAGTTAACTAAGTGACTGGAAATACTACTGCGAGAATCTTCGGATAAATCTACAATAATAACCAGCTCCCAATTCAACACAACTTCAACTTTACTAGGATTTATTTCCACTCCTGACTGGGATATCACAAGTCCCAGAAACTTCACTACAGACATCCAAATATCACACTTCGAAGGTTTAGCATATCACTCCTTCTCTCAGAGTACATTCAGAACAATGCGAAGATGCTGATCATGATCCACAATGGTCTTAGTGTACACCAAGATGTTATCAGTGAAAATTTCAACAACTAATCTAAGTACGAGTGGAAAAACTCGGTTCATGTAATCCATGAATACCTCATGAGCATTAGTTAGACCAAAGGGCATCACTACTCACTCGTAATGTCCATATCTAGTATGGAAAACTGTCTTCGGAATATCTAAAGCCCTAACCTTAATCCGACAATAATCTGTCCTTAGACCAATTTTGAAAACAATGTTGCACCTCGAACCTGATCAACTAAATCTTAGATTCTTGGCAAAGGGTACTTATTCCTAATAATAACTTTGTCCAACTGGAAGTAATCTGTACACGACCTCTTGTTCCCGTTTTTCTTTTCAACAAGTAACACAAGAACACCCCAAATTGTAGTAAACTGGGGAACATCACCTTTCGGTTTTATTTGGTACAGTACTATTAGAACTTCGGGTTAAACTCTGTCACTACAGTGTTCATAACTGACTCACAAGTGGGTAAAGGTTATGTAAAGGTTTCTTGAAAAGTTTGAATATGAAATAATTTTCATACTTACCCATAGGAGTTTATTTCTTCGCTATCCCGAAATACTAATAAGACGTATCTTCACCTCGCGACTCAGTCTTTGAATTCAATTAGTAAATTCGGATGGTCTCACGCAGATGTATGGCTTTTCGGAATCTATAAGTCAACCGACTATTCTCTTGAACTGAGTCTACTATTCATTCACTTAAATATGAGAAGATCTAAACAATAAAGATCTCTCGCTTGATACATAACAGTTTTCTTAGTTAAGTAAGACTTACTAGAAAATTCTAAACTTTGTTCCATCATGTTGTATTGTTAACTATTCTAGGCGGAACATGCATATTTGGATTAATCATGGAGTTGAGCTAATTATTATAACATCAAAGAAATAATCAAAATAGAAGGATTCTTCCACGGAATCAAACGGGCACAAGATAATGCTTCCAGCGTTGATTCCGAGAACAATTCTCACTATTTTACTCATTCCTTTGGTCCCACAACCCTCCAAACTCCACAATTCTCCAAACATAACCATAACTCCTAGAGTTACCATTTGGTAAGGAATGTGTCTTGCCTAACAAGAAGTCAGGTGTTTAACACTTGGATGATTCGGTCTCCCTATAGGAAAACACCTCTTCTAATACTTTAAGTAATTGGAAGTTCTACTCTTTTGGCATAATGGTGAAATGGTTTATAGTTATTGGTTTTTAAAACTCTACAGACTGCTGGAAGGCTACAGTTACTAACAACCATTTCCATGAAATAGAACCTTTTAAAGGTACAATGATTATCATTATAAACCGGGTTCTAAGAATCTATTCTTAATGACTGGAAGTCCTTGTCCAACACTCCGGACCTCTAATGGGTATATGGCCAATAAACACTTTAAGGCTTAACAACTTAGAGTAAGGCAGAAGTACATTTCAGAATACCATTGAACAATTAGTTCAAATCCTTCTCAGATGTGTAGACATTTTCGTTAGCTTTCCAACGCATCCCGGAACATAAAAATCGGAGTTCCGAATTAAAAATTATAAATAAAACAAGTCGGAGAACTGACGAAAATTTCTCACAGACCAAGATTGGCTTGCTCATAATCCCAAGGTAATAATAAGGTTATTTCGGTTACCATAACCTACTAATCTCATCTTGAATGGAACTTGGTTTAGAAACCGTAATCGGGAACTGACTCCATCAACATTTGGTTTTGTAGCTAATACTGAAATTGCACTACAGCTTACTAGATCGGATTCATGGCATTTCGAAATGTGGCTTTGAGGAAAAGAACCAGATCAATACTTGCAGTTATCTAAAAGAATGTCTCTAACTGCGACATAAGCTGGGGTTTACTCTAACCATAAGGTAAGGTTATCGTAAAACCGTATTTCGATGAATCGATAGGATCGACTAATCAATGGTCAGGATTTCGGGGTTTCAATTAATCTTAACAGATCTTACGATACTGGCTTTGTTACTGCCCAAAGGATTTGTTTAATGTTGTTCCATGTAGAACCTACAATAGCTTCCACTGCAATTCTACAATTGCACCGAGTTCATTGACTGAACAGTCGCCCTTAAGTTCCTCGAACCGAGAAGGCCAGAATTCCTATGGTTTAGGGTTTGGACATTTTCGGGGTTTAGGCAAATAATTGTCATCATTCTCAGTAACTCACATGAAACATTGAGTGGATCCTGACTCAATACTTCACATAATATACTGAAAGGTTTAGACATTTAATTGTCTAAGTCCCTAGCTGACTCGATCTAACCTTTTGACCACAAGGTCTCTACGTCCGACGAGGTCGAACTGCTCTGATACCAAAATGTAACACCCTCATATTTCTATCTAGTAGAAATACTAAAGTGTACCTAATGGCATACATCAGAGTATAAAAATTCATGTCTCAGATATTGATTTGACCAAAAACTCTCGAATCCAAATCAAAGAGTCGTAACATAATATAGTCCAAAGTTCAATATCCCAAAACAAGACAACAGCGGAAACGATTACATAACTCAAATACAAATTCAAGTTATAAATCGAATTCAAAGATACAAGGGAAAACCATAACTATTAATAGACGAACTACGTCTTCCATTTCCTTCTCGAGCACGCCCTCCACTCGAGCCATAAAGGATCTTCTTTCCCTGTTTCTCTGTAAAACAACAACATTTGTAGGGTGAGATAACAAATCTCAGTGAGTCTTACCGTGACCCCTTACCTAATACTCGGTCCATTTATAAAACCATAATTAGTAATTCAAAAAGAATTACAATATACAATCAATCATGTGTAATCCGATAAATGAATTACATAAGAGTTCATAGTCCGATTCTTGATGACTATGTACAACTTAAATTACTTATCTATAGTTCATAGCCCAATTCTTGATGGCTATGCACTATCCTCTTTATTAATCACTTGTGACATGTCACCAACAACCTAAAGAAGCTTGAGTGACAAAATCACAATATACACATTTAAAAGTTTTATCAATACTAGCACATCACCAACAACACATAAGGAAGCATGGGTGAACCCCAACATAGCCAATAAGTGTACAACTCTTAAAGGCGGATAACTTTAATTTTAACATGGGGGCCTAGGACCAGGGCGCATGACTTCCCTCTCCTAGTATACTAAACGCATAGAGCTCGTCACCTCAATTTGATATTTCTTATATATCGCACCCGCATTGGGCTCCTATACTCGATATAATTTATATATCAAAACATACTTCAATCTATGATATGTTATAATACCATACTAGAACAATCAAGAACCTATATCACTGTCCAAGCATCACTTTATAGTCAAAAGTTTGATTCCCACACGTATACTAGATTTGTCGGTTTTTCAAGAGATTTGTAAATTCAACCAAAACAAACCAAACCACATTCAAAACATAGCAATATCATCCATATATAATATAAATGGTTAGGAAAAGGATTTGAAAGAAGTTTGAAGTCGAATGGAGCGTCGAAACGAAACATCGAATTTTGGGGACATAAGGAACTTCTCAACTTGTGTGCCCAATTTCCGTTCCGTTTCGTTCTTTGATCGAACCCAAACTATGTTTCAATCCAAATTCAACCACAACAGCCAACATATACCCCAATTCGCAGCGGACCACAAAGCAATCACAAGCAATTACTTCAAGTAATTCGTTTCGAGATTTGTAAGGATACGACACAAGTGCAGAATTTTCTACAGCAGTGCACCTACTTCGGCGAATTAATTAAAATAGCAAACAATATCGGATTTCAACAAGCGAACACTCTTTAGAAAGCTCTCTGAGTGTAATTTCTGCCTAAGATTTTCATTTTTCAAAATAAGCATTTAATTAGTACAGTTTTTCAAAATACTTCACAGCGGTACCGACATTGGACAGAATTACTTTCCCCACTTGCAACCCAATTTTCTTTCTCATTTCTTAATGAAATCCGATGAAACCAGTGCCTACTTCATAGGGAATTTAGTCTACTTTCCAACGAAACAATAATCATTTAAAACAGAGTTCAATTGAGAACTCAAGACCTGAAAAACTGAACCTATACACAGTTTAATTTCAGAAATTTGACCTAACTTGAGACACTCATAACTTGAGCTACGCAACTCCAAATTCAACGAAACCAGTGCCAAAACGACCGGCGTTAAGTCTATTTTCAAAAACAATCAGAAACATAATTTTTGGACTAACCGAGAAGTCCCAGTCCTAATAAAACCGAAGCTGTGTCCAGATTTTCTAAAACAGCGAGTTCGAGACCAAATTTGCTGTTTTCGCTATTCAAAATTTACGAAACACAAACAATTTCAACGATCACAGAAATCAACCAGTCAACACAACATAAAACAAAACCCTAAGCGATTAAAACTCACCATTCGTGATGAAAATCACAAAAAACCGAAACTTTACGAAGCTCACGATTCCGAAACTACACGAACTCAACCGAAACCGATCCCAACACTTCCAAATAGCTCCCAATTAAAAAAACCAGCAGCTCAAACCTTTCCCCTACTGTTCCAAACGCACCCAATCAGCAAAGTAGTACACTCCTAAGCTTCCAAATCAATATTGAGCTTCTTTGAACCTTAGACTAGCTTTCAATGTGCAAAACCTTCCATTTTCTTCAACTTTGAGCTTGAAGCTTCATCCATGGCAAAGTGAGTTAGAGGTGAAGGTGGGTTCTGAAATTGGTATGGGTGAATAGAGGAAGAAAAATGGAATGGAATGGAATGGAAGAACACTTACATTCAATGAAGAGTTTGAAGATTCCTTACCTTCTTCCTCCTCCCTCTCTCACGTTTCCCTCTCTTCTCCCTCTCTCTTGGTTTTCTCTTTTCTTTCTTTCATTTCTCTCGGTTCTCCCCTTTTCTTCTATTCACTTTACCAAATTTTTTTTTTTGTTTTGGGTAAAGAGAAGGGTTGGGCCTTGGAATTGATTTGGGCTTGGTGTAATTAGCAAATTCTGATTTACTTGCACCACATCTATCCACTCATACACTACCTAAATAAAATAAATAACTAGCACACACATACATACAAGTAGTTATTTTAATTAGGTAATTCTAATTTGAAATCATTTTTTCAAACATACCAATCACATAGTTCAAACAATAATGCAATTAAATTACATAGCTTAACGATTATATATATTCCTTTCGCGATAATCACATATTCGTGACTTGATTTATTACCTAATTGAGTAATAAATCACTCGTTAATTTTTTAATTCGAAATTAACGAAATTAGGGATGTTACAGACTGCACTGAACAAAAACATCAAACATACCACAATATATCCAAAATTGCCTATTAACAACTATAACCATGTGATTCACTCAAGTTATCATATATCACACAAAATACTATATAAACTCTTTATCTTTACTTGAAAGAGAGCAATTTACTAAGTTTAAACATATGAATAACTCTATATAAAATAGAGTTACACACCCCCAAACTTAAACCATTGCTTGTCCTCAAGTAATGACAAAGACAAACTAAAACATACTATAATTCTAGAAGATAGATCAGCTTGATATTTTGGATTTTTTATGAGGAGCTCCCTATGAACTTCATTTCTCAGCAATCTTTCTTATGCCTTTATTTCTTTAAAAACTACCAAAGTTATTCAAACTCTTTTATGTATGTGTGTGAACCCACTGAGTTGAGATTGGTTCCAAGACTAAGTGAACAACTTCATCCTAGCCTTTGAAAGGATTGGTTTACCTTTGGTCACACCAAAATGTTTTTCAAAAGAGAGATTAGACTAACAACAATCCTCAAGTATTTGGGGAGTTTTAAGTACAACAAAAGACTTGGTTGAATTTTTCAAAGCTTTTGAGTCAATGCATTTTTTCTATTTTTGTGGTTCTTTTTGTGCAGATGCATCACTTCTTTGAAGTGCTTTGAGCATTGATTTTTTTTCTGCATTTTGCTTTTCTTCAGTGCAGTTGCATTTGTGGTTCTGCACTGATGATGCTTTATTTTTGATAGCTCATATTGTCTTCCTCACTGACCTCCAGATGCAATTGCACTGTTGCACAGGTCTTTGACCTCCAGATGCATATATTTTTTTCTTTTTCTTACACTTTGGCACAAGTCTTTGACCTCCAAATGCATCTTCAAATCTTCGTTTTCGAGAGGGATAATCAACTCCACAAATATCGATCGAAACTTGAACCCTTGTATAGGTATGCAATTTAAGAAAGCACAATAATTGAAATAGGCTTTTTTTCTTTTTCTTGCACTTTGGCACATGTACAGTTTTGAACTATCCTCCAAATGCATTTATTCCTGCATGGCACAGGTCTTTGACCTCCAGATGCATTCATGCACTTAGGCATAGGTATAGCTCAATTGAGTCAGGTCAATATGGCTTTGGTCTTTTGTCCACATTTTTGTAATCTTTTTGTGCATTGTTTACTCTTACACTTTTCAAATTCAGCCTTATTTTTCATAAAACACCCCCAAACTTAATTCTTTAAGCTCTTCTATCTTTTTAATAAAACTTTGTTTTGACCTAAGCTCACCAAAAATTCCCCTTGCATCAGATTGATCTTTAAGTAGCAAGGTTCTTTTCACAAACTCAGTTTTGAAGTGTTGAAGTAAAAATAATATTGGTTATTTTTTTAAGAAAAAAGGCTTCTTTTTCTCCTTTTCATCATTAAAAGTCCATTCATAGGTTTGCACCATATTTTCTAAAAACTGATCCATTCTACTACTAAAATACTTTTAACAATAATAGTATTCTTCATACTTTCCACTATTTCCAAAAAAAATTCTTTGGAAAATAATTTCATGTATTTAGATACTACTTTGTTAAGTACATCTAATATTTAAAAATATAAAATACTTTAAAACACACATTTTTAATAGATAAAACAAACATATTTAATTAAACACACAAACAAACTTAATAGATAAATCCCCCCCCCCAAACTTAAGGGGTAGCAGTGTCATCAATTGCATCAGTTTTCTTCCTCTTTGGTGTTAATTTTGCTTTCCTGCTTGCTGGTTGTTTGAAGAATTTTTTAGTGTTGTGCAATGCATCTCTCTTCGTTTGAGCCATTTCTTCCAGAACAAGTTTGATTGTTGCCTCATCATGCTTTGTTGTTGTTTGGTGTGATGCAGGTGCATCACTCTGCATCTCAACTGCTTGTTGCACAGATAGTTTAGCAGGTGATTCTTCTCCTTTGTCTTCTTTGTCGAGTTCTTCTTCTTCTCTTCCCTACACAGACTCTTTTTCAAGAGCAGAAACAACACTAGTAATAATGTGACTCACTATAAGAAAATCGATGGTTTGCCACAGAAATTTCCGTCGTAAATGCACAAATTTCCGCGGCAAAATAGCATTTGCCACGGATTTGCGACAGACAAAAAATGGTGGCAAAAACCCTCGTCGCAAATCATTTGCCACGGAATTTTCCATCGCAAATTTTTTCGTTGCAAATCCGTCACAAATCCGTCGCAAATCATTAATTAAGTTATTTAAGGCTTACAACATTTTATTAAGTCAAATAATTAATTTAGAGTTTTATTTTATTCAGGAGGTGTTTAAGTATTAGAGGAGGTGCAAATAAGGGCCCATGACCCATTAGTAGGCCCATATCCAATGTAATAAGCTTAAGTTTAGGGTCTCTCCTTCATTTTAAAGAAAAGGAAAAAAAAAGAAGAGAGGGAGGAGAAGAAGAGGAGGCCGACGACACCTAGGGAGGAAAGGGGGGGAAGATTTTCTTCATTTTGGCTCTTGGTAAGGGGATTTTGGTCCCATTCTCTCTCATTTTTCTTGCTCTTTCCATTTATATAAGTTTCAAGTTCTCATTCCTTCTCAAATTCGTTTTGCCATAGAAGGAGTTTGACGCTCAAGGTTTGATTGAGTGGGCATTTGGTGGTTATTGGAGTTGTGGAAGGGAGAGTGCTTGTGTTTCTTCAATTCCTAAGGTTAGGGGGCTCTCTTTTCATTCATAATAGGTTATATGATGAGTATTCTATGTGGGTTAGGTTTTAGGATAGTTAATTGATTGATTTATGTGTTATTTGTCTTGGTTGGTGTTGTGTTGAACTCAATTTGATGAACCCATGTTATTTGTTGTTAAGATGAACTTGAAATGAACTATGAACATATGTTGCCTACAAGGTGTTTGATGATATTACTCTATGAGTTTTGAAGGTGAATTTACTATGCTTATGTGATGTTTGATGAAATGCATAAGTATGTGATGATTATAATTGGTTTTGGTGATTGATCATGATGAGTTTTACTTGCTTATGGTTTCTGTGCGTTTCTTGACGCTGTTTCGGTCTTTCTGAAACTGGTACTGTTTGGTTGATCCAAAAATTGTGTGGCTGATTGTTTTTGAAAATAGACTTAAGGCCGGTCGTTTTGGCACTGGTTTCATTCAATTTGGAGTTGTGTAGCTCAAGTTATGAGTCTCCAAAGTTAGGTCAAATTTCTGGAATCAAACTATGAGTAGGTTCGGTTTTTGCAGGTTTTGTGTTCTCAATTGATCTCCGTTTTGAATGATTCTTATTTCATTGAAAAGTAGACTTAATTCTCTACGAAATAAGCACTGGTTTCACGAAATTTCATTAAGAAATGAGAAAGAAAATTTGGTTGCAAGTTGGGTAAAGAGTTCTGTCCGATTTTGGTACCTCAGTGTAGTGTTTTGAAAAACTGTACCAACTGGATACTTATTTTGAAAAATTAGAATCATAGGTAGAAACTACACTCAGAGAGTTTTCCAATGAGAGGTCTTTTGTTGAAATCCGATGTCGTTTGCTATTTTAAATTCGCCGAACTAGGTGCACTGCTGTAGGGATTCAACACTTGTGTTGTGTGGCTTCCGGTGGTGCCTGTGTTGCCACCAGGCGCCATTTTATGTGACAGTTTAGTCCTTATGTGACGGTTTAGTCCTTATGTGATAGTTTAGTCCTTGTAGTGACGGTTTAGTCCTTGTGTGACGGTTTGGTCCTTGTAGTGACAGTTTAGTCCATGATTTTTGGTGTTGATGTATCCGGTGAGTTTGATGTTAGCCATAGAGCTATTGATTGATGTATTGGTGTTAGCCATAGAGCCATTAATTGATGGTGTGTTGGTGAATTGGTGTTGAAATTGGAGTTGAGGCATTGTGTCACTATTGTGTTGTTTATGTGTGTTGGTGAAGTGGTGTATGGTGTGTGAGTGTGGCACGGCTAGGGGGCGCCAAATGTGGCAGCCCCGTGCGCCTATGTGCGTGTGTGTATGGGTGTGTGTTATGGGGCGCCAAATTTGGTAGCCTCGTGCGCCTATGTGTGTGTGGCCGTGTGTGCATGTGTTGGCGCAGGGACGGGCGCCAAAATTGGCAGCCCGTGTGTGCCTTGTGCCCCTTGTGTGCGTATAGGTGTATCTAAGTGCAGTCTGCCTATATTGACTTTCCGTGTTGGTGACTTAAATATTCTATTAATTCGTGTCGGTGTAACTGGGAGGTTAATTGTTAGCCCTAGAACTAAATTTGAGGTGTGATAACTGGAGGTGGGTAAAGTAGTGATGTTTCTAATAGGAAGTTAATTATTGGTGAGTAGGCTTCGGCCTTATTGGTGTTGTGCCCTCAAGGCTTATTTAGGTGTTGGGTCTATGACCTCTTTTTGGTGATGGTGAATTAAGTAATAGCAATGGTGAGTCTATTGATTTTTGGTGATGATGCTTATTGCTCAATGTGGTGAATATGGTGTGTATGGTGCATTGTTCATGGCGTCACATAAACCATGTGCATTTATTGGTGAGCAGAAGGCTTTGGCCTTATTGGTGATGTGCCCTCAAGGCTTATTTTGGTGATGGATCCACATGCATATGCCCGTGGAGTTTGGGTTGCATTTCATGCATTAATCATGCATTCGGTGATATTTCTTGGAGTTTGTGGATTCAATGATGTGTGTTGATATGGTTGTGAATTGGTGCTTCTAGTTGCCTTCCCTAGTATAATGCTTATCCTATTTGCTATTATTTATGTAAAGAGACTCACCCTACTGCTTTTATGTTGCTTCTCATGTCGGCAACGTGCAGGTGATAGCGAGTGAAGGTCCTCCTACCTTCTAGTGGGTCTGTAGAGTCATGCTCTGATACGTAGCACCGGGGGGGCGTATTAGTTTATGTTTTATTTGACTTGATGTTGTCTCACTCGTTACTTTTGTGATTTAAAGGAGTTATTATTATTATTTTGAGATATTCCGCTGCGAGATATTCATTATGGCTGTGATGTACTGAGACAGGTGTATTTGAGGGCTTGTCCCAACTTTATGTGTTATGTATCATTGACATTATCTATGTGAGCATGTATTTGATGTTAGTCGTTTAGAAGCAAATGTGACCCTTGCTTTCAATTGTGTGAAAAGTTTTCGAAAACTCTGATTTTATTAATTAAATAGTAGTCTATTAGAAGGGGGTGTTACACAAAGTCGTGGCATATTTTGACACCCTCCATCGCAAATCCGTCGCAAATTTAAAAAAAATAAAAAAAATAAAATCATACCTCCAAAATCTATTTAATAGTGATATCTATACAGAACACGTGAATGCTCCAATATCAAAATTAATAAACATATATAAAGCAAAACATAATAACCACAATAATAAATGAGTACAATCCATTAGTAGTACAATCCATGTGCAAAACATTTAATTACTAATTGTCTTCTACAAACAAACATTAGTACAAACTAACTAAAGATGCAATGCTCCACTACAAACTAACTAAAGATGCAATGCTCCCAAAACATGACATGTAGCTGAGTGAAGTGCGCTTGCAAAGACCAAAACAAGCCTCCAATACCAAGTTTGATCTGCATAAAGGAGTAAAGCAGAGCATTTAAGTCAAATTATACAATCAACTTAAAAGATTTTCTTACTCATTGTCTATTAATATATTACAATTTTCCAAATTAGCAATGGCATATATTGAAAGTTAATATTAATATATGGAAATGATCCCTATGAACTATAAAAGTGATGTCATTTAGTCAAAACAATACCAAAAGAACCTGTATTCCATCCCTATAAAACATTTTCACCTCGGATCACAAGTTCCATAGATAAGTGTATGTATGAGTATGTGTATGCAGTGGAGTATATATGTAAAATATTGATACAAAAGCGGAAGTAATTGTGATATGATTAAGAGACCACAATCATAATCATAGTCATTATAACAATGAAAAACACTAAAAAGATGAAAAGATTTGAAATTCAGCATGAATGAAAATTCTAAACAGATCAAAAGAATCAAAATTCTAAATGAAAATGTGAACCTTCTAGATAGAAGCTTGAGAAGACTAACTATTATCACAAACAGCTAGGATAGAAGAAATTGAACTGTTATGTTATCTCTGACAAAGAGAGTTGTAAGCCAAACCAGTTCCAAATAGATGAGGCATACTTACATGGCAAAATAGACGCTCCATAGATTCAGTAGCTTTTAAACAGAGGCTACACATAAAGACTAAGATGCAACCTCAAGGAACAACAACATGCTTCATGCCTTCAATCCAGAATTTACATTTTTCTGACTCCAAGCTGAAGCAAGTAATATCAATATTTCATCTTTGCTATTCACTCCCATTACTCCAAGACTTGGCAGTAATATCAAATCCACAAAAAATCATTAGGTGTGAGCTATCCATGACTTATCCAATACTACAGACTCAGGCTAGAGCAGCTTGCAAACTCAGGTTACTTGTAATGAAGAGACATGTAATCAGCATAAAAACATCACCTCAAAAGAAGACTGCATAACTCCAATACTACAGACTCAGGCCAGAGCATCTTGCAGACTCAGGTTACCTTATTTAATACTCTACTGGAAAAAATCATTAATATTCTTAACAGTAGGATTCTTAAGTAAATATTTATGTGGGTTTAAAATGAATACACTATAAAAGACTCCACATATCACTAAAATAGCTGAACACACTTCACCAAAAATCTATGTGCATTCTGATATTCCATACAAAACCAAAAGAAATGGATAGCTTGTTCAGTCAAATGATGGATGTGGGGAAAGCTCTAAAATTGAAATAGTCCAAATAACAAAAATATAACTCAAGATAGCAAGGACATTCAAATGATGGATGTGAGGAAAGTTTCATTAGCCTAACTTGATAATTTCATTAAGCAAATAACAACTTGATAATTTTCGTTGGAACTAAAATTTTCCTTGCAACAGTCACATTAAAAAAAACATCAAGGCAAGTTCTCCTCTTATGTAGGCTTAAACTTAAAGACTAGTTATAACCTTCAATTGAGTTGACTACTAGCTCCACAGAAACATCAGGTACAAGTGTGATACCACCTATCAAGAAAACCAGCAAAAAAAGCTTATAACTAATAGGAGACTTAACCACAACTCAACACACACAAAAATTGGTATCTAATCTAACACAATTAAACTGATATATAGCTTACCAGTTTTGTGAACCTTCTGCATAACACTGATGTCAAAGCCACCAAAAATCTCCCGTCTTTGCCTGAATTCAATGTAAGAGGGGATAGTATAAAACAATTGCAAAATTTCATACTTAGAATGGTAATGATTGTATAAAACAAAGCCATTGTCATCATAAACAAAATCATGGCATATGTGAACTCTAAATAAACATTACCAGTCAAAACTACAACTTTCACATCATTCATCCTTGCTGCCTCATCGAATCTCTCTTTCAAACCCCTAATAACTAATCAAACAATAAAAACAACACATAAAAAAATGGCAAAAATAATAATAAATAAGACTACAATTCACAAAGATTGAAGAATTGGTGAAACTCACTTGGAATAGGTAAGGCATTAGCAGGTGGGTTATAAATCATGATAACATCAACCCATCATTTCCACCCTTGAAATCAACCTTAGCAGATGCCATCTATTAGAGAAACAAATCAAAATATGACGTGGTGGGTTTATGAGATAAGATAACCAAAGATAACATGGTGGGTTTATGAGATACGATCCCCAATAATTGTTAATTTACAATAGAGGAGTTCTACCTAAGCGTTTCACCACAGTACCTCCTTGCCAAAATTCTCTTCATTTGGGGCTTTAGGGTTTATAGGAGAGACAATGACAGACCTATTGTTGAAGAGGAACACAGACGAGGAACACAAGATGGTTCGTGGGACTCAAAATGAAATCAAATAGGGATGAAACCAAAATAGGGAACAAGAAACCATAACAACAAAAACAATGCAACCAAATAGGGAACAAAAAAGCAAACCTGAAGAAGAATATAATCAAGCAAAAATTAATAGTGATTAAAGCTTCTCTGGTTGATAACATCAAGCCAGAGCACAACATCGAAGAAGAAAGTGAGAGGGTTTAGGGTGAAGTGAGAGTGAGTGAGGGGAACGATGGTTGCGGAGGTGAGAGTGAGGGAGTCAGGGAGGAGTCACGGTGGAGAGGAGAGGAAAGGAGTGATAGTGGGCTAGTGGCGGCGAAAGGGTGAGGGCGAGGGGGTGGACGAGCAAGGGGAGAGATTGAGAGAGAAAAGAGAGTTATATGTGGCTGAGAGTGAGGGATCGAGGAAAAAGTTGTTTTAATTTCATGTCTAATACGTTGAAATGGTAGTGACGATGCATCTCGTCACTAATCCGTGGCAAACCCTAAACAATAGCGACAGGCAAAAAGTCCGTGGCAATCTTTGGTCGCTATTTTAGATTATTCTTGTAGTGACTTGGGCTTGAAGGCACTGTTTGTTCTGGTTGATTTTCTGGTTTATCAGGGATGGGCTCTATTGTTGCTTGTTCTTTGTGAGGTGATTTCTCAAGTTTAGTTATTGGAGAGGGTGGTGGAGGGGTTGTTTGTGGTGGTGACTAAATGGGTGGATCATTTAGGGAGGGTAATGGTGATTTTGGGTGGGGAGATGATTCTTGGATTGGTGAGTGAATTGCTGATGTGATAGGTGCAGTATGAGTGGTTTCTTGTTGGGATTGTGGTGAGGTTTTGGCATATTTCTGCCTAGCTATTTCTTCTAAAATCACACCTCTAGCATGCTCTTCTTCTTCACTGTCAACTTCAACATCGCTTTCTTCCTCATCTTCAACCTCCTTGTCCATTTCTTTTTCTAGTTCCTCATCCTCAGTATCTGAATCATAAGTTTCTTCAATAACAGGTTCAACCACTACTTTCTTCTTCCCTTTTGCTTGTTTCCTAGTCACCTTCTTCTTTACAACAGGTTCTTCCTCCTCCTTCTCTTCTTTTTCTACTTCATCAGTTTCTTTCTCTTCCTCTTCTTCACCATCAGTTTTGAGTACCCAATTTGGAAAGATAGGGGCATTAACATGGCCCAAGATATCAAACATCTTGTCGAAAACCAGTTGTAACCAATCATGTTGATCATTCAGAAATTTCCACACTACAACTTGCTTTTTCATGTGATGTTCTTGCATTACAAGCATAGGGCCTCTCACTTTCCTTAGTCTCTCTCTCATCTCAACATTCAAATTTCCAGGTGGGAATTTTCTTTGTTCATGGGGGGCTATGGGAACACCTTCTTTCATGCACAATTCAGTGATAAGGCAAGGGAAAAACAGAAATCCCTTTGACTTAGAGGTGCATGAACGAATTTCCCTAGCAATCAATCTACCTATGTCAACACTCCCCTCAGAGAGAATTGTATCTTGTAGGATCAATCTCTCTTTGGTCATTGCATATGTGTGTGATGTAGGTAAGATTGAGGTTGCTATGAACAAATGCCAATTACCTAATGCATCTATCAAATAAGTACTTCTAAGTTTGATCTCATTAGGTGTGAACTTTTCCCAAACAGCTTCTGGTGTAGCTATTCTACCTTTCACTTCTTCCATTTCTTTCCTAAAGGCCTTTGCCACTCTCTTTTCAAATTCATTTCCATTATATTTTAGCATATAATGTTCATTCAATTTCTTTGGATGAAAGTGTACAATTTTACCTCTCACCATAGAAGTGTAGGAGTGTTCTGTTCCTTCTTGTTGTATGATTCCAGCATAAAACTCTCTCACTAAGTCTTCAATGTGGCCTCCTCTTGGAAGAACAAAGTGATCCCAATTGAGATTAGCAATTGTTGTCATGAATGATGGACTTGCTTTCTTCAATTCATAGCCTCTCTCGGGTAGAACTTGCATCCTCCATAAATGGGCTTTGTCATCATTCTTCACTGCAGGCACATTGGATTGATCTTTCTTGCTTTTTTGCGATGATGATCCTGCATGCATGACCTTCTTCCCTTTCTATGGAGTCTTGGTATGCTTGCTTGAAGATTTTTGGGCTGATTGCTTCTTCACCATTTTGTTTCCTTCAATTCTAGGTCTTTGAGATTTAAAATGGAGATGGAATGTGAGGAGTAACTGTCTTTCAATGAGATAATTTGGTGAGATTTGCAAGGAAGGGGTAACGGTAATGAGATTGAGGGTTAATGTGATGGAAGAAGAAGTAGAGTTTGATTTGATGGGAGTAGCCGTTATGTCTTGCGTGGTGAACATGCATCACGCCATGTGTCATCTTTGGCTATTAAACACATCATTGTCTTTCTTAACTCCCTTTTGATCTTTCTGATGAATTAAAACTCACACCTGATTAAATTCTTCAAATTTCTAAAATTTTGATGCAGGGCACATTCTTTTCTTCAATGCAGGTGCACTGATGCAGCTGCATTACTATCCTACATTCCTACAAACACTTAAAAACATAAAATTGAACAAAAATACTTAAAAATGATGGGTTGCCTCCCATTAAGCGCTTGTTTTAAGAGTCTTATCAGCCTGACTACCTCTTTTTGCTTAGAGATTTTGCAAATGGGTGGTATTTTGTCTCTCACCACATGTTCACCATAGTACATTTTGACTCTTTGACCATTTACTTTGAAGATAGTTTTGGATGTTTCATCAAATAAATCAACTGCTCCATGAGGATAAATTTTTATCAACTTAAATGGTCCTGACCACCTTGATTTGAGTTTACCAGGAAATAGCTTCAACCTAGAGTTGTATAGCAGAACTAATCCTCCCTCTCTTAGTTCTCTTCTTTGAATTTTCTTGTCATGCCATGCCTTAGTTTTAGCTTTGTAGATTTCAGCATTCTCATAAGAGAATTGCCTAATTTCCTCTAGCTCATTAAGTTCTAACATTCTCTGTGTACCTACTTTGTTAAAGTTAAAATTGAGCTTCTTGATAGCCCAATATGATTTGTTTTCTAACTCCACAGGTAAATGGTATTCTTTTCCATAAACTATTCTATAATGGGACATTCCTAAGGGTGTTTTGAATGCTGTTCCATATGCCCATAAAGCTTTATCCAAATGTAAAGACCAATCTTTCCTATTTGGACTAACCATTTTTTCTAGCATTCTCTTAATTTCCCTATTGGATAGTTCTGCTTGACCACTAGTTTGAGGATGGTAAGCTGTAGCTATCTTATGCTTAACTCCATACTTAGCTAGAAGGTTTTCGATGATTTTATTGCAAAAATGTGAACCTTCATCATTAATGATAGCTCTAGGAGTTCCAAATCTAGTGAATATATTTCTTTGAATAAACTTACTCACTGATTTAGCATCATTGCTTGGTAATGTTATTGCCTCTACCCATTTGGACACATAATCAACAGCTACTAAGATATATAAATTGCCAAAAGATGGTGGAAAAGGTCTCATGAAATCCATTCCCCAAACATCAAATAATTCAATTTCTAAAATATTGGTTCTTGGCATTTCATGTCTATCAGAGATATTTCCTACTCTTTGACATTTATCACAGTTTTTGACCATAAAATAAGCATTATTAAATAAAGTAGGCCAAAAATAACCGTGATCAGATTACCTTAGCATTCTTTGTTCTAGTCTTTGTCAAAATGTCCTCCATAAGGTGCAGCATGGCAATGCAGTAGCACTGCTTGTTGCTCCTCTTCAGGAATGCATTTCCTCATTTATTGATCAGGGCACATCCTGTAAAGGAATGGATCATCCCAATAGTATTGTTTAACTATATGGAAGAATCTTCTCCTTTGTTGATATGTCATGTTTACTGGTACTACTTTGCTTGCAAGGAAATTAACAATATCAGCATACCATGGTGCAGATGCATTAGATGCTCCCGCATTGCTTATATCTAATGCAGTTTCATTTTGTGCATTGACTGTGATTGCCAATAATTTCTCATCTGGAAAGCTCTCCTTGATGTCTTCCTTTGGTGTACCTAGTGATTCTCCTTCAATCCTTGATAAATGGTCTGCTACTTGATTTTCTACTCCTTTATTGTCTCTGATTTCAAGATCAAATTCTTGTAGGAGTAGAATCCACCTTATCAGCCTTGGTTTTGCATCTTTCTTTGAAATTAAATACTTAATGGCAGAGTGATCAATATAGACAATAACTTTTGTGCCAACTAAGTAAGGTCTAAATTTTTCAAATGTAAATACCACAGCTAATAATTCTTTTTCTGTAACTGTATAATTCACTTGAACTTCAATTAGTGTTTTGCTAGCATAATAAATGGAATGAAAAACCTTGTCATACCTTTGCCCCAGAACTGCTCCTACCGCAAAGTCACTAGCATCACACATTAATTCAAATGACCTGCCCCAATCTGGTGTTACTATAACTAGTGCTGTCACCAATGCTTTTTTGAGCTTTTCAAAAGCTTCCATACAAGAATCATCAAAGTTGAATGATACATCATGTTGCAAAACCATACATAATGGTTTTGATATTTTTGAAAAATCTTTGATAAACCTTCTATAGAAACTAGCATGACCTAAGAAGCTCCTAATACCTTTGACTGTATTTGGTGGTGGCAAATTCTCAATCACCTCAACTTTGGCTTCTCTACCTCTAGACCTTTCTTTGAAACTCTATGTCCTAGCACAATGCCCTCTTGTACCATGAAATGGCACTTTTCCCAGTTCAATACTAAATTTGTTTCTTCACATCTCTTGAGAATTTGTTCCAATTTTGCTAAACAACTTGAAATGTTTCTCCAAAGATAGAGAAATCATCTATGAATACTTCCATTGATTGCTCAATGAAATTTGAGAATATAGACATCATGCATCTTTGGAATGTAGCAGGTACATTACATAATCCAAATGGCAACCTTCTAAAGGCAAAGGTTCCATAAGGGCATGTAAAAGTAGTTTTGTGTTGATCCTTAGGCTCAATGACTAAATCAGAAGCAATGATAACAGGTAAGGTCTTAAACACTGATAAATTAAAAAACACGTGATAACTTTATTGAAATATAAAAAACACAGGATAATTGCAATGATGTATGTAAAAACACGAAATAGCTGCACTGATATATAAAAAAAACACAAAATAACAACACTGACACTAATATATAAAAGAACACGGGATAAATGCACAAATTATTTTTCAATGATACTTTTACAATTTTAGATTTTAATATTTATCTAATTTTTTGTTTGAGACTCCTTTTTTAACCACTTTAAATTTGTCTTTTTCACACGAGATGCTATCCAGACTATTTAAATTATGTCTAAGTTCGTTCATGAAAAGAATATGACAGGACCAGTGCGTATGCACGAATATCCTACTAGTGATGATAAAAGTGGGAATCAATACCAATTTAAATAATGGAAAAATGCAGAAGACTTTGACTGTAGAGGGTAAAAGTAACTCAGCCAATATTACCGTGGGGGATGGTTTAAGTAATTCCTTTTTCTCCTTTAAAATTCCACATCATGGAATCGGCCCAATTTTTGACCCAAATGTTGAGTCCAGCCTTTCTGAACCCTATACCAATCAGGTGCTCATCGGTGCTAGGCCTTCTTCTTCTGACCCCCTGTTTGCTGGTGTTTTTAGCAAACAATCACTAGTTTTCAATATCAAGACTGTGAGATCAAACTAGAAAATCTCTTTGACAATTGTCATTGAGTTCGTGTTTTTTGAAGTACGTAAGAACAGAGAATGGTAGAAAGAAATAACTTGAGAGCGAATTAAAAGCAATAAATGCAACGAACGTAAAAGGAAAGTAAAAACTTTGCATTAAATGAAGAAAGATAAACGGTTCACCAACACGTACAAGGATATGTTTCACTCGTGTTTCACTTTGACTTGGAAGTTGAGTTTCCCAGAGTTTTTTGTAGAATGTGGTGACCCCTGTTTCCTATTACAAAGGGGTATTTATACTCCTAGGAACAATCGTGGGGGAAAGGGTAACTGCCTCCTAAAACTACGGGAGAGTAACCGCCCACTACGTTGCTGCTCTGCACTTTCGACTGACCCGTTGCCAACTGCTTGACGAAATGTTGAGCCCAACTCTGTCGAAATGTTGTGTCCTCGCTTGTCGAAGATTCCTTGCTTCATGGCTTTGAGAGCTAAGCTTGTCGAAGATCGCTTGCACTCCTTGCCCTTGTCTGCCTTTCCTGTCGAAATCATGGTGCACTGACTTGAATATTGACCTATGGCCCACAAAACAATATTAAATGTGAAGTCAGCCCCATTTAAAGCTTCATTTAATGTGCTGTCGAAATTTTGAGGTAACAGATTGCCCCCCAAAAAATGCTTTTTCGACGGAATAAGGAAAGGAGTTAAGGAAAGGCATTTTTTGAATACTGTGCAATGGTCACGTTTGCCGCCTTTTGCACTTCAATAGTGGTCGAAAAGACAGCCATCATTACTTGCGCAGGTAAACGAACCGTTTTACTGGTACACGTCGCATGGTTGGTGGGCCATCACGTCCCCCAAACGTCGCAAACGTGCGAGTTATGGCGAGCGTGCCAATAACTGTTTGCTTCCAAACATATATAAACGACTACAACCCTTCAAATTCCTCTTTACTCAGTTTGAAACCTTGCGAAGCCCTTCTGTGTTCTTTATCTCTGCGTTTTGCAAAAAACCTCAAATTTCATCAAAGTTTCAAACTTTCGTCTTCTTTCTTTAATCTACACCCAGATTCCACCTTGTATTCACTTTCCCTTACTCATGGCTTCATCATCTGCTGTAGTGACGCGACCTGAGAGTTCAAAGAGGAACGATGAATCCAGAAACATTCAAACCCTAAATGGCACCTGATATCAACGATTTAACGATCTACTCAACGCGGACTCGTGTATTAATCCCGCCTGCTTTGAGATTTACACTCATGCCTATTTGGGTCCTCTTCTGACATCTTGTTGGAAACTACAGAAGTTTTCGAGATTTTCCCACCATGTTCGTCTCCAACCTAGAATTTTTGTTGAAACCCCTTTTCATTTAGAGTTTCTGACTAACCCTTCTAGGTCTTTAGGTCCGCTCCTAGGCTCGACCAACAAAACTACATAGATCGGCTTGACAAAATAGAAGCCAAGAAAGCAAAAGTCCGGAAAAAGCAGGCATCTTCGACCTTATCCAATTGTCTAGGTATGGGCCCAAGCACGATAGCACCTACTTTTGGTCGCTATGCGATTCGGGACTGTATTCCACCCATAGCCTTCACGAAATGTGGCATGTTATCCCCACTACTGGATGTGGTCGCCATTACAGTCTGAAACCCTTAGGAGAGACCTTCGATCCCACACATCCCGACTATACATATGGTTTCAAATTCACCAATGCCACCTTTGCCCCCCCCTACATTCTTTGAGCACCATAGGCTTGACATCGAGGAAGTGTCCGCTATGGAACATGTAGCCTTTCTAACTCTGTGGTTATCTATTTTCGTTTTCTGCACACGTTCCCTCCAAGTTTCCAAAACTTACATCCCCTTGGCATGTCAACTCCATGACCGAGAAGACATCAACCTTGCCAAGTTGATTTTAGGCTCTCTCTACCAGCAACTTGACAATGCTGTTATAGAGTTGAAAGAGAATGAACCAGCCACCAAGTTTTTGGCTTCTGGCCCACTATGGCTGTTGCAGTTGTGGCTATTGGCCACTTTCGAGTCTCGACTAAACTTGTATATCCCCAAGTCTGCTCGACTAACTGTGGAGAACAGCAGCACTGAAGGGATTCGATTGGCACAGTTTAGGCCTAAGCAAGCAACCCTCTCTGCCCAAGAATCCTTTCTGGCTTATTTCGAAATCTTCTTGAACTGTGCCGCTTTTACAGATTCTATGGCTCCCTTTGTCCAAAGATCTTGTGGTCCAGCATGGTTTAAACAACCATTTCCTTCTTCCTCTGTCGATCCTGCTGAGGAAGTTAACCGGATTTGGCAAGCTTACCTCTCTCCTTCTGTCCTCTCTACTAGGCTCACCCCTGGCAAAACAAAAAATAGTTTGGGAATTACTAGATATTTCCCAAGTTATCTTGCTAAGCGATTCGGCCTTTGTCAAATTCGCCCTGCACCAGTATGCTTTCACAGGCGAGACTTTTTATGTCCAGAATCAGAGGTGGCTTATAAACAAGCCTTCAAGAGATTTCACTACAAAGCCTTGAACTTTGAACCTCTCAAATTCAATCCAAGGTTTTCATGTACTGAGAAATTTCATGAATGGTGGACCGGTTATTACACCAAAGTTTCTTTGGGAAGCCATTGATACTTTTGCTGGCAACATTGTGAAGAAATTGGTAGCAGCTTTCCCTTCGAACAACACTGGTAAACACTTTTCGACACTCAAAGCTTTTTAAGTCTTAACCACTTATAACTTGGCTTCGTTTCCAATTGTTTACCAATGTTTTCGACATTTTCAGAAAAACCTGCAACAAAGCTGAAGGTCAAGGTGGGCAACGCTACCACATCCAAATCTTCTCCCCAAGCTACGAAGAAAGTGACAGCAAATCCCATTCCAGACAACCCTCCAAAAAAGGTATGGCACTTTCCACTTATCTTAAGTTGTCTGTTGACTATGGCTTTTACTCATGTTGGAAATTTTCTCCAGGTGACAACCCAAACAGCTAAAATTCTCCAAAAGCCTAAAGCCAAGAAGAAATTGGTTATTCCCTCCAGCTCTGAGGTACTGTATACACCCTACTACATGTCGAAATTTCTCTTCGATTTTATCATTCACTTTCTTGTGGCATCACCCGTACCATAACTTGATCTCTTTTGCAGGACACTGAAAGTGATGACAACATTCCTCTCACTCAGAGGTCGAAGAAAAGGGCCTTACCTGAATCCCAAAGGGCAGCTCAAGGCATCACCATCACCGAGCCTTCTGAATCACCTTCTTCTCCACCAATCAAGAGGCTTAAGGTACATGAGGTAACTTTCCTTTCGACGCCATTTCGAAACTCTTTGATCTCACTTTTCCCGTTTTAACTTAAGTGGTATTACTTACCGTAAACAGGTAGGTGGACTGCTCGTCGAGAATCCTGGCGTTGAGTCTTTGGTTGAGGTTGCCGAACGGGAATTGTCGGCTCCAATGCTTCCTTTCCCTTCTTCGCCTCAGGTGTGTGATCTTTGAAGAGGTTTTTCGTGCACTTGTCGACTCGGGATTCCTCCTTTCAAGAGCTTGTTCCAAATGTGGGCGTAGAAGCGGTTGTCGAAGAGAACGCCCAAGTTCCGAGCCTAACATTCCGTAAGTCGAAAAGACAGAAGTGGTGGCTACCTCGTCGAAATTCTCAAGAAAATATGATCGATCAAGAACAAGAGGAGCCTAGAGTGGAGGAGCTCGCAGATCAAGGTGCTTACGCCAAAGAGTCATCCAACGGTATTTGTTAGCGATCAAGAATTGGTGAGCTAAAGAAGACGAATCCTTGGCGACCTTGAAGATCATGTTGAGTCTTAAGAGCTCGTCGAGCCGCTTGATTTGCGATTCTTGAACAACTCTCTAAGTTCTATCAATCAGGAGACGGTCGAAAGCCTGCTTCGCCAGCTGAAGACGAAGGTGTTAGAAGGGGATTTGGTGGCAACCATTGAGAATGACCCATCTGTGTATCTTGAGGTAAAATCTCTCATTCACAAGATCACCAAATTGGACCCTCCTCAAAACATCCTTTCATTCTTCATGGAATTCGTCCCCATTTTTGAGCAACTTTCTCTTCTAATCAACCAACGGTCGACCACCTCCAAGCGCAAGGTTCAAGAGACCCAACTCTGCGAAGTGGAACTCGCCTCTCTCAAGGCCGATCAAGACGATATCGAGGCTCTCGAAACCCAAGCAGCTAACGATGAGAAAGCAATCGCTGAATGGGATGTGGAGATCGCGCGTATTGACGAAGAGATAAAGACACTTCAACTCAAACTGTCAAACGCTAAGCATCAGAAGGGCCTGATCGTCGAAAGAATGAGTGCTGCTTCTTCGTCCACCAAGACCACCAAGGCATTGACAGCTATAGAGCATTTGGAGAAGATTGACAAGCATCAAGCCATTCTCGCCGACCTCGACAAAGAGCTGCACCTTCTCGACACCTCTATCTCTTTGAGTGTTAGCATTATGGAGAGGCATAAGGCCACTTTGTCGAACTTCTGAGACTGTAATAGTTTAGAATTCTAAAAATGGCTATGTAATTTTGACATTTCTTTATACATTGTCATTTATGAACAATTTTCGTTTATTTATCTCAGTTAACGTTGGCTTGTATCGCTTTAAATACTTGCCATTTATTCTAAAGATTCTATTTTCGTCACCTAGCTCTTCGACTTCATAAGCGCCATTCGAAAAGCATTGCAACACGCGAAATGGGCCTTCCCACCACCCAGTGACCATTTGCCTAAAACTCTATCTTTTTATCCATAGGTAATAGGACTTTCCACACTAACTCTCCTTCCTCAAAGGTTTTTAACTTAACCTTTTTGTTGTAGGCTTTAGCTACTCTCTCTTTCTGTCGAATAAGCATCTCTAAAGCTAACAACCTTTCTTCGTCTAAATCAACTAATTCATCAATCATCATATCCCAATAGTGATCAAAGGGAATTTCACATTGTTTCTGAATCCTTGTTGATTGTAAACAAATTTCGACAAGTAACACTGCATCATGCCCAAATGTTAACCTGTAAGGAGTAGTGTTTATAGACTCTTTAGGCGACGTTCGACAAGCCCATAACACTTGGTCAAGAGAACTGTGCCAACTTTTAGGCTTACGTCCAACGTGCTTTTTGATCAAGTTAATAATGATTTTATTTGCAGCCTCTACTTGACCGTTGGCTTGCGCATAGTATGGTGTCGAAGTCAACAACTTGAAACCAATTTCAGCAGCGAAATCTACCATTTTTCGACCGGTAAAAACAGTACCTTGGTCTGTAGTAATGGTTTCTGGTATTCCATATCTGTAAATGATATGGTTTTGAATAAACCTTATCACTGCTTCTTGATCAACGTTGGCTAAAGGTATTGCCTCTACCCACTTAGTAAAGTAATCAATCCCTACCAAGATGTACCTGTGGCCTTTCGACGACGTTGGTTTTATTTCTCCAATTACATCTAGAGCCCAACCTCTAAATGGCCAAGGTTTCACTATAGAATGCAATTCACTTGCAGGCACATGCTGGATTCCAGCATGCTTTTGGCATTCTTGGCAGCCTTTAGCAAATTCTATGCAATCTTTTAAAATGGTTGGCCAGTACATTCCTTGTCGAAATAACAACCATTTCATTTTGTGGCCTACTTGATGTGAGCCACATGCTCCACTGTGTGTATTAGAAACTGCCAAATATGTCTCATTTTCACTAAGACATTTTAATAGTACCCCTTCAGGAGTTTGCTTGTACAATTCGTTTCCGATTAACACGTAGCTTAGAGCTCTGTACTTCACTTTTTTATTAGTGTTGCCTATAGGATTTTGTAAATACTCGAGAATAGGCTTTCGCCAATCATCATCAACCATATTGTCGATAGCAAAAATTTCTGCTAAGTCAATATTGTCGAAAATGTGACGTTTTTTTCGACGCCAAGACTTCATTTGTATTTATTGCCCCCCCAATTTTTGGTGTTGACAATAACGTCGAAGGAGTATTATTATAAAGAGAGTCTTCCGAGATTAGTTTATCTTTTATCTCTATTAACTCTGCTAGGCTTTGCTTTGACACTTTGTAGCCTGAGGCAATTTGTGCCAACTCATTTGCCACATGATTTTCAATTCGTGGTAAATGTTCTAGGTGTACAAATGTAAACCTTTTTAGCAATGTGTTGGCAATGACGAAATGTTTAATGAGGTGTTCGTTGATGCATTTGTATTCTTTTGTCAATTGTTTGACAACTAGTTGAGAATCACCTTTTACTTCGACATGACTTGCCCCCAATTCGAGTAAAATTTTAAGGCCTACTATTAAAGCCTCATACTCAGCTTCATTATTGGAGCAAGAGTCTCGAATTTTAAATTTATACTTCGTTGGAATGTTTTCTGGGGAAATAATTAATATTCCAATGCCCACTCCATTTTTATGGCTTGAGCCGTCGAAGTATAGTTTCCAAGGACGTATGTCTAACGAATGTATTTCATGTTCGACAACGAGTGGTCCACTATGAAATCAAGCAACCACTTGTCCTTTGATTGATTTAAAGGGTCGATACGTTAAGTTGTACTCTAGCAAAGCCAAAGCCCACTTTCCAATTCGACTATGTAACATTGGTTTTGACAACATGTGTTTAATTACATCAAAGTGCGAATAAACATAAACATCCGCTGACTTTATATATTGCTTCAATTTTGTACAAGAGAAATATAAGCAAAGGCATAGTTTTTCTATTGGACTATACCTAGTTTTCAAAGATCAATCAAAACCCTACTAAGGTAATAAATGGGTCTTTCGACACCACTATCATCCTCTTGTGCCAACATGCTACCTATTGTGTTATCAGAAGCTGCTATATACAATTTTAGCAATTTGTTTCCAATAACAGGCAATAAAATTGGTGGTTTGACCAAATAAGACTTGATCGCGTCGAAAGCATCTTGGTGAACCCGCTCCCACTTGAATGCATCTTCTTTCTTGATCTCAAAGAATGGCGAAAAAGCTTGTGTTTTGCCACTTAGATTTGAAATAAATCTGCGAAGGAAATTGATTTTTCCAGAAGGATGAAGTTCTTTCTTGGTCGAAGGAGCCTTCGTTTCCATAATTGCTTTAGTCTTATTTTGGTTGATCTCAATGCCTTTCTTGTGCACTACAAAACCCAAGAATTCACCGCACGCATTACGTAAAGCACATTTGGTTGGATTCATTTTCAATCCATATTTCCTCATTCGCTCGAAAGAACGTCGAAGATGGTCTAAATGACCAATTTTCGAGGATGACTTAACCACCACATCATCTATGTATACTTGCATAAAATCATCAATAAAATCATGAAACATAGAATTCATTGCTCTTTGATAGGTGGCACAAAGCATTTTTAACCCAAAGGGCATTACTACCCATTCATAAACACCCAATGCCCCCGGACATCGAAAAGTTGTTTTCGACACGCCCTCTTCAAAGAATAAAAATTTGATTATACCCCGAGTAGCCATCTAGCATCTTGAGATAATCAAATCCTCGCCGCCGAATCTATTAGCATTTCGCCACATGGGCATTGCGTATTCATCCTTAGGTGTTGCATTATTTAGATCCCTAAAGTCCACGCAAACTCTAAGTTTTCCGTTTTTCTTCATTACTGGAACAATATTAGCTAGCCAATCGACATACCAGGCAGATCTGATGAATTTGCTTTTGAACAGCCTCTCTATTTCTTCTTTGATCTTAGCCAACATTGGAGGAGCAAATCTTCTTGGTGTTTGCTTTACTGGTTTCCTTCCTGGTCGAATAGGTATTTGAAGTTCCACCACTTCGACTGCACTGCATTTCGTTGTACTCCCAAGCAAAGCAATCTTTGAACTCCTGCAGAAGTGAAACAACTTGGGTTTTGAAGGCAGCATCGAGGTGTGCACTAATGTATGTTGGCCTTTTGACTAGGCCATCTCCCAAATCCACTTCCTCCATTGGATCTTGAGCTTGCATGCGCTTTGTCGAATCTTTAGGGTCTTTTTCAAAACCTAATGGTTCGTCATCATAAATGCAATCAAGCTTGCCATCTATGACTTCACCACTTTCTTCACATGAAGTTATGGCTTCGACAGCCATTGTTTGTTGATTTATTTCGGCTTCCAAAGCCGTTTTTACTTTATTCTCGGCCATGTAAGTCGTAATTTATCCCAAGCATTGGGCAATCGACATCTAAAACTTTTTAAGAATCGGTGTCCCATCCCGCTGGAGGTAACACACCCTCGGGATAGACATTTGCACCTTCTATCACCTCTCTTTCCCACACAAAACCATGTGTTGGGTATAGCGCGACAGAGGAAAGCACATTATCAGAAGAGATATATGCTTGGCTAGAAGATGAACATGGCGCAATATTCGCCATTTGTTTTTGAAATTTTCCTTGGTGACATTATTTACGTCAAAGAAGGAAGTAACTTTGTCCGCTTCAACATATTCCACAAGACCATCTTCCTTCTACATTACCGCACACGGTGTAGGCTTGAAGGGACAGCTCCTACTCCATGTATCCACTCTCTCCCAAGGAGCATATTATAGCTTGCTTTGAGCGATGACAAAGAACATGGTAGTCCTTCCGGCGGTTCCTACCACCACTTCCACTTCAACGGCCCCCAAAGACGCAGGCGATTTACCCTCATAATTAGTCAACACAATATTATGGGGCCTAAGGTCTGTATCATACATCCCTATTGTCCGCGGCATGGCTTGAGGCATCAGACAATGAAGCACCTCCATCGACCAATATTTTATTGACACCCACACCATTAACTTTGGCTTGGATGTACAAAGGCTTTGGATGGTGTTGCATGCCTCCGTCGGCCTTTCGAAAGTGGCCATCCGCTCTTCAACGCAAATTGTTGTTCATCACATAATAGCACATTGGCTTGTGATTAGCCATATCTCCAATGAAGTCTTCTTCGACATCATTTGGTCAATCATAATGCGCCATACTCACTAGGCGAGAATGGACACCACGTTGCGGATGACGCCGAAGCGGCTTCGCGAGTCTTGAAATCCAAAGTAACATCTTCATCCATGTCGAACAAGCGCTTTTCTTCTTCAATGATGTTAATGGAGGAAAAATTCTCTCCAATGCAGCCTCCTAGGTTCCTCTATCACAATAGATTTTCCTTAGCCTTATTCCCAACCTTTACCCGATTGGCAAGACCTATGTTTACTGTGCTCGTTCTACGGCCGCTCAGAGGTCATACTCTTAGCCGTTTTTGAACCTTCTCGGCGTTTTCTCGTCGAGAAGCGCCAAATCTTCGCTTCTTCTTCGAAGCTACCGATAACGACGCCATTGGGTCTTAGTCATGGGATTCTTCCTTTATAATTATTCTTATAATTATATTTTGCGGCCTCACCGCACGTGGCTTGACCGTTTCAAAGATTCTCGAGCAAAGATTCTATAGTGTCTACACCCGGCATGTATCCACTTTTCGTTGGAGAGATCGCTCTTGGAATAAATGGCTTAGCAGAGGCAAATAACACGAATTCCTTCTTCGATCGCGCTCTGCCAAAGAAAAGCTGCGGTTTGCTTGTCGAAGCCTTGTTCGAACTTTTGACCTTGTAAGGTCCCCTCTTTTAAAGCTAAAGTTTGGCCTCTTGTCTGGCCATTTCCTTTTTAGAGGTTGTCGAACCTCACAGCATTCGACACTTTTAGCTGCCTCCTTATCGAACACAGCACTACACCTTGGGCACAACATGACCTCAGAGTTTCTCAGTTTACACCTGTTCAAGAAGTCTATCAGCTCTTCCTCAGCTTTGGGGTACACAGATTGTACCTTCTCATTATATTCTTCCTGAGTGACATGTTGTACAGCAACACCCTTTTGCACAACACTTTTGAGTTTGTCAACAGAAGGTTTGATAGGCTTTGGAGAATCTACCATTGTTACATCCACCATATTGATATTCATCTCAATTGGTTCTGCGTACATAGCCTCCACTTGATGAAGTGGGTCAGCGTCGATTTGCATAGGTGCTTTATTCTTCTTGTCCCCAAATTTTAGCCTTCCTTCTTCGATTGCTTTCTGAACCATGTCCCTGAAAAGAATACAACGGTCAGTTGTATGTCCCAAAAAATTATGAAACTTACAATAACCCTTTTTCTTCCTCTGTTCGAGAGGAGGAACTTTCAGGCCATTTGGCACTATGATTTGGCCATCGGTTACTAATAAATCAAAGATCTCATCGCATTTAGTAACATCAAAAGTGTATGTCTTAGGCACAAATCTATCATTCTTTGGCTCCACGGGATTATTCCCATTTGCGTGCCTTAATAATTTACAGCATAGGGAGGACCTGTGCTTAAGTTCACCACATCTATTTCCTCAGACTCGACATCACTAAACGCACAGTCGAATTGCTCATCGACATAGGCTATCTTTTCTTTCTTGTGAAAGCCAACTGAGTTTTCTTTTCTATTGAACTTATTCACTCTAGCCTTTTCCTCTTTAAGCCTTTCAACTTGTCGAACTCTATCGGCTAACTGGGCCATGTCTCTCAAATGAGAGGTATCCAATTTCTTTCTGATTGAATAATCAAGGCGCTGCTGACCATTTCGACAAGCTCATGCTCAGGCACTTGTGTGAAACACCTAGCCTTTAATAGCCTAAACCTATTCAGATAGTCGTCAATGGCTTCAGGCACTTTACGTCGAACACTAGCCAGTTCTTTAAGACTAATTTTCGACTGGCCCATGTAGAAATGCTCATGAAAAGCCTTTTCTAATTGCCCCCATGTATATATGGACCCAGGGGGTAGAGTGGTAAACCACGTAAAGGCATTCTTAGTTAAAGAATTTGGAAAATATTTCATTTTCAAACTCTCATTTTGGGCTATGTCCCCTGCCTCAGTCATGTACCGGGCAATGTGTTCGACAGTGGACTCATTGGTATCACCCCCAAACTTAGTGAATTTAGGGATTTTCCAGCCCCTCGGCAATTCTGCCTGTAGGACATATTCACACAGTGGCGATATGAAATTAGGCCTGTGCAACCCTACGTTAAGGCCATTCTGCGCCTTTATGGTTTCTACCAAAGTGGCTATGTTGTCTTGAGCACAAACGTTATTCCGTTGCACTTGTCGAACAACTTCATCGGAATTTTGGTTTCGATTTACCATAACTACTTCAGGGACGTGGTTTCCCATCCCTTGTTGTTCGCCCATATGCGCACAGGCTTCGATAAAGAATCGATCTCTGTGGGGTATTAGGCGCATTATTCCCACAATTGGGTAATTGCCTATTGTTTCCTGTAGGAGCCCCAAAGAAATCTGCAATCCTACCCATTTGGTTTGCTAACATTTGGTAACTGGTATTTGTGTTCTGAATCAAAGGATTAAACACAGTACCAATTTGTTGAGTCAGCATATTAACCATATCATGATTGCTTTCGTCTACTTGTTGTCTTAACGCCAACAAGGACGCATTGGTTAGCCTTGAGAGGATTTCGACCAAGCACGCCTCGGAAGAAGCGTGTGAAGGAGAAAAGGTCGAGACATGTGGCATTCCAGTAGGCATGCCATATACCCCAAAAGGGTATGGTGGTAGACTCATGTTCTGGAAACGTGTCTCCAAATTATTCCCTGCTGCCACATAAGGACTAGAAGGAAGTCCTATACTTTGTGGCAAGGCCATAGACGATGTCGAACCAACATTGGTCATTGACATCGTGGGAACGGTTATTGATGTCACTAGGGCCATAGTCCCTGTAACATTTCCAACGCTGACATTGGCAGAATCTACCGTTGTTCCTTGCACTTGTGATATCACAGGGCTGGAACTAGAGGCGTTGTTAGAATTGGTTCGTACCATCCTACCACTCCTCAAGTGCATACAAACACATATGCTGATAGAAAAGACACAAAATTAATGGCAAAGGTCCCACCGGGCGTGCCAATTTGTTCGCTGGTGTTTTTAGCAAACAATCACTAGTTTTCAATATCAAGACTGTGAGATCAAACTAGAAAATCTCTTTGACAATTGCCATTGAGTTCGTGTTTTTTGAAGTACGTAAGAACAGAGAATGGTAGAAAGAAATAACTTGAGAGCGAATTAAAAGCAATAAATGCAACGAACGTCAAAGGAAAGTAAAAACTTTGCATTAAATGAAGAAAGATAAATGGTTCACCAACACGTACAAGGATCTGTTTCACTCGTGTTTCACTTTGACTTGGAAGTTGAGTTTCCCAGAGTTTTTTGTAGAATGTGGTGACCCCTGTTTCCTATTACAAAGGGGTATTTATACTCCTAGGAACAATCGTGGGGAAAGGGTAATCGCCTCCTAAAACTACGGAGAGTAACCGCCCACTACGTTCTTCGCTCGCACTTTCGATCGACCGCTGCCAATCGCTGCTTGACGAAATGTTGAGCCCAACTTTGTCGAAATGTTGTGTCCTCGCTTGTCGAAGATTCCTTGCTTCATGGCTTTGAGAGCTAAGCTTGTCGAAGATCGCTTGCACTCCTTGCCCTTGTCTGCCTTTCCTGTCGAAATCATGGTGCACTGACTTGAATATTGACCTATGGCCCACAGAACAATATTAAATGTGAAGTCAGCCCCATTTAAAGCTTCATTTAATGTGCTGTCGAAATTTTGAGGTAACACCCCCCTATTCGCTGCTCACCACCCCCTGTCGTTCCTCACCTTTCCAACCCTCTTCCAGCGTCTCTCAACCCTTCTGATCCCCACCCTTCCTTTCCCCCTCTCGTTGACAATGTTCAGATAGCCTTGCCATTAACCTCTCACCTTTACCCTTAACAGTTGAGCTTCCTGCTCTTCCTTGTGTACCATCTATTCCCCTTGAAGAGCAACCAATTATTGTTGTATCCGAATCTCCCATTGATCCTGTAAATGTGGATTCTGTGGATGGGTGTTCACAATCAACCCATGAGTTGGTGGTGGCCAATTCTAAGTCTTTTTGGGCTGATTCTTCTATGTCTAAGGAGGAGAAAATTTGGCTTCTTGCTTCGAAGATCGGGGTAAAAGGAAATAACAATGATCATGTCTTTTTTGAGAAGATTAAAGAAATGGAAGTTAGGGATAAGGATGCAAGAAGGAAGTTGGGGAACCCCAAAGGGTCTCTATGAAGATTTTGTCTCTTAATATCCGAGGAATTGGCAACAATGCCAAACAAAGGCGGATTAGAAGCCTTATCATTAGAGAGAAGTTTGATTTATGCTTCTTTCAAGAAACTAAGAGAATGGAGATTGATGATTCTATTGTATCAAGATTGTGGGGTGGTGATGATGTTGAGTGGTGTTCCTTTCCATCTAATGGACAATCGAGAGGCATTCTTTTCTTATGGCGTAGAGGTTTGTTTAATGTTATTCATACCTTCTCTCAGTCTGGCTTTGTTGTTGTTGTTACTCAACTAGGTAATCGAGTGTGTTATTTTGTTAACGTGTACTCGGGATGCTCTAGTAGGAGTAAAAGGGATTTGTGGGCAAGATTATTGAGGGAAAAGGAGAGATTGAGCGTAGGTTTGTGGGTTGTAGGAGGGATTTCAACACGGTTGTGAGTAGGAGTGAGAGAAGGGGTAGGAATGTAAGGTTTAGTGAGAGAGAGAGTAAAGACTTTAAATTCTTTTTGGAGGAGTTGGGGGTGGTGGAACCGGTTAGCTTAGGGAAGAAATTCACTTGGTTTCAATCTAATGGGCCAGCGGCAAGTAGAATTGATCGGTTGTTACTTTCTCAAGAATTGGTAGATGAATGGGGTATAAAAGCTCAATGGATTGGTGAAAGGGACATTTTAGACCATTGTCTGATATGGCTTATCTCATCTAATAAGAATTGGGGACCTAAACCATTTAGGTTCTTCAACGGATGGCTAAAGCATGAAGATGGGAAGAGGTTTATGGAGAGTAAATGGAAGGAGTTAAAGGTAGATGGGTTTGTAACGCCCCAAATAATTTAACTATTTATTTAATTAAATTATTCAGGTATTGTATTGGTATAGTCAAGGGGTGGTTTTTAGTAATTAAGTAAGTGGTAGAAAGAGGCTCGTGACCCAAGACCCCATAATATAGGCGCTAGGGTTAGAGCCAATGCACATTGGGAGAGAAAAGGAAAAGGAAAGAAAAAAAGAGGGAGATCGCGAAAGAGAGAAGAGGGAGCGGCGCTCAAGGAGAGAAGGAGAGGGAGCTCTTGTTGCTGTGGTTCTTTGAAGTTTCGTGGAAAGAATCTCGTAATTCGGCGAAAATCTAAGGTAAGGGTGGGGTTCTATCTTTATAATGGGGTATATGATGGGTGTTAAGTGGGAGATAGGCTCTATGTTGCCTCCTTGATTGTATTTGGTGTGTATTTGGTGAATTATGAATGTTGTTTGAATTGTGGCTGAATTGTGATGGTTATTTGTGTTGTTGAATTCACTGTTTTGAGATGTTCTGATATAGGTTCGGTATTTGTGGATCGAGAACGTTTTTCTTGATTGAAAAATTATGTGGTCTGTCATTTTGAAAAGTATATTGAATGTTTATTTATTTGGCACCGGTTTGATCGCATTTGGAGTTGTGTAGCTCTAGATATAGGCTCCACAAGTTAGGGTAATATTTTGGAAGCATTCTGGACCTAGGTTCTGTGTTTTTAAAACTAGGAACTTTCTGTTTGTCTAAAAATTATGGGACTTATTTCGTTAGAAACTAGACTTAATTTTGGTCACTTTGGCAATGGTTTGGTTAAATTTGGAGTAGTGTAGCTCGAGTTATGAGTGTCCCAAGTCAGGTCAAATATTTGGAATTAAACTGGGTATAGGTTCAGTGTTTTAGGTCGTGTGTCCTCAATTGAACTCCGTGTTGAACGATTCTTGTCCCATTAGAAACTATACTCAAATTTCTTTGTTAGGGTTAAATTTTGTTCCATTTGGTCAAGTTTAAGTCAGTTTAGAGTGATTTAAAGTGGAAGGACAGAATCTGTCCAGTCTGGGAACCATTCGGATTGTTTCTAAAAACTGTACTAATTGGCTCATTGTTTTGAAACTTTAAAGATATATTCAGAAACTCAACATCCGCAGCTTTCCAACGAGTGGTCTTTTGTAACTTTTCGATGTCGTTTGCTATTTTAAATAATTTGCCGAAGTAGGTGCACTGTTGTAGGAAACCCTGCACCCGTGATGTTGTTGTATATTGATGTTGTTTGTAAACTTATTGGTGCTTTCGGTGTTAGTGGTAATGCGATAACAGGTGATGTGTCTATTTTATTGACTAAGGTGATAGGTGATGGGTCTATGACCAGTTGTTGATGTTGTTGTTTCAATTAGATGGTCATGGTTGTTGATTGTCTCTGGTGCATTGTTCATGGTGTCACATACATCTCATAAGCATTATTTTGGTGATTGAAGGCTTCGGCCTTAGAGCTATAGGTGATGATGATGATGCTCAATAAACTTGGTGATGATATAGGTGATGATGCCCTAGTTGGCTATTTTATGGTGATGAACGGTACCGAATGCATATACTCGTTGGTGTGGGTTGCATCTCATTCATTTACTCATGTCATTGGTGATGTTCCTTGATAGCTGTATATTGATGTTGTTGTAAAGTGGTGGATATAGCTGCTGTAACTCTAGCTTATTGCCTATCATACATGCTATTATATTGTTAGATATCTCACCCCTTCTGTTTGAATGTTACCCCTATGTTGGTAACATGCAGGTGACTGCGTGTGAAGGCTTGTCTACCTTCGCCAGTCGAGTCGGTGTCGTCGCTCTGATACGTAGCACTCAGGGGGGGACGAACACTAGTCTTATTAGTTGTCTTTATTATTTGATCGCTAGATTTTATTTTGTGATGTCATGATTATTATCTTGAAACCTTTATCTTATTTCGCTGCGTGGTGATAGAGTTACTGTCATGTAGACTAAACAGGTGTTTTTGAGGGTTCGTCCCATTTATGACGTGTTACGTATTACGCTATTCTTAATGGTGAATCTTACTATCACCCGTGTATGTTTTATTGGTGAAAAATGTAGCATCCCTTGAGGGTGTAGTGAAAAATGTTTTTGAAACTCTGATTTTTGGTGTTAAATAGTGTATGGGATCATTTGTGGTTGCACAAAATAAATATTGGAGGAAAGAAAAGAAGGAGGGTACCGTTTCTTGTGTGGGTAGCTGTCATTTGGGTTATTTGGATCAACCAGAATAGAGTTATTTTTCGAGGGGGCGTGCCTAGTGTAACACAAATGCTAAATTACGTAAAAGACTTATCTTGGAGTTGGGTTGCAAATAGATTGGGAGATCACAACTCTTTCACTTTTGAAGAATGGAACAATGATCCTATTAATTGTTTGCTTCAAATGAGCTAAATGTATCTGGGTTGAGGCACCCTTAGTGCCCCCAATCTAATAAAATCTTTGACTTATCAAAAAAAAAAAAGGAAATAGAGAAATAGAGAAATGTAAGTGAACTCGTGATAAAAGGAACTAGCCCCCCATGCAAACATACTCTTAAGACTCTATTAGTTGTCACAACAACTATAAAGAATAAAATCCCAGACAACACCAACCCCCAATGCACTGGAATTTATGTTTCAAAATTCTGATTCTCTAAAACAGTGATTTGTTATTATTAAATTAACAACAAAACATTATTCAACAGTACAATGATCATATGAGAATATTATCTCATTTCACTGACTCGTAGTCCTATATATATTACAAGTTACAATAACAACTCCTTCTTTGAATTGAACAGAAAAAACGACAGTTTCTTCCCATGTGCATTTCTGCCACTTCATCCCAAAAAACTTCATTGATTCCTCTCTGTTTATATCAGACCTACCCATTGAGTAACCACAAAAGAAGACAAAGCCCACCAACTGCTTTTAAAACCTTCTTACACACATATAGTACCTCGTTTCCCTAATATCTTTAATTATACCCTTCATTTCTCTTTCCTAATTCTCAATCACATGCAAGTTTGAGCATTAACAAACACTCAAATCGAAAATATAAAGGACATTCCATATACCTTCATCCTTCATCTAAGGTTTAAAAAATGTTAAATTAGTGGTCAAATTAGTGGAATTATAGAGAGACTTCGCTCGCGTTGGCGTAAGATTTTCAACATTTGAAAGCTACGTTTAATTGAATGACCATGCTAGATACAAATCCTCCATTAAGTCAAAGTGTGTTCAAGTTTCCATCAAATTCCTATTAAAGCTTAGTATCATAAAGAAGTGCCCAAAATACTCGCCTTGTGTTGTGCATCGTTTTATGCAATGTGAAATTGACTACCTATAAGGTAAGACTCTATAGTAGAGGGAATTGAAGTAGTTAACTTTTCATTCTATATAATATAATATTAAATACTTGTCATTAAGTGAGTATGCGTATTAGAAGAAGAAACCAAAAGATTGCGTAATTATCGCTTGTGAACTCTAGGTGGGAATAATATTCTCTATATATAGTGATTATTAAATTGAAAAAGTATATTATCTTTTTGTGAATTATTTAAATGGGGTTGATTCTAGAGTAGTTGGCAAGTTTTGGAGTGATATAGAAGAAAGTTAGCAAGAGAAAAAAAAGGTGAGAGAGTGAACTGATGCTAATGGATTTATATGAGTATACGTGTAAGCAGTAACTGAAACAGAACTGAGAATAATTACAAAGGAAAAGGGAATCAATGTTGGGATGTATCTGACTTTATGCGACTGTGAAAAGCTCAATCAATGTGTGTTTTATGAGTTAGTTTAGTTTTCTGTCTGATGGAATGTCAGTGAAGTACTCAATAGGGAAATGAGCTCATCACTATAATATTCCATGCAATTCTTTAACCCCTTAATCCTCGGATTGTGATTCGGTGCGGTTAGAAAATGGTGCAGTTGACGCAGTCACCAACTCAAAGCCATTGGATTTGAGTATCACGCAATCTCTACTAATTAATAAAACTTAAAATGCAGACTATTTGATCCATAAGGTCTACTTTAATTGAAAAATATGTCCAAATTGCTAGACAGGATATTATCTCTCGGTTTCGAACTCAAGACTCGTAGTTGTGTGTTTTTTTATAAGTTCTCGTAATTGTGTCAGAATTTCATATGACACTAATTACTCTGTTGTCTATAGACCATAGAAAAATACAGATCGTTTGATACGAATCGGACTGTCCATATTTGTGTAAATACTTAAATGCAAACAGTTAGTATTAACTGCATGTAATCCAAAACCTAATTTGATGCAACTATTTTTAAAGAATTTTACACTCAACAGTAAATTCTCTTTCTCTCTCTCATTCATTAAAATTCTGAAACAGTGATATTGATTCCACATTACCCTATCAGAGATGATATCAATTTGAAATTCAGTATAATTCAAGTATACTGTTGTCCACATGCAGAATAATGAACTACACTACAAAAGGATTAGGTTTTTTCCAATATATGAATACCTTCTTGCATTGGCTTTCTTCATCAACAACATTGGAAATAGATATGGGTCATACTCAACAATAATGATATTAATTTCTATAGACACATTTAAGAAGGAAATTTCACTTTTAAATCTAAAGAAATTAGCAAGGTTTTAAATGACTGTGATATAGAGAACCAGATAATGGCTTTTAATCTTACTGCAACTAAGACCTAATAATTTTACCACGATTTTTAATAATATTAAGGATCGCGATACCATGGTTTTCGCAATCACGAATCAAAACCTTGCTAGTTAGCACTGCAAGACAACAACAAATATATTTATTTGTAGGATGAATGAAGAATACAAAGTATTGTAGTATTCAAAGGGAAATCATTGGTGTATTGAACTTTCATAAAATCTTAGTTAAAATCGATGGAAACATCAATTACAATGACAAATATGATCTGCAATTGTTCAAAATAATCCCATCTTTAATTTAACAACACTATCTAAGAAGAGAAAGTTTACAAGCCAGTCTATATAGTTGCAGTAATGTTATCATGACACCTTGCAGAAAACTATAATGAAAAAAAAACCAATCAACAATCCTTGTAAGTAAAAAACAAAAAAACAGTAAACAAACAACAAGAAAATATGAACATAAGTGAAGAAATTATATTCATTAACAAAAGTGAGGGTTTTCTTTATATATGTTGCTAGTGCTACTATACCTTTTACCTTGTACCAAGCCTTAACTCCAGATCTAGCTCTTCAATGGAGCTAGGGTTAAATTCAAACATCTTTGGTTGAACATGAACTTGAACTTGCATATGATGGTTATCAAAAGAGCTTCTCTTTGGAAAAAAGTGATTTGAAGAAGCTTCTGTTTTCCTCTTCTTACAATTGATATCTTCCTTTTTAGTACTCTCAATAAAACTCAATCTCATAGCCACATCAACATCATCATCATCCCCCTTGGAAACCTTTTCAATACATACTTTAGGTTGAAACTTTCTTGAAGAATTATAAAAAGGAATAAGGGTTTCTTCTCTGAAGTTTCCAATATTAATAGAAGAAGATAATAAACCCTTGGAAGCTGAGAAATTTGGTGATGAAGGTGAAGCAACAAAATCATGATGAGAATTAGGGTTAGTTTGATAAACCAATCCACAAACAGGAGAAGGATAAAGGTTATTATTATTATGAGCCAAAGAAGTATTTGTGAAGGGATATTGAATTTCATTGTTATGAGGACTAGAAGATTCTTTTAGTCTTGCTCTATCTTTTCTATGAACATTCATATGACCACCTAAAGCTTGTGCTGACCTGAATTCTCTTCTACAAAAACTACAAGAATATGATCTTGGTGGCCATATACAACCACCAAGAGAACCAGCTGCATCTTCTGCAAAAGCTTGTTCTTCCCATGAGTCACCAAAAGAAGGGTTGGGGTTTGAACTCATAGAGTACTTCCTCTTTGTCGGAATCCAACATTGACCCTGTTCCATTACAACACAGATCACCAGAAGCTAACCCACCAGGAACCTCGTTAAAACCTTTTGATGTGAAAAGGTGAGAGAAATATGAAGGTGGATATGAAATTTTAAACTATGAAGAGATCTAAGCTACTCTGGGATATCGGGGGCTTAGGACGAATACGAGCAACCCCGTGTGGAGGAAGTTATGGAGTATATTAAGATAGAAAATATGGGATATATATGAAGAGATGGTTTTGAGGGAAAGATGAAGTGTTTGGTACTCTACCTTGTGTTTCTCTAACAACCCTTTTGGTGATTTAGTGTCTAGCTTTCAAGTTCCAACACAGTCAATGAAAGGGGACACTAGAAGAAAAACCACACTATAACTTGCCCTTTTTTTTCTGCATTTTCTTTGTGTGAGAAAGCAAAGTAATTAGCAGCCATGGATTTGAAAATTACTTATGTGGGTCCTTTCATGTCTTACATAACATCAGATGTGAGGTGGGTTGGGTACAATACTCAAAAAATCTGACTGCAATCTACTCAGACTAGAGATCCAGAAATGTATTGTCCTTTTTTTTAAAGGAAAAAAATATATGTATATATATCTTTGGTGTTCATTGTATTGTATAGAGAATAAATATAGTCTCCATGTGTCCTTTCATACATAAAAATAATAATAACACATACAATAATGATACTAGCTACTAGGACATACTTAAATTTAATTCCGTCGTATCAGTCCATAATTGAATACATTTTATTTTATAAAGTATAGATAGTCTTGTATTTAGCACACTAACATTTTGATTTTGATTTTATTAGGAATTTTTAATTTATGCATGTTGACCGACGTTTAAATCAAATGTTGTTTGTTTCGATTAAAATTAACGGTTCAGATTACGTCATTAATTAAAACATCTCATAGGATTGTTATTGTTGATGACTATAGCAGATTTGCATGGGTTAAGTTCCTTGACCACAGGAGGAGTCACACATAGTATTCACTACCTTTTGCGAAAGTGTTAAAAATGAAAAATGTTTTTGTATTTCAAAAGTGAAAAGTGATTATGATGGAAAAAGTTATTGAAAGGAATAATATGACTCTAAATTAGGAAATGGCACACACCATGCTTCATGAATCAAATGTTACAAAATATTTTTGGACAGATGTTATGAATACTGCATATATGTTATTTTCAAAATAGGATTTCTATAAGACCTATGTTAAATAAAACACCTTATGAATTATGGAAGGGAAGAAAAACCAACATTTCATATTAATTTCCATCCATTTGGTTTCAAATGTTTTATTCTTAACACTGAAGATAATCATGGAAAGTTTGATTCTAAGCCACAAACATGAATCTTTTTGGGATACTGATCATTCTTATTCAAACTCATTTGTAAATGTCCAATCGTAGCTTTGTACCTAAGAGGCTAGAGGTCAATTCATTCTAAGATGCCGAGAGTTTTGCTTGATTGGTAGATAAACACTTAGGACTGTAAAGCCATAGTTTATATCATTTATAAATATTAGAGTTAATTTTTTAATAAATTATATGTAATTTAGTCACAAGGACAATTTTGTCATTTAACTATAATATATATATATATATATATATATATATATATATATATATATATATATATATATATATATATATATATATCATATCCTTGTTGTTTTTTGGTGTGTACCAACACAGGATATGATAATATAATGCTATATATCCTATTTGTTATCATGTGCGTACCAAACACATGATATGATAAGTGTCTATCTTATCACTATCCTATCCTATCTCTATCCTATCTTCTATCCTATCCTATCTCTATCCTATCCTGAGCACCAAACGGGCCCTAATGGTTTTGATGGGGCCAGACTAGCTACCATGTGGTAGGAAACCAGGATAAACCTCTTGTGTCATTTACTTTCTTTTTTCTTTTACATTATTGCTTACCAAAGGCTTTTGAAAAAAAGTTTTAAGAAAACATTTTAATAGAAAAAATCTATTCAAACTCCTCTTTTTAGCATTTTTCTACCATCAATTGGAATCAGAGCAGGGCTTTTGAAAAAACACTTAACAAGTGTGAGAGTTAATATCGCCCTCTATATTTTTCTATTAAAATGGAAAACATCAATAATGGTCCCACCGTAAATGTCCTCCTTTGTTCACTAGGATGAACTATGATTATTGGAAAGATACAATTGATTGCTTTTTTGAATCACAAGGTGTTGAGTTATGGGAAGCAATTTCCGCAAATGATGTTAGTATCAAAAATATTGATGGTTTGATAAAGAAAAATAAATATATTTTTTCTTTGACAAAAGGTATATTATTATATGTGCCTAGGTGAGAAGGAATACAAAAGTTGTGGTAAAAACTCCAAAATTAAGGAGATATGGGATTCCTTGGCTTTGGCGTACATATTGGTAAGACATTGTGAGTTGTTCAAAATGGAAGAAGATGAAACTATTGGAATGATGCTCAATAAGGTTCATGTTTTGGTGAATGGCCTCAAGATTCTGGACAAGAGTAACACTTTAGCCAATCATGTAACCAAAAAGTCCATGGGCTCATCAACATTTTAATGTTGATGATGCAAACATCTAGAAACTTAGTAACGCCTATATCGGGGAGGTAAACCAACTGGGTCTGCCGTATAAAATATAAAAGGAGTTTATCCAAGGGTACTTTTCAGTGAGAGCAACTGTAATGGGGGCTAATCTTGTCTCGCTTGAAAGTCTGGAAGATGGAGAAATAGAAGCATTAATAGAAGGAGCACAAGATTGGTTGAAAACATGGTTTATAGACCTAAGAAAATGGAGCCCAAGAGAAGTGGAAGATGAATGCTTAACATGGGTTAGATGCTATGGTGGTCCTGTTGATGCATGGAATGAGGAGTTTTTTAAATTCATAGTCTTTGGCACTAGAGAATGTGTAGCTCTCGATGAAAATACAGAAAAAAAAGAAAGGTCCTAGATGTGGCAATTTGATTAGAAGAAAGAGATACGATGTAATCAACTTTGTTGAAAGATTTGAGATAAATGGAGAATTATTTGTAATAAAAGTGATTGAAGATTGGTTTGCTCCCCAATGGAGCACTTGGAATCATCAAGGGGTACATTCAATAACGTCAAGCAGTGATTCAGAGGATGAAAACTTAGTGGATTATGAAGAATCAGGTGGAGATCAGTTGTGTAGTGAGGAGGAGGAGGAGGAGGAGATGGTTTCTGCCGGAGGAGATGAAGGAGATGGAGGTTCTCTGGCGGATGCCTCGGTTTCTAGAGCTGTGCAGGTGAATGCAATGATGACTAACATTGAAACCACAAAAGCGGCGCACAAAGAACATGTTGCTCGCGCGGTTGGTGGTTCCATGGAGAACTCAATGATGGATAACCTAGTACCTGATAGAAGGAAGTCAACAGTCACAACCATTACACTTAAAACAAGTGTCAATGGTAAATGTGAAGAGGTAAAAATTTTAAATTGTAAGGAGGTAGAAGTATCAGTTACTAAGGGTAAAATAAGTTACATGGCCCAACCTTCTTTTTATAACTTCGATCCAACATTTCTTCTTAACCCAATTACGGAGCCCATTACCAACCCATTCTTGGAGCCCATTTCAAACCCAAACACGGAGCCCAATTTAACCCTCCCTTTGTGGACCCAGATAACCCACTCTTCACCCATGTTCACCCTCCCCCTCACTTCGACCCGATTAAATCCCACCCACCCTCACCTTCTGACCCAATTAGCCCTCCCAACACTCATCTTTCCCCAAATTCATCCAATCAAACCCATTTCAATTCAGTCCCTTCACCCTCATCCTTGCAACTGGAACCCCTGAACTCAGAACTTCTTGGAACCTCTTTCGTTGACCTAAACAAGGAGCTCTCAATCCTTCATACTGGTATCCATGATGCTTCCCCTTCATTTGTGGGAGTAACAGTGGCTTCTCCCAGTTTAGCTCTCTTGGTGGACCTCCCACCTTTACCTTGCATTTCTTCTATTAACTTTGAAGACCAACCGATTGTACTTGAGAGTCAAAATGGCGATTGCTCATCAAACGGTGTCCTCAGGAAGTAGTAAAAGGGAAAGTGTATCAAATTTGGAGGTGGGATGTAAAAGCTCAGCATGGGCAGTTAAATCATTGTATAAACTTGAGAAAATTTGGATGATGGCTAAAGATATTGGAGTTACAGGTACGGGGCCTGATGAGGAATACATTAAAAAAATTAAGGAAATGGAGGCTAGGTACACAGCTTGCAAGGACCAAAAAGAGACAATTAAATTTGACATATGAATTTAGTCACCTTAAACTTGCGGGGAATCGGAAGTATTTCCAAGACAAAGTGTGTGCAACGCCTAATAAAGAAGGGGGGTTTCGATGTATGCTTCTTTTAAGAAACCAAAAGAAATGAAATTGATGTGGAAGTAGTTTCGCAGATGTGGGGTAGGGACGACTTTGAATGGTTTGCTCAGTCTTCCAACGGTCTCTCCGGTGGCATCCTTACTATACGGCTTTTTGGAGCTTAATATTGAGAATACAATTAAAGAAATTAATGGAATGGAAGAGGATGGGGATGAAGAGGTTGAATGGGAGGAGGAAAATGGAGAAGGTGGAACACAGAGTTTTGGAAAAGTTTGCATCGGAAAGAGAGTATGTTGGCTCAAAAGGCTAGGGTGAGGTGGATCCAACAAGGAGACGGGAACTCAAAATATTTCTACAACTCGGTAAAAGTAAGGAAAAGGAGAAATCAAATAGAGATGATCAAAGTGGAGGATAGGTGGCTAAGTGGGGTGGAGGAGATCAAAGAAGAAGTATGGAGAAATTTTAGTAGTCATTACACGGAAGAGAGGTTTGATAGGCCGATTTGGATGGGGTGCAATTTAATAACATATATCGGAGGGGGAGGCGAATAGGATGACGGAACCATTTACTATGGAAGAATTAAAAGAGGCGGTGTGGAGTTGTGAGGGGAACAAGAGCCCGGGGTTGGATGGGTTTAACTTCACCTTCATCAAGTCGTGTTGGGAGACTATAAAGGAAGAAATATTTGGTGTGGTGGTGGAATTCCATGCTAATGGAAAATTACAGAGATTCACATCATCTTTTGTATCATTGATTGGTAAAAACATGGGTCCTCAACGGTAGAATGATTTTAGGTCGATTTTACTTGCTTGTTGTATTTATAAAATCATAGATAAGATGCTAGCCTAAGACTCAAAGGAGTGTTGGACGGAGTCATCTCTAAATCACAAACAACATTCTTAAGGGGAGGCAAATCTTAGATGGGGTATTGGTAACTAATGAAGTCATCGATGCAGTAAAGAAAAAGAAGTTGCTGGACTATATGATAACCCTAGAGGGGGGTGGTGAATAAGGTTATATGGTAAAAATGAAATCTTTTTGATTTTTGAGAATTAAAGATGCTAGTTTAAATTGAATGCGGAAAAGATAATTTAAACTATATTCAACAACTAAGAAAGCTATAACAATGGCAGAAACAATTACAGTGATAATGAAAGCTAAGCACAATAATATCAAATGCAGTGACAATTAACAAATATAAAGAAAATGCAATGTAAAAACAAGGGAAAGAAGTACCTCGTGATTTTTACGCGGTTCGGGATAAAAAGCCCTAGTCTTCGACCTCCGGTTTTGCAACCTTCGGACTTGGTAAACACCACTATAAGAGAAGAAGTTCTTCAACGTTTTACAAGCAAGCAAATCGCCTATAGCTATCACACAAATCTCAATTTTCCCAAATTGAGAACCCAAGCTCCTCGCAAAGGATTTCACTACAATTCAATCTCCCTATTGAATTACCCAAGAAGATTCCCAGGATTTCACAACAATCAAATAGGTTGAGACAATTTTTTCCACAGTTTCATAAGCGAATAATCGATTTTTTTCTTTTAAAAACATAGCTTGATAATCGATTATTTGTTTTAAGAAAATAAGGCCATGATAGATTGTTTCCTTTTAAAACCATAGCTTGACAATCGATTATTTGCTTTAAGAGAGCAAGGCCATAATCGATTCTTTCCTTTTTTAAAAAATAGCTTGACAATTGATTATTTACTTTAAGAGAGAACAAGTCCATAATCGATTGTTTGCTTTCTAAATCAAGTTCATAAATCAAGTGATGTTAGAAATGGCAACACTTTAGAACATATAAGTTTGCGCCACGTGTCAGCTCGGGATTGGTCGATTTCAAAAGTTGTTTTAAACCGTTGTAGCTTGAAGCTTGGCGCCAAAGTGGAAATGCTCGATAGTTTTATAGTTTCTGATTCCGTTTTCTTTTTGTAACGAATTGTAACAGTTTTGGAATTGAGAGCGAGAGCAAACACGGGTTCTGTGGGCAAAGGGAAGCGAGGGGGTGATCAATTGGGTGTTCTTGACATTTTTGTTCATCATAAAGCTTCAAAGAATAATGCAGCAAGAATTAAGCATTTACTTAATTCCCCAGATGTAGGTATCACTCTGATACTGAACTGGGTGAACATTTTGTGTGTTGTGTGCTTTTAATTTTGCTAAATTTTCTTAATTCGTGTTTTTCCCCCAATTATGCGAAATTAGGGTTCATCGGTTCAATTCAATTCAATTCGATTCAATCTTGCATAAACTGTATAATTGATCATTCAATTAGCTGAAATAGGTCTTTGCGATCGTTCTTGAACTAGATTTCACAAATTTCCGGGCTTGAATCTCAACAATTGGTATTAGTAGCGTCGTTGAGAAAAGCAAGTGGCTAAGTACAACATAGAAAAGTTTACTTGCAGGAATGATTTTGGTTTGTGGAAGATGAAGATGCGTGCAATGCTAGTTCATCAGGGACTTGAAGATGCTCTTGAAGGTGAGGACAAACTACCCGATTCTTTATCTGTCAAAGAAAAGAAAGACATAATGAATAAGGCATATGGTGAAATCATTTTGTGCTTGGGTGACAAAGTTTTGAGGGAGATATCCAAAGAGAAATCCGCTGCTGCAATCTGGTTAAAGCTTGAGAGCTTGTATATGACAAAATCTTTGGCTAATCGTCTCTATCTCAAACAAAGATTGTACACTTTCAAGATGCAACAAGGAACCTCAATTGTGTATCACATTGATGAGTTCAACAAACTGAAATTAGACCTGGAAAATATTGATGTAAAGATTGAAGATGAGGATCAGACACTCCTGCTAATAAGATCATTGAATAGCTCATATGACATTCTTGCTGATACTCTCATTTATGGGAGGGAATCCATCTCTCTTGAAGAAGTTCAATCTGCCCTGATGTCTAAGGAACTGTCTAAGAGAAAGGATGTGAAAGAAAGCGATCAAGATGAGAATTTGATGGTGAGAGGTAGAAGTGACAAGAGAGAAGGGAAAGGAAAGAATAGGAATAGATCAAAATATAAACCTAAGCATAACAGATGCTATATCTGCAACAAAGAAGGACATTATAAGAATAACTATCCTGAAAAGAAAGGTGGCAAGAAAGGCAGCAATGAAGACTCTATAGATGCTTCCATTGCATCTGATGGATATGACAGTTGTGAAGTCCTGTGTGCACAAGGTGACAATTGTGAATTTCTAGGCATGCTAGAATATGATGAACCAGATGATGAATGGTGTGAGGCATTGGTTGCTGATGATGATGAGAGAGTTGAGTCAAACTCTACTGCATCAACCTCTGGTGAGGATGAATGGATACTTGACTCAAGTTGTTCCTATCACATGTGTCCCAAAAGGGATTGGTATGTTGATTACAAACCATTCAAAGGTGGAAAAGTGATGATGGGAAACAACAAGGCTTGTGAAGTGATTGGAATAGGATCTGTCAAACTGTTACTAAGTGATGGTATAGTGAAGATGTTGACCAATGTAAGGCACGTTCCTAAGCTAAAGATATCATTGATTTCACTAGGAACACTTGAAGCTATTGGCTTCAGCTTCAAAGGAGAATATTCAACCTTGAAGATCATGAAGGGCTCAAGAGTTGTGATGAAAGGTACAAGGAGAAAGAACAACCTGTATGCTTTGAAAGGAACCACATGGATGGTGAATTGAATGCAATCAGTTCAAAGGAAGATAAAACACTCACATGGCATCAAAGACTAGGCCATATGAGTGAGAAAGGCTTAAAGGAACTTAACAAGCAAGGTTTACTATGTGGAGACAAAATTGAAAAGCTGGGATTTTGTGAACACTGTGTGTTTGGCAAGCAAACAAGGGTTAAATTCTCCACTGGTGTACACAAGACAGAAGAAAAGCTTGGATACATTCACTCAGATCTCTGGGGGCCTTCAAAGACTCCAACACATGGAGGTAAGAGGTATTTCATAACTTTTACTGATGCCTTTAGTAGGAAAGTTTGGATTTACCTATTGAAAACTAAAGATGAGGCATTTCAAACCTTTGTTGATTGGAAGAAAAGGGTTGAAACTCAAACTAACTTAAAAGTTAAGGCTAGGACAGATAATGGATTAGAATTTTATAATGAAGAGTTTAATAGGTTTTGTAAAGATAATGGAATCTATAGAAAGTATACAATTAGAAATACACCTCAACAAAATGGATTAGCTGAGAGACTAAATAGAACTCTGCTAGCAAAGGTTAGGTGTATGCTATCTTGTCAAAATCTTTTTGGGGAGAGGCTGTAAATACTGCATGTTACCTAGTTAACAGAAGCCCCTCTACTGCACTTAACTTCAAGACACCTCAAGAGGTGTGGTCAGGTCAGGCGCCAAATCTCAAGCACTTAGGAGTATTTGGGTGCCCTGCATATTTTCATGTTAGTGAAGGAAAATTAGAACCTAGAGCAAAGAAAGGACTATTCATGGGCTATCCCGATGGAGTAAAAGGATATAGAATTTGGTCTATTGATGAGAAAAAATGTATTATTAGTAGAGATGACTTTTCAAGAGTCAATGAATGTGAATGGTTCTGAAACCATAGCTCTAGAGCCAAGTGTGGAAAATAAAGAATTCCAACTTGAGGTGGAGTTAAACCACAAGCAAAACAATAATGAAATAGATGAAAGTATAGCTAGTGATCAAGCTATGCAGGATATGCAAGATGATTCAAGTTCTGAATCTGTTGAAAGTGAACCAGAAAATGAATATTTGCTGTGTTAGAGATAGAGAAAGAAGACAAATAAGGCCTCCTAGAAAGTTTAGAGATGAAGTAGCTACTGCATACGCTCTAAACACTGCTGAAAATGTTGTGAATGAAGAACCAAGTACTTATCATGAAGCATTGGCTAGTAAACACCATAAACAGTGGCTTACTGCTATGGAGACCATAAACGGTGGCTTACTGCTATGGAGGAAGAAATTGAAGCTCTGCATAAAAATGAGACCTGGTGAAAAAACCATCTGGTGTAAAGCTTGTGGGGTGTAAATGGATATACAAGAAGAAAGAAGGCATGACAAAGAAGGATCCACCTAGATTTAAGGCTAGGTTGGTGGCAAAGGGATATACACAAAGAGAAGGGATTGACTATTCTGAGATATTTTCTCCAGTTGTGAAACACAGTTCAATTAGAGTCCTCTTATCTCTAGTTGTGCATTTCAAACTGGATCTAGAGCAATTGGATGTTAAAACAGCTTTTCTACATGGCATTCTAGAAGAAAAAATATACATGGTTCAGCCAAAGGGGTTTGAAGCAAGAGGCAAGGAAGAGTATGTATGTCTGCTGAAGAAATCAATCTATGGGTTGAAGCAATCTCCTCGACAGTGGTATAAAAGGTTTGATTCATATATGTTGGACATTAAATTCAATAGAAGCAATAGTGATAGCTGTGTGTATTACAAAAGGCTAGAAGATAGCAATTACATCTATCTATTGCTCTATGTGGATGACATGTTAATAGCTTGTAAGGATAGTTCTGAAATCTCAAAACTCAAACTACTTCTAAACAAGGAATTTGACATGAAAGATCTTGGCAAAGAAAGCAAGATACTTGGAATGGAAATAAGCAGATACATTCAAAAGCAAAGCTTAAGCATAACTCAACAAGGCTATGCAAAGAAAGTGGTTGACAAGTTTAGCATGACAGAAGCTAAAACTGCAAAATTGCCTATAGCTGCTCATTTCAAACTCTCACAAGAGGATTGTCCAGCATCAGAAACAGAGAAGAAGCAAATGGATCAAACACCCTATGCTAGTGTTGTTGGAAGACTTATGTACACAATGGTGTGCACAAGGCCTGATCTAGCTTATGCTCTAAGCCTTGTCAGCAGGTACTTGTCCAACCCAGGATAAGAACACTGGTCTGCTGTTAAATATATTCTTAGATATTTGAATGGAACAACCAACATAGGTCTTCAATACAGTGAAGGAACTAAAGATTCAGATGGAGTGGAAGGGTATGTGGATGCTGATTTTGCAGGTGATCGAGATAAATGAAGGTCCCTATAACTGGTTATGTGTTCACCTTGTTTGGTAACACAATTAGTTGGAAAGCATCACTTCAACATGTAGTTGCTCTATCTACAACTGAAGTTGAGTATATTGGTATTACTGAGGCTGTGAAGGAAGCTCTGTGGTTGAAGGGATTAGTAAATGAATTGGGAGTTAAGCAAGACAGTGTTGATGTATTTTGTGACAACCAAAGTGCTATTCATCTAAGCAAGAATCATGCTTATCATGAAAGGACAAAACACATCGACACGAGGCTACATTGGATCAAGGATATTATCTCTCAAGGTACTGTGAAGATTAAAAAGGTTCACACATCTCAAAATCCAGTAGATTTCATCACAAATGTTGTTCCTCAAAGCAAGTTCAAGCTATGCTTGAGTTTGTTGAATGTTGGTTAATTCTCAATGAAGGATTGAATTAAGCTCTTGTGTAGTTCTTGCTGCAGAGTTTAAAGTGCTGCCAAGGTGGAGATTGATGTTAGAAATGGCAACACTTTAGGACATATAAGTTTGCGCCACGTGTCAGCTCGGGATTGGTCGATTTCAAAAGTTGGTTTAAATCGTTGTAGCTTGAAGCTTGGCGCCAAAGTGAAAATGCTTGATAGTTTTATAGTTTCTGATTCCGTTTTCTTTCTGTAACGAATTGTAACAGTTTTGGGATTGAGAGCGAGAGCAAACATGGGTTCTGTGGGCAAAGGGAAGCGAGGGGGTGATCAATTGGGTGTTCTTGACATTTTTGTTCATCATAAAGCTTCAAAGAATAATGCAGCAAGAATTAATTATTTGCTTAATTCCCCAGATGTAGGTATCACTCTGATACTGAACTGGGTGAACATTTCGTGTGTTGTGTGCTTTTAATTTTGCTAAATTTTCTTAATTCTTGTTTTTCCCCCAATTCAGCGAAATTAGGGTTCATCGGTTCAATTCAATTCAATTCAAATCAATCTTGCATAAACGGTATAACTGATTATTCAATTAGCTGAAATAGGTCTTTGCGATCGTTCTTAAACTAGATTTCACAAATTTTCGGGCTTGAATCTCAACATTAAAAGGACAGGTTGATAATCTATTATGTGCCTGTGCCTAACATACTAGCATGCTTTTATATATAATCGATTGTGTGTTTATCCATAAATCAAGAGGACAAATTGATAATCCATTATCATAATCTATTATGTGCTTGTGCCTAACATATTAGCATGCTTTTATAAAAAATATTTTACTAAGTTAAAATGAGCTCAATTTTATTTTAACAAAACACTTCTTTCGAACTTGCACGACGTGTTCCACGTGTTCCACGTGTCGCAACTTCGGAAGTATATTCCAGACCCGTCTCATGTGATTCACATGGATGATGTGGAGGTGCGAGAGAATCTCATTGTGGAGACTATGCCAATGAGGATTGATGATAGAGAAGTGAAGGTGCTGAGAGCATGACTTGGGAGCTGGAGAGCAAGATGTGGGAGTCTTATCCAGTTTGACTCAGGTATGAATTTCGAGGACGAAATTTCCTAAGTGGGGGAGAGCTGTAACACCCTAAATGATTTAATTAATTATTTGATTAAATTATTTAAAGTGTTGCATTATTTTAATTATATTAAATTATTTATGTTACGTTATTTATAATTGAAGGAAGTGGTATCGGTAATTCCGGGGTGGCAAGTATTGTCCCAAGAGCCCAAGCCCAATGACTTAAGCTCCTAGGATTAGTGCATTTCGCACCATTTGGAGAAAGAAAAGAGAAAACGAAAAAGAAGAGAGAAAGGAGAAGGAAAATCGGCGCAAACCCTAGGGAGAGAAGGAGAGAGAGATCACACAAAGAGAAGAAGGAAGAGAAGGAGCTCTAGTTGCTGTGGTTCTGTTGGTGACTCAGTAGAGAAGACTTTTCTACGGTTTATACAAGGTAAGGGTGGGTCTTACTCTATAATAAGGGGTATAATGGGTTGTAGGTTAGAAATAGGATGTCAATTGTATTGTTTTGATGTGTTCTTGATGTTAGAATGTGTCTTTGAATTGTTTTCAAATGATTGGATGATTGATTGATTATGAAAATTGAGTGGGAAATCGATTTCATGTTGATTAATTGCTAAAAGGTGTAATTGATGTTGTTGGAAACGGCGCCCTGTGCTGTTGTGTAGTGTTTGTGTGTGTGTGCCACTGACTGGGCGCCAAATGCTACCCAGAATGGCGCCTGGGTGCGCCTATGGCACAGTGTGTGTGTGCAGGGGCGCCAAATGGCTGCCCCAAGGCGCCCAAGATGGCGCCAGTGTGCTGGTTGTGCTGTTGTGGTGTGAAGTGTGTGTGTGGGTTGCTGGGTGGGGCGCCAAAGGCTGCCAGAAATGGCACCTAGTGCGCCTGTGCCTAAGGCAAGGCGCCTGGTGTGGGGCCAAGTGTTTTGTGTGCTGTGTCTAGGTGCAGGGCGCCAAATGTGGCTGCCTAATGCGCCTGGTTCAGGATCGGTTCAAGTGCGTGGCGCCCAGTGGCTGCCCCTGTGGCGCTGTTGTGGCGCCAAGTTCTTTGGATATTTTGTGGTGCCCAGGTGTCGGGCGCCATTTTGGCTGCCCATGGCGCCTAGTGTGGCGCCACATTTGTGTGTTGGGTGCGGGTGTGCATGTGGCGCAGCACGGGGCACCAAATGGCTGCTCTGGCGCGCCTGTGTTGCTGCCTGTGTCTAGGCAGGGCGCCAAATGTGCCGCCAGCAGCGCTCAGGTGTGTCTTTGTATCAGAGATCGTGTCTCGATTTGTGTCTTAGTTTGTGTCTAAGTCTGTGTTGCCCCAAGGGGCGCCAGATTGCTGTGTTTTTGGCGCCTGTGTGGCCGAAGTTACCACGGGCGCGCGATTTCTTGTGTCTTTGGCGCTAGTGCCTGTGTTGCCTGCAGGCGCCATTTTCTTTGGTGTTTTGGCGCAGTAGTCTTTGTGTGGGCTGGGCGCCAGTGTGTGGGAATTTTGGCGCCTGTGTGCTGTGTTGCATAGGGGGGCGCCAGATGGTGGGATTTTTGGCGCCTGGTGTTGCCAAATTGTGTCTTAGGTGCTGTTTTGGTCCCTAGGTGATGTTTTGGTCCTAGGTGTGCTGTTTTGGTCCCTAGGTGATGTTTTGGTCCTAGGTGTGCTGTTTTGGTCCCTAGGTGATGTTTTGGTCCTAGGTGTGCTGTTTTGGTCCCTAAGTGATGTTTAGGTCCTTGAGTGAGGTTTTGGTCCTCTAGTGGAGTTTAGTCCTTGTGACATAATTATAGTGATGAAGTGGATGATGTAAGAATAAATGACGATGATGCCATGGGGGCTAAAACTAAAATTGACGATGAGATGAGTGATGATGCATGAATTTGATTGTTGGTTGTTCATGGGGTCTCATGCATACATGTGCATTTATTGACGATGAGGCCATGGGGGCTAAAACTATTGACGATGATGCCATGGGGGCTAAAACTATTGACGATGATGCCATGAGGGCTAAAAATATTGACGATGAATGGTACCACATGCATGACTGCATTACATTGCATTCATTCCCATAAATTGTATTTGAAGTGAATGTGACTGTTGTGGATATAACTTGTGATGTTGTGATTGATAGACTTCTATGAATTGATTTACTGCTTATTATGACCTTTATTATATAGTTTGAGACTCACCCCTTTCTGTTGTTGTTTACCACAGGTAACCATGAGTGAAGGCTTACTTCCTTCATTCCCCGAGTCGGTCTGCTCTGATACGTAGCACCTAGGGATGGGATTAGGCTCTAGTTGTTTAGTTGCTCACTATTGAGCTATTATATTTGAGATTTCTATGTATTGTTGAGACTGCTGATTATTCTTTTGAAACTGTGTATTATTCCGCTGCGTGATGCTTATTTTTCTAGTGCGTGGTTTTATTTGATAAAGTTTTGAGAATTCCACCCCATTGATGGTGTTGCGTATTATATTGATATAATAAAGGGTTTGTGCTATTTTGATTGTTGTTTAAATTGAAGTAAGTGTAGCATCCCATTGGATGAATTAAAGAAATAAATTTTTATATAACTCTGATTTTATTATAAATTGCCGGGTAGAATTGGGGTGTTACAATATCCGCCAGTAACAGTTACCTGCGACCGTTTTTCTGGCCGATTTCTGGCGGACTAAATCCGCCAGTAAATTCCTATTTCTGGCGGATTTTGACCATTACTGGAGGATTGGGTCAGCCAGTAATACACGAAATTCTTGTAGTGCCTCTTCTTCATATATTCCACTACAAGTGTCAAGATTGTCCCATGTAGCCTTAGGGGTGTCATTTTCCATAAGAAAAACAACATGTGCAACCTCCTATTCTTCTGTTTCACCCTCAATATCAATATCGTCCCATGTAGGCTTCATGGATTTCTTCTGTGGGTACTTGGACTTTAGCTTTGGACAATTCACCTTGAGATGACCTGGTTTGTTGCATTCAAAACATTTTGGTTGATCATCTCTTTTCTCATAACTATCTTCCAAAGCTTGTTGAATCTCATGAATTTTTTGGAAAACATAGCCATGTCTTCATCATTAGATTCTTCATCAAACTCAACTCTTTCCTTGCCATCTTAGGAGTCTTGAAAGCAGTAAGAGCGAGAGACTTCCTTTTTTTTGACCGCTTCTTTTTCTTGAGTGTTCTTAGCGGCCAACACCACCTCAAATGCAAGAAGTGACCCAATCAAGGATGCAAGAATCTTCCCACTAAAATCCTTCATTGATTACTTCTTCCCAACTGCTCTAAAGTTATTCACTATCAGGTTCATTCTCTGGTGCATAGCTGCAATAGATTCACCTTCCTTCATCTTGAAAGCTTCATACTCAGAATTGAGAACTCTAATCTTTGTATCCTATACTTGACTCGTACGAACATGTGTTGCTTCTAGACAGTCCCAAATTTCCTCGATTGTCTGACATCCTTTCACCCTTTCAAACTCTTCTCACATTGAGATAGGTGAAGAATATACATTGCTTTTGCATTGAGAGATATTTTTTCTAGACTGGGCTCTCTCAGCTCACTCAAGTCAATGGCATAAATATCTTCAATAGGTACTTCCTCAACTGTACTAGTAGCGTGAGTTTTGGTAGTATCTCTCAGCAACAACACCAGGTTTAGTAATCTTGATTCTCATAAGAGTGAGTGGTACATCAACAATGATCCTCCATAAAGTGAAATATATAGCCTGCACATGACATTTCATTCAACTACTCCAATAGTCATAGTTAGTTTCATCGAACAGGGGTGGTCTATTGAAGGAGATCCCCTCTTTCATAAATGAACCCATGATCACAAAAAAAAAAACTGCGAGATGTTAAGCTCTATATGCAATTTCTAGCTCCTGATACCAATTATTGGACTATATGATAACCTTAGAGGGGGGAGTGAATAAGGTTATATCGTAACAATGAAATATTTTTGATTTTTGAGAATTAAATATGCTAGTTTGAATCGAATGCGGAAAAGAGAATTTAAACTATATGCAACAATTAATCAAGCTATAAAAATGGTAATGAAATATAAGCACAATAATATCAAATGCAATGATAATTAACAAATATCAAGGAAATGCAATGTAAAGACAAGGTAGCTTGCAAAGGTTTAAAGGCTATGTGTTTTTATACAATTCCATCCAAGTAGCTTGCAAAGGTTTAAAGGCTATGTGTTGATTTTCAAAGCCAAGTCAATGTCTTGTTTCACCCAATGCTACCTAACCATGAGCTGGAACTTAAAGGATGTGGAGCTGCGGCTAACGGTATTCTTAACAGCAATGTGTTTTTTTTATCTTTCCAATTTTTTCCTAAGTTTGAAAACCAATTCTTGATCATGGGATTCAACTATTGACAAAGCATGCTGAAAAGACTGGTGTTGGTTTGTGGGGGCAATCGACACTTCTGAATGCAGTCTGGAATATTACAAATGGTATCAGAGCAGCTGACCTCTCTTAGTATGGGGTGGTTCAGGGAAGAACCAAGTGAAGTTGGTGGGCATGTGACATCCGAGGCTAACGATGGCGAGGAGTGATCGTCGGTGCCCAAAAAGTTGGCATGGAAAAGAGCGGCTCCTGGAAGCTTTAGAGCGAAGGGGAACGTGAATGAACTGAATACGCACTGGAATGAGGGAGATCTTGAACCTATGCAGGTATGGGATTGTATAGTTGAAGGAAGGCTTATAAGAATTGATTTGGACTACCTATACCAACAAGATCTTCTTTTCGGGAGCCTATCCCATAAGAATTCCATAGTTAAGCGTGCTTGGCTTGGAGTAGTAGTGGGATGGGTGACCTTCTAGGAAGTTTTCCAGAAAACATGCAAGTGAGGACAAAGCATGCTTAAAAGACTCGTGTTGGTTCGTGGGAGCAGTCGACACTTCTGAAAGCAGTTTGTGATGTTACATACCACCACCTGACGTGTTCGAAACGAACAACCTTGGACCATCCGAGGTAAATCTTCAACCATCTAAACTCTATCTTTCGTCTCCAGAAGCATATAAACTTGTACACCAGATTTAGTCATTTCTCGAACTCCAGGTACCAAACAATGGCGACCAAAGTGGGAGTCTAATCGCTTGCTTCGACACAATTCTCTACATAACTCTACTATCGACAATGGTAATAACGGGTGGCCGAGTCAGCCAACAGAGTGATGTTCAAAGGATTGAAGAAAATATTGAAAGGTGCCTAGGCAGCCTGGCCGATGAACTGCCATACGTCCTATAGGCATATCAGACAACACCACATTCTACTACTGAAGAAACGCCCTTCAGGTTAACCTACGACACTGAGGCCGTCATTCCCGTCGAGGTCGGGGGGTCGAGATGGAGAACGTTATATCCTCTCAACCAAGAAGAGAACGACAAGGCCACCCGGGAAGAGCTCAACCTAGTCCAAGAGGTTTGAGACAGAGCACACTTAGTCGAGGCTATTGTCAAGGCACAGATTGCAAGACTCTATAATCTGAAAGTCATAATCTGAGAGTTCAATGTCAGAGATCTCGTTCTAAAGAATGTCGTTGCGAGTAACAAGAACGGTCGAGAGGGTAAGCTTACGGCCAACTGGGAACGACCCTACCGAGTTATATCAAAAACAGGCAAGGGAGCCTATCAACTAGACACTTTATCCAAGGAACCAAATCCGAGAACATGGAACGCGGCCAAACTCAAGATCTACTACAATTGATCATCCAAACCGCTCGTCTACAAAATGTAACGAAATTGGACTGTTCATGTCCTTGAATAAAATGGCCATTTCAAATATTTTTGTCTTCCTAACATACAGGACACATGATGACATCAACTCCTAAGTTATTACAATGCCCCTTTTACCTGAGTCGACTCCGAGCTGGCCACTCCGCAGACGACGGTATGAGGCGAGGCCCTTAAAGAACGACATGAGTACCCTTCCAGACTCCGAGCTTAAATGCTCAGTTAAGGGGTGCGGAAAAGTCCACATCGACTCCAACACGCTTCCCTCGCACGAGTTACCCTTCTCTTTGGCTTAGCTTAAATGTTGAGACAGAGACTAGAGGAAGAAGTCCCAAGCGGCTTTTGAAACAAAGAGAGAGTGATGGATCTAGAACCATCTTAGAGAGAGAGAGAGAGAAGAAAGGAGAATGGAAACGGTTTTGGAAAATTGTTATTCTCTTTTCTAACTTGACACAGTTGCTAATTGTACCCTTATATACAATAGTCAATACACATAAGTCAATGCTAGTAAATTACATTTTACACTAGAGTCCTATTGTATCCTATCATTCTCCCCTCAAACTTAAGGGGGTTGCAACGGAAGCACTTTAAGTTTGGATCGCAAGGCTTGGAATTGTGTTGTTGATAAGGCCTTTGTAAGGGCATCGGCAATTTGCACATGAGCTGGAACATGTTGTACCACTAGATGCTTGTTTTCTACCTTTTCACGAACGAAATGAATATCAAGTTCAAGATGCTTAGTTCATGAGTGAAGTATCGGGTTATGAGCAATATGCACGACACTAAGATTATCACATAGAAGTGTAGGCTTTTGAAACGGGACCCGAAGCTCACAGAGTAATGATTGTAGCCATAGAAGTTCGGATGTAGCATTGGCCATACCTCGGTATTCTGCCTCAGCACTAGAACAAGCAACCAAGGTTTGCTTCTTGCAGTTCCATGACACTAGGTTTGGGCCAAGAAAAAGGCACGCCGCAGAAGTAGAGCGACGATCATCCACGTCACTAGCCCAATCGGAGTCCGTGTATGCACGAAGAGAAATAGCACAACTCGTAGGTGCGGGTTGGAGAGTGAGAATAAAGTGTTGTATGGAAATATGGTTTCATGATGTAACACCCCATTTCTACCCGGTAATTTAAATCGAAAATCAGAGTGTACAAAAATCTTTTCTGATCATTTTCTAGTTTAGTGTGTTATAAAATAGTGGACTGGCTGACTATGGGATTACTCAGGTAACTGATACTACTTGCAACAGGCATTGGCCACTTTTGCAAGGCTCTCGATGATGCCTCGTAAATACACCAAATAAAGAAATTCTAGCCTTAGTGGCGAACCACAGTTTAGCCATAGTCATTCAGCACACTAATAGTATAACATAAAGTAATACTCAATGAAATGGAGCGTCACAACTCTTTCTCTTAAACCAAAAACCAAATACGTAACACCAGAAGATAACTCATAGAAATATAGTTTCACATACTGCAGCGGAAAACAATCAATGTCTCAACAGCATAATCCAGCAATATCAAAACAAATACATAAAGGCTCAACAAGGAGCAAAACAGGCAACAACAGTCTAAACCCCGACCCCTAGGTGCTACGTATCGACGAAGCGCATCGACTCGGGGAGTAGTGAAGGTGGGAAGCCCTCACTCCGACTACACGTGGTAAATGACAACGAAAGGGTGAGTCTCGAACTATATAATAAAGGTGATAATGAGCAATATATAAGCATAGTGTACAGCACTCAAACACACCAATCATTAATCAATAATATTCATGCACTAATGAGAATGTATGCAATGTCATCATGCATGTGGTACCATTGGCCCACCGCCGCCTCGAGCTTCACAATCATCATACAAGGCCCCGCCGCCGCGCAGCTTCATAATCACTTTATAAGGCCCCCTACGCCGAGCTTCACAAATCATATTATAAACACTACGACCGCAACCAATGTATGCATGAGACTCCATGTACATCACAACATCATTTCAAACAATTCAATACACCCAATTCCTCTTACCTCGGTGTCAATCTCATTTTATAGCCCTCCCGGCTTGACTCCACCGCCCATGCCCCCATGGCATGCTCAATCACCTCATTATAAACCCCTTAACACCATTATGTCCCACCGGACTATTCTCCTCAGGTACTCGGCCTTACTCGGGGACCTAAACCACCATTTAGGACCAAAACAATCATCTAGGGACCGAATCTGTCACCTAGGGACCAAAAGCGAACCCTCTTAGGCACTTGGCAGCACCAATTATTAATCATCACCACCTCAATTATTAATCTAAATCACACCTAAGGACCTTTTCTTCACTTAGGGACCATTTTGACACACCAAAATAAATTTAAGAACTTAGGAATTCAACAAAGACAAGGTTTTGGAAAAATCCCCACCGAGGCGCACACATCGGCGCGCTAGAAGAGAGGCGCGCAAGAAGCGCGCGGATAGTCGCTTCTAACTCTCAAAGTTTCGTCCTCCCTGTGAGAGGTGTGCGCACGAGGTTCTACGTGTGAGGGGCCGCGCAAGCAAGATGGCGCTTGATCTTGATCAAGCCTTGGCTTTCTTGCGCGCGTAAGTTTGCGCCAAGACGCGCAAGATGGCGCAATAAAGACACCATTTCGGCACACAGCAAAACGAATGGCGGTTGGCGTTGACCTGTTGACCCACCCAAAGACCTTCAAACCAAAAACCACCCGAGCCAAAATGTTTAAAAATGAATTTGGGCAGGTAAACACAAAATTTGCACAGGAAATATGCCTAGAAAAGTAAGTTTCACTCCCGGGCTCCAAAACACACCTAAAACGAGCCCTCTAGGGACATTTTCAAAAATACACTTCCAATCGAGAAAACCATTCGAGCCAAAACACTTAAAATTGAAAGTTGGCAGGTGAATACAAAAGTTGGCACGAGAAAATATGTTTAGAAATACAAGTTTCACTCACCGGCTCCAAAACACACCCATAACGAGCCCTCTACCGGGACATTTTCAAAAATACACTTGCAATCAGAAAACCATTCGAGCCAAAACACTTAAAATTGAAAGTTGGCGGTGAATGCAAAAGTTGTACGAGAAAATATGTTTAGAAATACAAGTTCACTCCCGGGCCCCAAAACACACACAAAACAAGCCCCACCGGGACATTTTCAAAATAACACTGCAACTGAGAAAACCACTCGAGCCAAAACACTTAAAATTGAAAGTTGGCGGTGAATACAAAATTTTGCACGAGAAAATGTGCCCAGAAATGCAAGTTTCACTCCCGGGCTCCAAAATACCCACATTCGCGCCCAGCAAAGAACTCACTCACCCATCCATCACTCTGGTGACACAGCGCCATTTCTCTAGGAAATTGGCGCCTCGCACTTCAACATTCCCGAAAACTCCTTTCATGAGCACTGGGCGCACCATTCCTAGCCATATGGCGCCCCAACATCAAAATCCCCAAATTCTACAAATTCTCTCAAACCAATCCATATTATAATCATTCTAACACCTCCAATTTCACCAATTAACACACAATTGCACACCCAAATCATCAATTGCATCAAAATCACGAAATCACACATGGTAAAACCCTAACTCACGCTCTAAATCAATTTTACCAACAAATTCACCAAATTCAAGAAAACAAATCATCATATAATCACCAATTAACATAAAACAGCCCCTATAACATACATATAACCCATTATCTCCTCTATTATAGAGTGAGACTCCCCCTTACCTCGAATTAACTGTAGAAATTGATTTTCCTTGAGTCACGTGCAAAAACCACAAAGAACAAATGAGTTCTCCCCTTCTCTTTGCTTAGTGCGATCCACTTCTCCCTCTTCTCACTCTCCTCGCGCCGTTTTCTCTCTTTCTTTTCTTTCTCTCTATTCGTTTCTTTCTTTCTTTGGAGAATGGTGCGAATTACACCAACCCTAGGAGCCTAAGTCATTGGGCTTGGGCTCTTTGGGTCGATACTTACCACCCTAATTATTGATACTTCTCCCTTTTCTTTTTAATTAAAACACCATCCTATTGTTTTATTATAACTACTCCATGAAACACCTAAGTAATTTAATTTAATAACTACTTAATTATTTTGGGGCGTTACACATGAAACTTGACATCTTTGGAAATATAAACACGACCGGAGGCACTAAGACACTTGAAACCCTTGTGTTGAGGGGAAGGACCAAGGTAGACACAAGGAGTGCTTTTGAATTGTAGTTTGTGTTTGTTGTATGGTGTTAGTAGAGGAAAGCAAAGGCATCCAAAGGCTTTGAAGGTGGTATAGTTGGGAGTTTGACTTGTAAGAGTTTGGTAAGGGGAAATAGAGTAGGGTAATTTGGGAGTGGGAAGGTGGTTAATTAGTTGCACCGCGGTGGTAAAACTATGATCCCAATATGTAATGGGTAGGGAGGCATGTGCAAGAAGGGTGAGACCCATTTTGGTGATGTGTCGGTGTTTGCGTTCTACGGTTCCATTTTGATGAGAGGTGTGTGGGCATGTGAACCGATGTTGGATGCCTAGGTTTGTGAGGTGTTTGGTTAGCGGTTTGAACTCTCCCCCATTGTCGGATTGAAGGGCTTTGAGGTGAGCATTATATTGTGTTTTGATTAGTTGATGAAATTGTGTGAAAGCGGTGAAGGTGTCGGATTTGTGTTTTAGGAAATAAATCCATGTGTACCTAGTAAAGGCATCCACAAAGGCAATATAATATGAATAACCACAACTAGAGGGAGATGGTGAAGGTCCCCATAAATCGGTGTAAACAAGTTTAAACGGTGTCGTGTATATAGTTGTAGAGGGTGGGGCGTAAAGCCTATGGGATTTGCCTAGACAACACGATTGGCACAACTCAAAGGTGTCCTTAAACGATACATTTTCATTACACAAATTCAAAACACGAGTCACAATGGTACTATTGGGGTATCCAAGACGATGGTGCCACAAGGCATAAGAGTTCTTAGTACAGATATTAGGAATGGAATCATTGACAACACTAGTTAAAAATAAAGGAGAGGTACTATGTATGCTATTATTCTCATTGGTGGTCCCTGAGATAGGTGTAAGGCCAGTAATGATGTATAGTCCATCAGATCCAACCTGTCCAGTCAATAAAGGTACTCTAGAACCTTGTGATTTAATAACACAATTAGTAGGATGTAACTCAAAATATACGTTGTTATCAGCTGAGAACTGAGCAGCAGAAATCAGATTGTGTGTAATATCAGGCACATGCAGTAAATTGTTAAGTGTAAACGTGGTATATGGTGCATATTTAGAAATCAGTTTAGCAGAGCCAGTGGCTGCAATTGGTAAACCAGTGTCATTTCCAACATAAACCTTCCTGTTACCTCTATAAGGGATGTATCTATGGAAATAGCTTTTGTTAGGGGTAATGCAATGTGAAGCACCAGAATCTAATTTCCAAGGCTTGTATATGCCAGATGATTTTACCTTACAGAAATTAGGGACCCGAAGTATACCTGTTCCTGAGGTGTTTTGAGTTGTTGTTGCGGGAGGTGGTTGAGGAACGAAGCTTTCGTCGTAACGATGCTAGCAATCAGCCACTGCGTGTCCGTATTTGCCACAGAGTTTGCAAGTCGGACGAGATCCACCACCAGAGTTACCTGAGTTGCGACCAGAGTTGCCGAAGTTGCATCCACGACCACAGCCTCTGCCGTAACGGCCTCTGCCACGACCGTAGGAATAGCTGTAACGAACATTTGGATTGGAGTTTTCATTGTTGTTGTGATTGGAACCGAAGGCACCATTGGTGCGTGCAATGTTTGCAGAGACATTAGTGACTGTTAACTCTTGGTTGAACTTGTCAAACTGAACTTCCTGTACCAGAAGAAGAGATTCTAGATCTGTGAGGTTGAGATTTTCAGATCGACCATACATCATCATGATAAACGGAGAATATTCCTCCGGCAAGCCGTCGAGAACAACATCACAGAGATCGGACTCAGAGATCGGTGCTCCGATGGCGGAGAGAGAATGTGAGAGATCTCGGATCTGTGACACATACTCAGTAACTGATTTTGTGCCTTTCTTTGTTGATTTGAGTTCAGATTTCACCTGGCGAGCCTTAGCTTTCATATGTGTGTAATAATAAGTGTGGATCTTATCCCACACTTCCCAGGCGTGTTGACAAGAGAGAACGCGAGGGAGCACGGCGTCGGACAAGGTCGACAGAAGCCAAGTGAAGAAACTTCTCCGGCGAGGTGAGCAGTTTCCAGCCATTTATCATAAGCATCAGAAACTTCTCCGGCGAGGTGAGCAGTTTCCGACGAATATTGCGACGGCACATCTGGATTCACCAGAAATCGGTGAAGTTTGTGAGTTTTGATTACACCTTCCACCTGTTGGTTCTAGATCAAGAAGTTACGATCATCAAGCTTGATCGATAGTTTCGGAGCCTTGCGAAATTGGAACGCACCGGAGTTTTTCGATTCAGAGAGCGTTGCGCTCTTCGATGAACCACCGGTGGTGCTCTTAGGCGAGGAATCTGCAAGAGGAGTCACTACAAGAAAATCGTTGATTTGCCACGGACATTTCCGTCGCAAAAGGGCCAATTTCCGTGGCAAAACATCATTTGCCACGGATTTGCCACAGACAAAAATTGGTGGCAAAAACGCTCGTCGCAAATCGTTTGCCACGGAATTTCCGTGGCAAATGTTTCCGTCGCTAATCCGTCGCTAATCCGTCACAAATATCCGTGGCAAAGTCGTCGCGAATTTCATCGCAAATCCGTGGCAAATCCTTCGCAAAAAAAAAAAAAAAAAAAAAATATTAATTAAAGTACTTCATATACTGTTAGAATTCTGCAGAATCATTGAAATGATATTGTTTTCTTTATTGATTGAATTGTGAAGTACATTGATGTGCTTATATACTGAGCAGTATAGTCTCTATAATCGATGAACTATATGACAGTTATAGATGACTCTAAGGCTAACAAACTAACTGTTATCATAACAGATATAACAGATTTATTAACTACCTAAACTTAGTAGTATCACTTAATAGTAGTATTTCCAAAACTTAGCTTATATACAAGAAAATTTAAGAGAACATGAAAAAACAATAATAATTACCATTAACCAATCAGATAAAATTCAAGAAAATCTCAACTGTTTCTAAACCACATAAGAAATGAAACTATCAATTCCTCAACCAATCAGATAACAATGAAGGTAACTGATCGTACCTTGACCAATGAAGTGTTGTAGTTGTTGCTCCGTCGAATGGGCCGGTCGTTGAGTGAGTGAAAGGACCGGTCCTGGCTTCACGCGTTGAGCACCTCGGGTGGTACCGCAAAGACACTCCGACGATCTAGTGAGAGGTCGCTCGAGGCGAGATAGCACAAGGTTAGAGAACGTACCTGATGCCATATGCGAATGACGTATATATACTGCGAGGTCCGACCGTTTTGCGAGATTTCCGGCCGGCGGCGAAGTGCGCTCAAAGCGCGTGTTTGGGCCGATCGAGATGGGTTTGGGCCGCGAGTCCAATCGCCGTTGGCGATCCTCGTGTTTTCTTGATACACCTGTGAACGATTGCCCCCAAGCCTAGGTCGCTTAAGAGCGGCCGAGGCTTGAATTGATGCCCCCGTGAGTGAGGTTATTTTGATGAAACGGACGCGCCGTTTGCTTCTTTGATCTGGCGGTTCGCCGCTAACCATCATACCGCGGCCGACGCGACGGTTGGTCTTCACCGACATTCCAGACATGACGTTTGGTGTTTCCGAGGCTGTCTGGAGACAACCATTGGTGAGAAGGTGAAACGTTGCGACGCTTCGTCTCCCGGTCCCCTTCGCACCATGAGTCCGTACAATAAATAGGCCTTCGGCTGAGTTCATTTCTCACCCTTCCAAGATTTGCTCACGCGGACCGACTTGTCGCCGCCGACTTGCATTCCTAGTTGTTTTGTCTACTAGCGACCGATCCACCACATCCATTTCAAGGTATGGATCGATCTTTACTTTTTCTTTCTAAACTTGAGTCTTTTTCTTTTGAAAGTATTTCGTACTTTTCCACGCCTCGTGATAGGGGGTGTCGGGTCGAGGGATGGCCAAATCGCCCCCTCTCATGAGTGTTCTGCTCGATCGACCGACTCGTTCCTCTACCACGTGTGTTTTTGCATGCCACGGGATTTAAACCGACCGCCCGTATTCCGGAAAACCACCGCAATCCTTTTCTTTGCACATATGTCGAGGTCGGCGAGCCCAATCCCCACGAGGCGAGTCTAAGTCGTCTTGGGCGACAAAGGTTCTAGCTCTTCAGCGATTCTTGGCGATTCTAGCTCGAGTTCTCATTCTTCCGGCCGAGGATCGGCCACTCAAAGAGCCCCGTTCCGTGTCCATCCATTCGAGGAGCTACGGCGTGCCACACTCCACCGCCGAGAGGATATTGTTTCTCGAGCGGAGGGGGGAAGAAGATGTCGATGTGATTATCATTGATGATGATGCGGCGCAGCGCCGCCCCGATTGCGATGACGAAGGGATGGTGGAGGCCGAAGGTGGCCGAGCCGAAGAGGTCCATGAGGAGGAAGTGGTTCAGCCCGCAGCCAGTAGCTCTGGTCGGGAGGTAAACATTGGAGGGTCGAACGAAGGGTCGGCCGAGGTTCAAGCAGATGTAGCCCGAGATGTATCTGACATGTCTTGGGTATCGGAAACTCTTCGCTCTCATAGGAGCATTATTACTGTCGGCCACGTTGCTTTGCCCGACCTGCGGAGCCGCCTCGACGATTCACCGGGCTGGAGGGTGAGAGGCATGAAGGACGGCGAAGATATTGCAACTTATTCTCCCAACTTCAAGTTCACGATGTTCACGATGAACATCACCCTCGTTTTAATTTCAACGTGACGTCCTGCGTCACATCGGGGTCGCCCCTTCTCAACTCCATCCTAACGCGTGGGCATTTCTGAAAACTTTCGAGGTCCTTCTGACTAAGCTGGGTCGGCCGGTGTCGATCATGCTATTCTTTACTCTCTTTGAGCTGAGCTGGCTCAGGGAGAAGGCTAACAAGGAGAAGAGGGAGCAGGTCTCCTTTAAAATGCAGAAGACTCATCGCCGATTCTTCAAAGCATATCAAGAATCCTTGGGAGCGGCCTGGAGAAGCCGAGATTTTTGGATCGTTTCCACCGAGGAGGTCGGCAAGGTCAGATCGGAGGTCCAACCGGACGGAATGCTCGGTCCCCCTTACTTCCCCATCATGTGGAACGAGGCTCACTTCTGCAGGCGGCCCGGGGATTACATTTACACTGTCAAGGACTTGGGTGAGGCCGACCTGGAATCCCTGGAAATGATCAAGGCGTTGGCGGGCATGATGCGTCCAGACCCTAAGGGCGACATACCATGCCGTCCCTTTGTCTTGCTCGAGGGCCAGGATCTAGAGGCCGAGATCGGTTTGCTTTTGAACTTTGCCTTTATATTTTTGCTGTCAATGTTTTCTTCTAACTCACGACTTGGTATTTTGCAGAAAGAATGGCCGGCAAAAACTGGGAGGTGCTCGAGTCAGTCTTGAAGCCTGCTTCCATTCCAGGGGCCAAGAAGTGGGAAGGACCTCGGCCTGGAGATGTCCCTGAATCGTCCTCCAAGGTGCCCCCCACTCCCAAGGGCCAAAAGAAGAAGCCAGCTTGTTCGGTCGCCCCCTCGCACTGACGATCGCTCCGCCAAGCGGATAAGGCTTGACGACCGGAACATGGATTCCGCCAAGGCCGACCTTCCTATCCTCTCTCTTGAGCGTTTAGGACAGGTCGAGCTCGAGTGGTTCAGGAAAAAGCCGATGGAGGTCTGTGCTTCTCTCTGCTTGGGGATAGATAAAATCATGACCGAGCTGGGGGCCGAAGCTGAAGGTACTTTACTTTTTCAGTCCGTTATTTCTTTTGTCTTAGATCGACCGACTAATAACTTGACGATCTCTGTTTGCAGGAGCTCGTGCTGCTAAGGAGGCTTTGACTGAGCTGCAGGTGAAGTACGACAAGCTTGCCAAGGCCAAGAAAGAAGCTCTTCAGCGGGGCGAGGAGGATCGGGCCAAACTCGCCAAGAGGAATAAGGAGCTCGGTGGACAAGTGACGGGTCTGAAGAGCGACGTTGAAGCCTTGGAGAAGGATAAGGCCAGGTTGGAGGCCGAGAATGCCGAGCCTGGCGCGAAGATCCAAATGGTGGCCTGCGGTAGGTAGGGAGGCGTGGTCGAGCAATTCTACAATGCTCTCGGGCAGGTGCGGGCATTGAATCCAGACTTGAGCATCAATTTTGATGAGAAGATGGTCAATCCCGCCCATTACGTTGCGGAGAACAAGATCATGCTGCCTGAGCAAAAAGATGAACATGGAAATGTTGTTCGCCCGGCCACCGTTCTTTTCTGAAGCCTCTGAAGCCCGCCTGCGAGCGGCGTAATTCTTGTAATTGTTTAACTTGCCTTCGGGCACAACAATTTTCCTGCCTTCGTGCAGTTTTCAATTAGTGGGCGCTTGGCTTCGACCGGGCGTCCCTTGTTTGTAATGACAATTTCTTTTCATTTAATTTGTTTTTCATTTCGTCTATTTCGCGTGGTTACGTCTGCATATTTTGTATATTTATTTGTATAAGTTTTTTTTTGAACTTATAGGCCGCTCGGCGACCGTTTCGTGCTATTTCGAAAGCGCTCGTCTATGGTGGGCCACTTCGATGGCACTCGATTGGGATCATTTCGATGACCTCTCGAGGCAGGTCGTTTCGACGGCCTGTTATGATGGGTTATTACTTAAACCTTTGGCCATTTTCGATGGCGCTCGTTTGAGTCAATTCGGTGACCGTCGTTTGTGCCGGCTCGGTGGCACATGCTACAGATCGTTTCGACGACCTGAAGTTCGCGGGTTGTCTAACCCTTGGGCCATTTCGATGGCTCTCGAGGTAGATCGTTTCGACGATCTGTTCAACTTTGATAAATCTTCGATCGCTCCTTTGCCACGGGCAATCGTGAGCGACCGGTCATACATTCTTGCGAGAAAGTAAAGAACCCAGTGGGAAAAAGAGCGCCTCTGTAAAAAAACCAGTGGGAAAAAGAGCGCCTGCCCGCTTTTCATTTATAAGTCGGTCGTTCATTACATTCAAATCGTTCATTACATTCAAACGTAATATTTTCTAAGCTTCTCTGCATTCCATGTTCTGGGGATAGTCGCCCCATCCATGGTTTCGGCTCGTAAGCCCCCTTTCCGGCCTTGTTGATGACCCCCGTATGGACCTTCCCAATTTGGTGCGAGCTTCCTGGCGTGCATTCTTGTTTCCTACGTCGCCCGTCTTAGAAACGAGTGACCGACCGTGAAGTCTCTCTTTTGCACGCGAGTATTGTATCTTCTTTGCGACCTTGTGTTTGATCAATTGCTCTCTTAGTGACGCGGCAGCGCAGCTCCTCAATTAGGTCCAGATTCTTCACGAATAGCTCTGGCCGTTGTCAACCACCGTAGGGGATTTGAGGTTCTCCACCGGGTTCACCCATTTCTATGGGTATGACAAAGACGGTCCCATATACCGATCGAAGGGGACTCTGGCCGTTGAATGAGGGGTCGCCCCAGAGGCCCAAAGAACGGATCGTAGCTCCTCGACCCAATTCCCTTTTCGCCGCCGAGTCTTCGCTTCAAACCTCGTAGGATAACTCGTTGCCGCTTGACTTGACCGCTTGTCCGAGGGTGCTCGACCGAAGTAAAACGCTGCTTTCACCCTAAGTCGCCAACATTTCTCTCAACCTTTTGTCTCGTGAAACGGGTGCCGTTGTCGATTATTAGTTGTCGCGGATCCCAAAACGAGCCAACACACACACCGCCGAAAAATTTGCTTACCTTCGCCGAGGTGATGGTGGCAAGAGGCTCTACCTCGATCCACTTTGTAAAATAATCTACCGCCACGATCAAGAACTTGAACCGGCTCGGAGCAGTGGAAATGGGCCTAGCAGATCCATGCCCCACCAAAGTAACGGCCAAGGTGAGACAAGACTTTGTAACTCGTGGAAGGTGCAATGTGGACATCAAGCATGTACTTGACATTTCTTGCACTTCTGAACAAGCTTCTTGGCATCCTCGTCCATGGTCGGCCAATAATAGCCGGCCCTGAGAGCCTTCTTAGCTATGGAACGAGCGCCTTGGTGACTTCCACAAACACCATGAATGTCCCTTAGCACATGGTCGGCTTCGACCGATGTAAGACACCTTAACAATGGAGAGGAGAATCCTCTTACGCATAATTTCCTTCTATTACCGAGTACTTGGTCGCTCTCAACCGACCAACTTTGCTTGCTTCGGATCGCTTCGGTTCTTCCTTCAACAATGTATCTCGGGATGGGGCAATCCAATCGAATCTGCATTAACACACGTAACGACCAACGATCGGCTTGGCTTGGTCGACACGCTCGCCGGTTTAGCGTCTCTCCGAATCGGACTTCGTGATTTCCCGAGTCTTGGTACTTGCGGCCGATAATATATCTGCGCCGAACATTTTCGGTTCGAGGCACGTGAGTCACTTCACCGGCCGAATCGCTGAGAAGCTCTCTTACTCGCTAGGTAATTTTTCAAAGACGTCGCCCTTAGCATCATATAGTTCTTTGATCTCGCGAGACAACAAGCGGAGTCGATCAAGTTCAACCCGGCCGACATTGAAGTCCTCGGCGAGTGCAGCAGCCTATGCACGCCTCATATTCTCGCTCGATTGTTCGATGTGTGGAACGCAAAAGTTAAAGAGACTTCCACAGCAAGGCCTTCTGAATTCTCTAGTATCAGGCCGGCTCCACTCCCCTTGCTATTGGACGACCCGTCTACATGCAAGATCCAGGTCGTTTCAGCTTGGTCTTCTGGGATTGGAGTCATTTCAGCAATAAAGTCGGCCAACACCTGCGCTTTTGCGGCCGATCTGGATTCAAATTTAATGCCAAATTCACTGAGCTCCACCGCCCACTTTATCATTCGTCCCGCCAGGTCTGGCCGATGAAGGACTTGCCTGATTGGCTGATCGGTCCTCACCACGACCTGGTGGGCCACAAAGTAGGGTCTCAACCTTCGAGCAGCGATCAGGAGTGCAAGAGCAAACTTCTCTATTTTCTGGTACCTCAGCTCGGGCCCTTGCAGCACTTTGCTAATGAAGTAAACCGGATTTTGTTTCAGATCGCATTCTCGACCAACACAACGCTTCGGGACTTCTTCCGTTATAGCCAAGTACTGTGTACTGCTCGTCTCGCCCGCAACGCTTAGTCATAATTGGGGATTGGTCAAAGCTTGTTTAATTCATCCAATGCACGCCGGCATTGGTCTGGTCCATTCAAAATCTACATCTTTCTTGAGGAGTTTAAAAGCGATGGCAGCGACTTGCGTGCCGCTTTGGGAATGAACTCGATAGAGCGGCCACCATGCCATTCACCGTTGTATTTCTTTTTAGTTGAGAGGCGGCTTCATATCGGCGCGATCGCCCGCATTTCTCGTGGTTTGCTTCTATCCTCTTTCGTTAGGTGGAAGCCAAAAATCTGCCGCCCTCACCCCAAAGGTACACTTCTCTCGGATTCACTGAGTGAGTTCTTCCTAGCTTCTTCAAATATTTCCGAGGTCGCTCACATGATCCGGTCGGTCACACTTTTGATGATCATGTCGTCCAAATACACCTCTGGAGATTCGACCGACCGCCTCTTGAAGATTTTGTTCATCATCCATTGGTAGGTCGCTCCAGCGTTCTTGAGGCCGAAAGGCATCACCTTTGTACTTCAAAATTTCCGATCCGTCATGAAGGTTGTCTTGTGTTTGGTCGGGGATACATCGTAATCGATTGTATCTCGAGTAAGCGCCCAAAAAGGACAATAGTTTGTAGCCCGAGGCCCCATCAACCAGCTTGTCAATGTTGGGTACGGGGAAGGCATCCTTCGGGCATGCCTTATTCAGATCGGTGTAGTCTACACACATCCTCCACTTTCCATTCTTCTTTTTAACCAACACGACGTTGGATAGCCGTGTCGTGTATTTGATCTCTTCTATGAAATTGGCCTTTATGAGGTCCTCAGCGGCCTTTGCGCTTGAGATTTTTCCTCGCTCGAGCACGTCTTCTTTGAGCGGCGATCGCTTAACCCCTTCATCGATCGAAAGTCGATGGCGTGCTACTTGATAGGGATGCCGGGCATGTCTGATGCCTGCCATGCGAATAGGTCAGCATAGTCTCTCAAACATTGCACAAGATCTTGCTTCACTTGCTCTGGTAGGTCGCTACCGAGCTTAACTATCTTTGTTGGGTCGTCTCCCAACTGCACCTCTATTAGCTCTCCATGAGGTTCTGGCCTTTGCAACTGCTTTTTCGCTCTCGGGCTAAGTCATCATCGTTATCCTCCGGGTCATTATGCCGATCATACCGAGCATCCAAATCAGTGACGTTGACTTGATGGCCTTCACCAGTGTTTCGAACATTTGGGCCAAGGTCTACCTCATCGCAGATTTGCTGATACAGATCGTGGCAGCGTCTTGCTGCCTCAAGGTCGGCCGCCAGGGTAACTACCTGGTCGTCTTTGCTGTAGAATTTCATCTTCAGATGTACTGTTGATGCCACGGCCTCTAGCTTGCCCAGGGTCGGCCTACCAATTATACACTGATAGCATGATTTGAGGGGGAGTACGAGGAACGTCGTGCGGACCGTCCTGTACAAAGTGCTATCTCCAGTGTCGTCACCAAATGTGACCATGAGTTCGATTGTTCCCAGCGGGTAGGTGATCGCTCCATTGAAGCCCGTTAGGGGAGTAGGCTCGGCCTGGGGAATTATCTCGCTCCGATCGACCTTGATCTTGTCAATCAAGCCTTCAAACATGATGTCGGCCGAGAGCTACCCCCGTCGACCGTAATTCTTTGAACTTCGGTGATTGGCCATAATCGCCTCGACACAATCGGAACATAATCGTTTGCCCCGCCATCGCGTGCGTGTCGCTATCTCCAAACGAGATGGGGGGTCTGTTCGAGACCGGTGGGACTGTTGATGTTGAACCGACCATCAGGAGCTCGTCCCACTTTCTTTTGGTGGCTTTATTTGATTCTCTTCGGTCCAACGGGTTGCCACCGTGAATGACCATAGCAACGTTGCGACCTCTGGATCGTGGGGCTTCTCGATCTTCAGACCGGTCTTTGTCTTGGACGCTTGAAACAACTAGAGCGCCCTTTCCTCTGTCAGGATCAGTTTCTTTCTGCTTCTCTTGAGGTCGGTCGCCTTCCTCCGACCTCACATACTTTCCCAACTTTCCTTTCTGAATGAGCTCTTCAATATCATCCTTGAGGGCCATACAGTCGTTAGTATCATGACCCTTGCTTTTGTGGTAACGGCAGTACCTTTTAGTCGATCGTGCCCCTTTCTTGAGCACGAGTGGATCGGGCCGCTTTACTCCCACAAATTCATTATTTTGGCACTCGCTATAGATCTGTGCAATAGAGGTGTTTAGCCGAGTGCGTTGATCGAACTTCTTATCTCGAAAGTCAGACCGATTGTCGCGGCGACCTTCATGCCCTTTGGCCGCCGCTGCATTTTTTTTCTTTAGGTCGTGCACGGACGGCCTTTTTTGCTGCCAAAGTTTCTTCGTATGCCATGTGGACGTTCGCCCTTGCTAGGAAGTAGCTGAGATCTTGGTAATGGTTAAGAGTGAATTCTTCTACGAACCGGTGGTCCGGTCGAATACCACGCTTCAAATATTTTAACTTGTCCTTGTCTGACAAGTCGCGAACGGACTCGGCCTCAGTGTTAAACCGGTCGATATACTGCCTCAGCGTCTCATTATCTCCTTGAACAACAGAGTCCAAGTATTCTTCATACCGATATTGGCAGCGGTTTGCAGTGTAGTGAGACAAGAAAATTCTGATCAGGTCGTCCCATGAGGAGAAGGAATTGGGTCGCAGAGACTCCCACCATTCCAATGCTCGGCCGTCCAGTGACTGGGGAAAAAGCCTGCATTTCATGGTCGGTCCCAATTCCCTATAACAGCAGTAATTATTGAAGTAGCGGAGATGTTTGTCTGGATCCCCTCGGCCGTCAAACTTGTTGAGATTAGGCGGCTTGCGGAGATCTCTCGGAATTTTGTAACGCCTGATCTCCCTGGAGAACGGGCCGTGCTCGTTCTGAATGCCGTTCGACCCAAAGGGTTGCATTGCGAGGCATGCCTCGCGTTGCCGGCATTCCATAAAATCCTCCGGATGGGCCGGTTGGTGGAAGTTGAGGAGGCCTTCCGGTCGCCGCTTTGGGCCTCTCCTTGGCCGATGCGAAACGCCCCCGATTCTTCCATCTCTGTAATCTTCCAGCTCTTCTCGAGAATCCCAAGATCTGCTTCTCGACCGACGTGACCCGGACGACTCATTGGAGGAGTATCTCGTGGGTGAGCGGCCGGTGTCAGGACGGTAGCTAGAATCTTCATAATCATAGGAGATCGAACGGCGTCTACGCTCGTTCCTGCTTGGGGGCGATCTGTGTGCCCCGCCTTCTTCTTGGAGAGAACGATGAGTGGTGCTCTCGGCGAGAAATGCTCCTTCGAGGAGGGGAGCGGTGTCTTCGCGGCGGCCGGCGGCGAGCGTAAGGTTCTCCGCCGCACGCACGCGCGCCCGAATTGACCTCTTTCATCATGCGAGAGAGATGAGCGCGTCTCATCGCGATCACTGATTTTTGTTTTGCAGGATTTGCAAAACGGCTTGAGTGACATGGTCCGGTAGAGGTTCCTGAATGCCCGCTTCAATCAGCTCGGGCGGCAAGTCTCCAGGAACGGGCGGATGGATATGTTGGAGGACAGGTCCGCGACCGTTGTGCACCGAAGGCTCTTGTCGTGGAAGTCCCTGAGATTCGTGGGATCGTGGACGCCACGCCCGGTTTTGGCCGCTGATTCTCGCCCGAGGATTGAGTCGAGAAGCGGCCCGCGTCTGGGGCCGGTCGCGTGGAGCCATGAATGAGGTAGGATAGCGCACGGGCCTCCCACTGTGGTCGCCAATTGATCGTACCTTGACCAATGAAGTGTTGTAGTTGTTGCTCCGTCGAATGGGCCGGTCGTTGAGTGAGTGAAAGGACCGGTCCTGGCTTCACGCGTTGAGCACCTCGGGTGGTACCTACAAAGACACTCCGACGATCTAGTGAGAGGTCGCCGCGCAGAGATAGCACAAGGTTAGAGAACGCACTGATGCCATATGCGAATGACGTATATATACTGCGAGGTCCGACCGTTTTGCGAGATTTCCGGCCGGCGAGAATTGCGCTCCAAGCAGCGTGTTTGGGCCGATCGAGATGGGCTGGGCCGCAGGTCCAATCGCTGTTGGCAGTCCTCGTGTTTGCTGATACACCCAGGAACAGTAACCTACTGTGAACTCAACTTCCGCATGCTCCTTTGCCTTATATATCCTTATAATCTGCACAAGAAAGCAGACTATGATTTCCAATTTAAAGGTCCTTAGAAAAAGATTATCACAAGAAACATAACTTTTAAATTTACTAAAATTTGAGGGGCCAAGGGATATGAACCATAACTTACCTGCGATAATTGCAAACACATCAGCAAACAACATAAAAAGTGCAAAGTCAGACAATTGTAATTATTATAAATAACATAAAAGCAAAATGCAATACCTTGACAATTTGCACAAAGGTCGATTCAAAGTGGTTCTATTACTTTGGAACATGTTAGGGATGCTTTCGAAGTACTTCTAAATGTTCACACAGACTAACCACAAAAAGAATAAACCCTATTAAGTGAAAAATCATTTGGCTAAACCAAAATAAGAAAAATAAAACAAAGTAAACATATAATCTACTAAAGTCAAGTAGCAGAAAATATTTGAAAAATCGACCTCGAGATAGTGAAACAATAACATCGGTTTTATGAGAGGAGTATAAACATCTTGGACATCGGGAACAATGAGCATCAAGTGGCTACAAATTTTAAATCTCAAAATCAGCCGATATTCATTTACTTAAAATCAGTAGAATGCAAAGAGCTATTTAAACTAAAGCACCAAGTTATTTGGAATCAGAATAACTATTTATCTAACAAATTGCAAAGAAATATTTTTATGCTAGAAATTTCACAATACAATCACAAGTTAAAAGCAACAAAGCAAACAGATAATAATAGTAAAACCGTTTCCACTACTCTAAAGACAAGACAAACCGATCTTAAAATGCCAATATGATAATTCGGTTCCTAGACAACAATTAAATATAGTATATAAATCCTGCTCTCATTCACCCTTTATGCATAAAAAAATGAAATTAATGCCTAAAGTAACATTCACCCTTATAATAACTAATAGTCTTCACCAACAAGTTCACATAAACAAATATATATTTTCTAGAAAGTTTTTAATTATTTTAAATCGAATGAAAACAAACTTAAAATCTTTCATAATAATAAAACAAGAAAGTCCAGTATATAATTAGGTGGGTACTTATGTTCTACCTGCGCTTTGCAATGCACGTTTCAAGTTGTAGAAATGAATTGTTGAGTCAAATGTTGCAACTCCCACAAAGTAATACGAGGACCTTCCTGTAGCAAGCAATGAAACCAAAAGATTTAGTTATGAAGTGAATGTCAAACTAAATAAGATATTTCACGCAAAGATCCAATATAAGGCTAAAAGATAAAAATCCCATATAGAAAGGACAATAAGCCAAAACATCAACATATCAAGAAATAATAGTTATGCTATCATAATAAAGTGTAAAGACCAACTTAGTGAGAAATTGTTTTTAATATCACCCCATCCAATTCAAGCAATTCATTAATTTTTAGTACATTACTTGTTTAGGAGAGAGGATGGAAGAATCTTAAAGGTTTTTTCTCATGGTACTAAAGCACCAATCTAAATGGATTGTAATGAAGGAATGAATTTCAAACAAATCAAACAATGAAAATTTGAAAAACATTAAGCTTCACAAAGATTATCATAATATAGAAATGGTTGGTAAGTTGTCTACAGTTAGAACTCAGGAAGATCTGTAATAACTTGACTTATGGCATCGCAAGTCTGCATTTGTTGCACCGCTTTGAACAAAGATTCATTGATACATCAATGAGAAAGAAACAACACTCATCACAAACATTTAAGGGTGAAAGAAACAACTTATTCTAACCAAACCAAAGTGAAAATTGTTTACTTTGTGTATCAGCTTAGAACCATAACATAAATCAAGTCCATCGTATAATGAACTATGTTTTTATCAATACTAGTGTACAAAAGGACCAAAGAAACTTGACTCAATGCGAGCAAACAAACATTTATAGCAGGCAGCAATAGCATCAAAATGAATAAGCTTATAGACAAAATTGCCTCAAATTTGATGTGTAGAGGAATATTTAATACTTGAAAAACAAGATTCGGCTATGCAAACAAAAATTCATCTTCGTGATAGCCGGAATATTTTTACAAATAAACTAACCATGAATTCTTTAGTAGCAACAAACTCAACCGCTCCTCTACATAGCTCGGGCCTTTCATCAAGATCTCTACGTCGACCATCCGGACCCAAGTTGCAGTGGTAGTCCCGTGGAGTTTCATCACTAAATCAGAAAATGCTTATCTGATCCACACTAAATGGTGGCCATGTCACGTAAAAACAAAATATTGAATGAATAGTCCCATCATAGAGAAGCAAAGATAGATAAGAATAAAAATGAGGACTTGTAAATGAGACAGTTCCCATGCCACAAGACTTTTTCCGATAAAGAATAAGAGGAAATAATAGATGGAGGTTTTAGACTTTGAAAGGAAATTCAAGTGAAGCAGAGAGAACTGTGTGCCTCGATCAATTTGCTTTGATGAAGTTTTCTAGATTTCTTTGTTGCTTAATTTTCCTTTTTCCCCAAAAGATGACCCCTTATCCTCCAACTTCTTGTACTTTCTTCCGACGTAATGAATTTCTTTTTAAAGAAAGAAAATAGGCGATTTATTTTACATAAGCCACAATAATCACATTTAAAATCGAGAAGTAAATGAGCAAAGTGCCACACCATAAACTTGTAATGAGTAATGATTTCAACCAACCATTGATGCCTTTGCTACCAATGACAAAATAAAGCATTCTATTTCTCCTCTAATGCTTCTACGAAATTTAATGTAAAAATTCATCCCCCAATACCATAGGCACCCACCACAGCCGTAGTATGTACCGACAAACAATAGTGGGATGAGAAATCGTATTAATACTAACCACACAAATTGCAGATGAAGCGTCTTCCCTGATCAATAAATTTCATGAAGGGATTTATGTAGGCCTTGCAACGTGAGCATCGGACAGGACCGCCCTCTCCAAAATCAACAACCTATAACAAAATTACATCTTTAGACAAAAGATCTACTTAAAAATTATGGCACCACATATTGATTGAATGCAACATGTTGAAAATAGCAGAGTGAAATTCACAAACATTATAATATATAGTTTATATCTGCCACTACAGCTATCCAAATGAAAATATGATTAGAATACAGTAATTATGAGCTCAACAACAGTCATCAATCTTATTAGTACAAAACATACACAGTTGAAAAAACTTTAAGAAAAGAGAAATACTTTTCTAACATACCCTAAGAAAGTACAAGCAAATATAAAAACACGCAGCAAGTTACAATATAAAGAAAGAATCCCAAAGGTCATTAGTTCAAGAATCCTTAAAATAGCAGGATTGGTTTCTGCGTAAACACTTGCAAATAGCTAGCACACCATCAAACATTTGACGAAGATAAAGTAAAATCCTATTTTTCATTTACTTAGTTAACATAATAACATGTGAAATGTAGCTAGTCACCCCACTAAATGTTCCATGATTTTTAAATAAATAGTCGACTCAAAGACTTTATAAAGAACTAACAGATCATACTGTAAACTTAAACAAGATTAAAATATTCAAAAAAAAAAAATCAGATACAGAAACATCAAAGGAATAATCAGCATACTTGGATGGGCTCCTCAGATGGGTGTGGAAGTGCCAAAGGTTGTACTGTAACACCCCCTTATTCTCTTTAAATATTTAATTAAAAATCAGAGTTTAAAAATTGTTTTTCTTTTAAAAGATACATTTCAAGGGAATGCTACGTTCACCATACATATGACCTAAAATTAGTCAACATTACTTTTTCATTAATAAAATATATTGCGTGTTACATATCACGACTTAAATGGGGAGAACCCTCAAAAATACCGGTTTAGTTTTACAACAATCCAGAACTAGTTCACTAGCACAGCGGAATGAAAATAAGTTTAACTTATCCATTACATAATCAATACATACTCCAAAATAGTTTAATACATAAGTAAAATAACGATACTATACTCCCCCATCCCTAGTCTGACTATACAGAGCTTGACACAATAACTCAGGAAGGCATAGGCACCTTCACTCAAGATCACCGCACAACACTGCTTGTCGCCACGAGAGCGAGCAACATAAAATGCTAGGGTGAGTCTCTTTACATAAATAATAGCAAATAATATAAGCATTATACGAGGAAGGGAATAGAACACACTTTACAACCATACTAACGTACATCACTAATTACAAACATAGAGAAGCATCACTGCTCAATTAACAAACACTCATCACTCACCATATAGCATTCAACTCCCACTCGTCGGGAGACGCCAATCAAATGTATGAGTTATATGAATGAGTGCAATGCAACCCAAACTCTAGGGCATAATGCATGTGGATCCATCTCTTTTAGGCCACTCAAGGCCGCCACGCAGGCATATCATCTCTTTTAGGCCACTCAAGGCCGCCACGCAGGCATATCATCTCTTTTAGGCCACTCAAGGCCGCCACGCAGTAGCATATCATCTCTTTTAGGCCACTCAAGGCCGCAAGACGCAGCATATATCCGTCGGCCGATGCATATGATTCATGAGACTCTATGAACAATGCATCACTCACAATCAACCATCTCTTTTAGGCCACTCAAAGCCGCCACGCGCAGCATATCATCTCTTGTGTTATTCAACAACACTAAACTCACCGGCATGCGCGTCGTCACCACAACATTGCCTACTTCTCTTAGACAACCTCAATAGCACTAAGGCTAACGCCCATCTCACAGACACCTCTACTCAGTAGGTAGTGAACAACTCAATCACTACAACTCAGTCACTACGTGAACCTCTCGTCACCTAGGACTAAAACGTCACCTAAGGACCAAATGGAAGCACACAACTCGTAGACAACCTCTAGGCAACTCTCAATTATATTGGACCACTTACTCAAGGCACAAAGCCACATCTCAACCGCAACCACGGGCATGCCACTTGGACACCTTGCTGCCAGTAACACACACATCAATGCCTAAAGCATAAGGGCACACCACAATTTGTGCCCACACCATACTCACCACACGTCATTCACTTACACACAGCGCACGCAACGCCACCCACCTTGGCGCCGACCTGCGCCCAACACACGTGATCAAGTGCACCAAGGCACCCTAAGGTACACCAAGGCGCTTTGGACAGCCACAATTGGCGCCTCACCGCGCCACACATCCACACCTAGCCCAAACCTTTCCAAAGAACATCGGGCGCTAAGACCCAGCGCAAGGACAGCCACTTTTGGCGCCCCTCACATGCACACGCAAGCGTGAGACACACACACTAGCACAGGGCGCCAAGTTTCTAGCCACTGGCGCCCTCTCCCCTGCACCTGCACCTGCACGCACAGACAGCCACGGCGCCCAAGCAGCGCCAAATCTCCCAAAGAACCGCGCTCTCTTTGCACAAAATCACCCAACAAATTTCAAAGTGTAATACCCCAATTTTGTCCGACTAGTTTATAAAAAAAAAAAATATATTTGGTAAACACCCAATTTTAATGGGTATTTTCCTCGTTTTCAAAAAAAAGCTCAAAAACGTGTTTCGTTGTGCTCGCACATTATTTCTATTCTCGTACGCGCGTTTAGTTTTAACGATCTGGCGCTATTTTATTTTTGTGGTAGACGCGTGTTATATTTAACCGCAAACATGTGTTATTTTAAACGATCTCACACCGTTTTGTTCTCACGCACGTGTGTTCGTTCTAATTGTGTACACGTGTTTATGCTCGTTTTTGTTATTATTATTAATAAGATAGTTCTTTTTTCTCTTATTATTCTTTCTTTTAACAAAAAATAATTAGTTAGGATAAAGAAGTCCACTTTGATTACAAAAATATGTCATAATTATAATTTATGTTACATATAAAAAAATATATACAAAACATAACCAAATCCCATGCGCTCCGGCCTTGTTTCTTTCCATTTGAGTTACAAGCTTAACTCACTTTCTACCTCCTTCAAGCTAATATCCAATTCTAGCTCTTGACCTACAAATGCAAATGAGGAATTAAGCATAAGGCAAAGAACAATTTCGAGAAAAAGTAGAATCATGAGAGGGTAATGTGAAAGAGACCATTGAGGCATCCTTAGTTGGCATCTTTAACTTATTATACTGCAAGAAATCAAAGGAAGGGCGGGGTAGATATAAAGTAGGAGGAATCGTTGGAAAAAAGGGGGAACAAGGCGAGAGCAAAGACATTCAGCTCCAACATCACCTTCCTCAACCTCAAATCAACTCACACAAATACAATACACATACAAAGACACACACATCAAGCCAAACATACAAAACATAAACACAACAAACCAAAGACACACAAACATAGAAGAAACACATGCATACAGAGCAAAGGAGAAGAACAACGAGAGCACAAAAGCAGAACACAAACACACAACACACAAACCAGATACGAACCAGAGAAATAGAAGATCTGTGGAGAGAAAAAGGAACGTTTTCGAAACAAAACAAATCAATAGTTTTATGAAAAAATAAAAAAAAACCATCCATCTTAGAAATAGGAGACAGAAAAACGACAATATCCAGGCCTCATCATCCTCAACCTCCCCCCTTCCATCAACATTCACAGAGCAAACCCGTTTCACACAAAGAACGAAACCAAAGGAACGAAATAGGAGGCAGAAAAAAATGAATGAAAAGAACGGACAGACTTTCACCGGCGCTGCCGCAAAGACCTCCGGCGCTCACCTTCTTCTCCGGCGGTCCCCTTTCTCTCGCAGTCGCCTCCCTCCGCAGACCTTCCTCTTCCCTCCACCGTCGCCGCGACCTCCTTCTCAATCGCTCCCTCTCACTCTCGCGGTGCCTCTCTCTCTCCCTCGCACGGTACTCTCTCTCTCTCCCTCTCTCCCTCTCTCACCGTCGCTCTTTCTCTCTCTCGAAAGCTCTCTCTCTGCCTCTGAAACCGAACGGCAGCAGGGGAAGGAGGAGAGGAGATTCATGAGTTTTCTTCTTTTGGGGGAAGCGGCGCAGGGGAATAGAAATGAAGGTTAGGGTTTCCCTCTTTGGATATTAGGCTTAAGTGGGACGGGTATGGGCCTGTTCCTTCCTTGTTTTTCTTTAGTTTTTAATCTGATTGTTAATAACACCCCCAGTATTACTAACTCAGAACCCCCCACGTTTTTTAAAAAATGCTAGTCACACTCTCTTTATCTCTGCTCAAAGACCCACCTTTTTCATTTATTTATTTCTTTTTTGCTTTGGTTATTATTTATTGTTATTACTATTATAATCATTACTATTTACCTCATGTTGTCATCTAATAGCATATCTTTTTGCTTATTATTTGTTATCGCTATTATGATGGTTTGTGTAATTTTTTTTTTTTTAAACTAGGAATAAACACTTAAGGTATAAATATGGCTACCTAAATCCACTTTCGCTCATATCATGTTCAATATTCGTTTTCAAAATAGTCATTCCAAGTTACCTCATTCGAATACTTGAACCTAAAACAAAACCGATTATCATTAATGATCACCGCGCGTTGCCGTTTGGTCGTTAATGATAATTTCATTTTCAAAAGAGTTAGTAGTATGACCACTCTAAACCGTTGTTGTTTGGTCATCGCGAACGCTCAATCCAATTGCGAAATCCTTTTATCACGACGTTCTCTCCAATTCAAACCAATGAAAGCACTTTTCAAAAAACAAATCTTTTCAAACATCAAAATCAAAACTAATTGTCACTGATGATCACTCGCGCCGTTGCCGTTTGATTGTGGGTGATAATCTCATTCCCGTGGGAGCTAGTAGTGTGGCCACTCTAAACCGTTGTTGTTTGGTCTTCACAAACGCTCCCCTTCAATTGCGAAAACCCTTTCAATAATCGAAATAAAAACCGGTTGTCATCAATAGTCACTCGCGCCGTTGCCGTTTGATTGTTAGTGACGATCCCATTTTCAAAAAGAGTTAGTAGTGTGGCCACTCTAAACCGTTGTTGTTTGGTCACCGCGAACGCTCAACCCCTTTTGCGAAAAAACTCTAAAAAGATTAAAAAACAAAAACCCTTTTTCAGGACAAACATAGAACTACGTCGCTTTGATTCCCATTTGGGATACGTAGGAGCGAGCCACGTTCTCGTCAAGCGCAACAAATAAAAGTCATTTTCATCAAACAAACAAAAAGAATCGTTTTCAAACCCATTGGCACTTGTGGCTAATCAGAACCTTTGTTCGTCTAGCCATTGGTGGCAATGTCTTTTCCCAAAAGAACAATAAAGCGGTGATCACCCATAACCTCTGTTAGTTTGATCATTCGTGCCCGTCAATCCTTTCTTCCAAAAAACCATTTTCAAAAGAACAAATAAAAACGAGTTGCTACTAACAGTCAATCAGGACCTTTGTTAAATCGACCGATGGTAGTGACTCTCATTTTCAAGAGTACTTAGCGGTGGTTACCCATAACCTCTGTTAGTTTAATCATTCGCTGAATACTCGTCTTATTTCGAAAATTCACTAAAAAGATAAAAAAACAAAAACTTTTTTCATAACAACAAGAACTACGTAGCTTTGAATTCTCCATCGCACTGGGAGATACGTAGGAGCGAGAGGCTAACTCTCGTCAAGCGCCAAAAATAAAAATTTTCATTAAGTCTTTTCATCCTTTTTTTCAATAAAGAGGCAAATTTAAGTATTTTCCAAATCAACACTCAAAACCACACACTTAATTAAAGGTTCCCTCTCAGTAGAGAGGACGCGTGGGGTGCTAACACCTTCCCCGCACGTAACCGACCCCCGAACCCATATCTCTAGTTTTCGAAAGACCATCCGCCTTATTTCAAAAGACCTTTTTTCAATGTTTTGGTCTTAAAATTAAAATATTGGTGGCGGCTTCATAATTTTTCCACGTTGTACATCGAGAAACCCAAACCGGATTTTTCGGGTGCAACAGCTGGCGACTCCACTGGGGACTAAAAAAACATTTTCTTCAAAAGTGGGTCAAGCCTAATTAATTAAGTGTGTGGTTTGTGTGATTGATTTGAATATCTTGCTTTGCCTCCATTCTTCTTCTGTTTCACAAGCATGTTGCATTCATGTGCATGCTTCTTCTGTGTTTGCTTTTGTTTAAAGTAATAGATAGTTACTTCTTTGCTTAAATGCTTAGTTCCCTCATGCATTTCCCAATCCCAATCATGTTCCCTTCTTCTTTGCTCCCTTTCTTCAAGGTAAGCTCATGCATTTCTCCCCAATTCTATCATGATCCCTTCTTCTTGGCTCCCTTTCTTGAGGTAAGCAATGCACTTGATTGCTGTTGAAACCCTAGGCTAGCTTACTTGATATTGTACCCTAGAGTAGACGACATGTTATTACTTGCTATTGTCTGGACTGTTCTGGGTTTTCCTTCGCAGGTGGGGTATATGTGGGTAGTTTTAGGCGATATGTCCTCGCTACACACACGCACACCTTATGCTTATCGTGCTTTGAGAGGGGCCTAAAACCCAAGGTCTGACAAAACTTAGGAGAGTGGAAACGAGTAGTGACTGGCAATTGGTGTTGTCCTTCCGACTCTCACGAAAGTTTCAGCAGAGTATGCTCTTTCATGATGCCTCACACCAGGTGGCGTTCCATCGTTGTGGGTGCTATTGTGAGAGAGAACTAGCTCTGGTAACCTGGTGAGGAAGTGACTAGAACCCACATGGGAGGAACATTTGAGTTGTCCTAGAACCTAGGTCCCCGCCTTCATAGGACACAAAGGGCATACCAAATTGTGTGTTGCATTGTAAATTAGGCACGTTTTTAAAAAAGAAAAGGAGATTTTTCAAAAAAAAGAGAAAATAGAGAAAGAGTTGCCGTTGTAGCCTTTCTTTTGCCGGTCCGTACGAAGTGACATATGAACCACTTTATTTTAAAAAAAGGGGTGAAAGAGTTACCACTGTAGCCTTTCTCTTACCGGTCCATATGAAATAACGTACGGCCCGCATTTTCCAAAAAAAAAAAAAAACTTGAATCATTGCCAATAAAAACTCTTTCATTTATCCTGCATGCACACAGAGCATCATCATCATCCGCACTTTGCATCATGGCATCATGCATTACATAAAACAAAATTTTGAAAAAACAATTATCATCCCTATGGTATTTCATTCATTCATAATCATGAAAAATCATCAAGTGATGCAATTTACGGCATCCTCATTCAAAATGCACATTCGTTCGTTCATCCACCCACTCATTCTGTCGTCCATTCATATCACATCATCGCATTAATACTTTTCTGTGTTGCAAATCAAAAATAAACATTAACGTCTCATTTCACATGCATCTCCATTCAATATCTCTCATGCATTAGGAAAGTAATTGTAAGCATCACACATTTCATTTCATTGCATAAGAAAAATGAAAACCAGAAGCAGTTATCATCCATATCGCATTTCATTCGTCCTTAACTATGCAAAAACTGTCATCAAATAAAGGTGGGCATCACATCAATATTGCATGCATATATCATCCGCTATTCATATAGCCTTAGCTCAAACGCGCCATTTTCTGCATGCATTATTATTTTTCTCTTTCATATCATAACAAATAAATAAAAATCCAAAAATGTATGTTTTCTACTAGATTTTAGAAAATGCATCGCATGTACCCCTTTTTCCCTTTTTCATGGCATAAAAATAAGCACTTGAACGTTTCATTTTGCATGCATTTCCACGCGTTAAAAATAATTGTGAGTATCATGCATTACATTTCATTGCATAAAAACAAAATAAAGCAAGAAGCAATTATCATCCGCATTGCATAAGCATCACATTCATCCGGGTGCATGTATAAAAAATCTTCATCAAATAATGCAGACATCGCGTCAATGTGGCACTCATGCACCATTTCATTAACCTCATCAATTTGTTCGAATACATCATTTCTCCTTGCATGCATCCTTTCAAAACAAAGAAAAATTTCCTCGTGTGATGGCTTAATGGGTAGAAGTGCACCTTTGCACGACGAAGGGTAATATCTCAAATTTGTTTGTCGACTACAAATTTGAGATGTTACTCTACGATGTCAGGGCACTTTGACCCAATCACACGTGTTTTATTTTCAAGTAGGAAATTAAATTGAGTCAATTAATTGTCGAAGCGTTTCGGTATATTGTGTGAAGTATCGAGTCAGGATCCACTCAATGTTTCACGCAGTTACTCTGGTAACGACAATCGTTGCCTCAGATCGCCATTCTTGCATCTCTCATCATTCAAAAAAGGGGCATTGGTATTTCGTATCTTGTCTCGCCTCTAAAAAACTAAAAAATCAAAAAAAATCATTTTGAAAAAAAAGGGGGCATCATTCTTGCATCATCGCATTGGCATTCCATATTTTGTCTTGCATTAAAACGACAAATTATTTAGAATAAGCCACACTTTTCGAGTGGTCATTCTCCACGCATTTGCATCATACTTGCATATCATAAGTTGTTCATTCATTCATTGCATAAAATAAAAGTTGGGATGAGAAGCGAGACGTTCTTGCAAAAGCAGTCATCTTTTTTTGAAAAGTTTATCCTTACTTGGTTGCAAACTCAAGGTATTCCAAGACACTCGCTTTTTTCAAATCAATAGCTCGTTTGCATTTCTTTCAAAAGCACTACATCCCACCCATTCCATGACAAAAGACTCAAGCAACTCAAAAAAATCTCATTGTTCTAACTAATGTTGACTCTCTCGTGAAGCATTCCTATAGTGAACGTGCTCGACACGCGCGGTTTCTCTTGTTTGAGTCAGTTAGTTTCTTTCCTTGTCATCATCACCATCCAAGTCTAATCCTGCCCTGTCCACCCATAAAGCGCATATTCTCTCCCATCAGTGCATACTTGACTTTTTGGTTCATTCTCACTAACACTCTAAGTCCTCCACGCTGGGGCAATTCTGTGATCACTAACTTTCTTTATCGACATCATATTCCTTTAGTGCAAGTCTTTCCAAAAAAAAAAGAAGAGATAAATGAGAAGAACAAGCTCGCTAGGTTGAAAACCCGCAAAGGGCAGCCTAGGCAAAAAGGAGCGCCCGGTGGATTGAAAACTCGCAAAGAGCGGTTCAGGCAAAAATTAGGGCATAAAAGAAAATGCAAAGAAAAGAGCAAGCACATATAGATAGATAAATTGTTGTCGGGTTTTACAAAGAATAAGCAATCGGAATTTGAAATGAAGTTTGGCCGCCTCCCCACAACCACAAGGAAATCCAAAATCCAAAAATTCCCTTTCCTGCCCACCTTAAGCCAAGAAAATCCCAAAGAGAAGGGAAAAATTCCCCTCCTACCCACCTTAAGTCAAGAAAGTCCCAGGATATCTCAATCACTCTAGACAAGGATCAATTCCACATCATCTTTATCAGCTCACCCAAGTCCAAAGAAAAGAAAGAGGTCAAAAGGAAAAGAACACAATCAAACAAAAAGATCCAAAATGAAAATGAAAAAAAAAAAAAAAGGAGACCAAGAAAAAAGAGAAACAAAAGAAGTACAAATTGTGAGCTGATATATTTCACCATGAAACACCAGAGATCCTTGTCTCCATAAACTTTCCAACACTCTGTTGTGTATAATCATCTCCTCTTTCATAAAGACCGCAAACATTTTCTTTGGCCTCAACATCTAACCCTCCATAAACCCTCAGCCATTCTACCATGAAACACAAACTTGTCCTAATAAAACCCCAAGCACCTCATCAAACCTAATGACCATTTCCTTCATAAATCATTGACCATTGGCCGATGCCGAATAAGAGCCAACAACCCATCAGCCTCAAACACTTCATTAAGCTCAATCATCCCTTCTCCACAAAACATCACAATCCTGAAAAGTCCATCCCGATCAATAACCGATTGCTTTTGTTTTCTCAAATTTTAACCCTAGGAAAAATAAGTTTATCTATTTACGATGGGTTTGTTCAAAAGAAAAACAAACGATCGGAAAAAAGAAAGCCGATCAAGAAAAATCCTCAAAAAAAAAAGAAACAATCAGAAAAAAGAAAGCTGATAAAACAATAAAGACTTGCACTCTAAAATGCATTCAAGTCGCATTAAAACGAGGTTTAGTGATCACCAAGTGAGGCTTCTTTCATACCAAAAGTCAAAACTTTCATTGCATTGGAGTTGTTCTTAAAGAAAACCAAATATGTGTACTAGGGGGCATTCCCTTCACCTCTCACTCCACTCAACCATGGGGAGATTTGTTCATCGTCTATCCCATTCACATACCACCCTCCGTTCATAACCGTCACCATAAGAGACCGTTTGAAATGTCATTCCAAAGTGGGGCAAGTACATTCCCATTCCATCACCTCATTCATTCCCATAAAACCTCACCGGGGCAATCTCTCAACTCACTATCCTAAACAAGGCCTCGTCATTCTAATTGGGGCAACTTTGTCTCGTCATGACTGGGGCAACACCAAACTGTGTGGTTTGAGACAAAACCCTTTTCAATCCACCTCTCATCCCAAGAGCCGAAGTGTTCCCAATTCATCATCTCCTACACCCCTAGTCATTATCACCACCAGATAGAGGCAAGCTTATTCACTCGTCAAAAGCTCGAACCGGGGCAGTCTTGCATCCCTTGGTCCCTCATCAACGTCGGCAATAATCATGTCTGTCATCCCTTATCATACATGTTCTAAACCAATCCCAAGTTAACTGACTCACTCGTTCACATTTGCACTCTTATGCATGCTTACTAGACAATGCTTCAAAGAGAGAGAACACAAGTTAGTCATGCGATATCTAAGATTCAGTCGTCATTGGAAGGAAGAGAAAACAAGTGAGCTTGTTTGTAAATAAAAACCTTGAGAGCACCGGAGTTTGAATCAAATTCAATTTTTTTTCAACAGAATGGTCAATAATCATCTCAATTCCTGGCATTCAAAGTCTTGCATCTCATCACCACAAAAATGTTTAAGTACCCCAATCATTCATATCTTATTTTTCGCCTCATGCATTTAGGCGTTCCATTTTGTTTATCATAGTGTCCCATTTGCATCGTGCCGACATCATCATTTCATGAAAGGCAACAAAAAAGGAAGCAACGGACAAAAGCAAAAGAATCTTCCATCTCATTCCATCAAGCATCAAAGCATTGCATCATAAAGAAAGAAAAAGCAAAAACACGTCATCCCATGTCATTGCATTTGCATCATATTAATGTTTGCATTTCATAAAAGGGAAAGAACCAAAATCCTTGCATCAAAGCATTACATGTGTATCATGCAAGGCAGCACAAAGGCTTCCCATGTCATTTGTCATTCCATTATCGTTCATTTCTTCATGCCACTCATCGAAACATTGCATTCGCATGCCCGCATTTCATGAAAAGAGAAAGAAATGAGCAGAAAATAAAATAAGAGCATTCCATTCATCAAAACATGAATCACTGTCATTGCATCGCACACTTGCATTACAAGTATCAATCTCTGCATCAAACATCAAAGCACTACATTTGCATATTCACATTTCATAAAGAGCAAAAGAAGCAAAGAAGAACAAACGATCAGAAAAAGAAGGCTGATCGAAGAAAAAACAATCAAACCAAAAGAAAAACTTCAGGAGTGTTCCACCACATTCATCATTACACCAAAGTCGTAGCATTGCACGCACTTGTGTAACATGCCCTTGCATAGCATGCACCCATGTTCCATGCATCATTCCTTGCATCAACTGACGTATGCAGGTCCCTCAATCCGATGCGGCAGCATTGGCTATTTCAATCAATCAACCAACAGATTCGTGAATCCCCCGGGACCAGCGTCGCCCTTCAAAAGCAGACTTCACCTCGTATTCGAGTTGCGGGTAAGTCCTTCGACCCCATTGGGTCCAAATCGAAAAGGATAGCCGTGTTGGCTAAGACATAGCGCATCTAAGGAAGTATCGAGATCTAGACTTGATATTGTCCCCGGCCGCTCTTGAAGACCACCATGCCCAAGTGCAAACTCGGATCGCTCGCGGTTCGTTAAAAGGCTTTAAGCGACCTCCGAAGATCGGCCATCGAGGGCGGTACCTTCTTTATCGCTTTTATCGCTTTCTTTCGCTTCATTTACCGCTTTTTTTTGCCCGAAATTTGGCACCAATCTATTTCTGTTGTGTTGGCTTATCGAGGGTCGGCAATTCATTTACCGCGCGCTTAGCTTACTATCGAGGGGTGGCACCAAGCTTATTTTCTGCTTTTGTTGGCCGAAGGCTGACACCCATTCAAAATAAAAAAATAAAAAAACAGAAAAAGAAACTCATGCCTTGCATTCATCAGATATAGACAAAACAGGAAAAACATCTCACCAAAATCAATCATTGCATTCATGTACATCCAAATACTCAAGTGCATCAGCACCGAGTTAGTAAACTCCATCAGCCCAGAGTTAGTGAACTCCATCAACCCAGAGTTAGTGAACTCCATCAACCCAGAGTTAGTGAACTCCCACAGAGTTAGTGAACTCCTTCCACAGATCACAACATCGTGTACGAGCACGCGATGGATCCATCAGACTTCGTTAAGTCCTTCGGATTAGTTGTGTCAGCCTAAGGCATAGCGTAAATCCATTGATCAAATCAGTTCCGGACCTGATGTTGATCGGCCGCTCGAAGAGGCCACCCCCAGAGCTCGGACTCGACAAGAGTCCGTTAGAAGGTTATAGGCAACCTCCGAATTCCCAATTTACCGCTTTTCCCCCAATTTACCGCTTTCCCAAATTTACTGCTTTCCCGTTAATGCGACAAGTGTTAACCCCCTTTCTCAAAAGGAAAATAACAAAAAAAAATTAAATTTTCTGAAGCGGACAAAATTAGTATTATTTCTATATCTTTATTTCCATTTTACCAGCAAATATGAAAATGCCAATTCATATTTCTTGGCAAAATGTGAAATAAAGAGGGGCAGCTGTAATACCCCAATTTTGTCCGACTAGTTTATAAAAAAAAAAAATATATTTGGTAAACACCCAATTTTAATGGGTATTTTCCTCGTTTTCAAAAAAAAGCTCAAAAACGTGTTTCGTTGTGCTCGCACATTATTTCTATTCTCGTACGCGCGTTTAGTTTTAACGATCTGGCGCTATTTTATTTTTGTGGTAGACGCGTGTTATATTTAACCGCAAACATGTGTTATTTTAAACGATCTCACACCGTTTTGTTCTCACGCACGTGTGTTCGTTCTAATTGTGTACACGTGTTTATGCTCGTTTTTGTTATTATTATTAATAAGATAGTTCTTTTTTCTCTTATTATTCTTTCTTTTAACAAAAAATAATTAGTTAGGATAAAGAAGTCCACTTTGATTACAAAAAATATGTCATAATTATAATTTATGTTACATATAAAAAAATATATACAAAACATAACCAGTCCCATGCGCTCCAGCCTTGTTTCTTTCCATTTGAGTTACAAGCTTAACTCACTTTCTACCTCCTTCAAGCTAATATCCAATTCTAGCTCTTGACCTACAAATGCAAATGAGGAATTAAGCATAAGGCAGCAACAATTTCAGAAAAAAGTAGAATCATGAGAGGGGTAATGTGAAAGAGACCATTGAGGCATCCTTAGTTGGCATCTTTAACTTATTATACTCTGCAAGAAATCAAAGGAAGGGCGGGGTAGATATAAAGTAGGAGGAATCGTTGGAAAAAGGGGGGGAACAAGACTGAGAGCAAAGACATTCAGCTCCAACATCACCTTCCTCAACCTCAAATCAACTCACACAAATACAATACACATACAGCAACACACACTGAAGCCAAACATACAAAACATAAACACAACAAACCAGCACACACAAACATAGAAGAAACACACTGACACAGAGCAAAGGAGAAGAACAACGAGAGCACAAAACTGAACACAAACACACAACACACAAACCAGATACGAACCAGAGAAATAGAAGATCTGTGGAGAGAAAAAAAGGAACGTTTCTGAAACAAAACAAATCAATAGTTTACTGAAAAAATAAAAAAAAACCATCCATCTTAGAAATAGGAGACAGAAAAACGACAATATCCAGGCCTCATCATCCTCAACCTCCCCCCTTCCATCAACATTCACAGAGCAAACCCGTTTCACACAAAGAACGAAACCAAAGGAACGAAATAGGAGGCAGAAAAAAATGAATGAAAAGAACGGACAGACCTTCACCGGCGCCGTCGCAGCACCTCCGGCGTTCACCTTCTTCTCCGGCGGTCCCCTTTCTCTCGCAGTCGCCTCCCTCCGCAGACCTTCCTCTTCCCTCCACCGTCGCCGCGACCTCCTTCTCAATCGCTCCCTCTCACTCTCGCGGTGCCTCTCTCTCTCCCTCGCACGGTACTCTCTCTCTCTCCCTCTCTCCCTCTCTCACCGTCGCTCTTTCTCTCTCTCGAAAGCTCTCTCTCTGCCTCTGAAACCGAACGGCGCAGGGGAAGGAGGAGAGGAGATTCATGAGTTTTCTGTTTTTGGGGGGGAAGCGGCGCAGGGGAATAGAAATGAAGGTTAGGGTTTCCCTCTTTGGATATTAGGCTTAAGTGGGACGGGTATGGGCCTGTTCCTTCCTTGTTTTTCTTTAGTTTTTAATCTGATTGTTAATAACACCCCCAGTATTACTAACTCAGAACCCCCCACGTTTTTTAAAAAATGCTAGTCACACTCTCTTTATCTCTGTTCAGCACCCACCTTTTTTCATTTATTTATTTCTTTTTTTTGCTTTGGTTATTATTTATTGTTATTACTATTATAATCATTACTATTTACCTCATGTTGTCATCTAATAGCATATCTTTTTGCTTATTATTTGTTATCGCTATTATGATGGTTTGTGTAATTTTTTTTTTTTTAAACTAGGAATAAACACTTAAGGTATAAATATGGCTACCTAAATCCACTTTCGCTCATATCATGTTCAATATTCGTTTTCAAAATAGTCATTCCAAGTTACCTCATTCGAATACTTGAACCTAAAACAAAACCGATTATCATTAATGATCACTCGCGCCGTTGCCGTTTGGTCGTTAATGATAATTTCATTTTCAAAAGAGTTAGTAGTATGACCACTCTAAACCGTTGTTGTTTGGTCATCGCGAACGCTCAATCCAATTGCGAAATCCTTTTATCACGACGTTCTCTCCAATTCAAACCAATGAAAGCACTTTTCAAAAAACAAATCTTTTCAAACATCAAAATCAAAACTAATTGTCACTGATGATCACTCGCGCCGTTGCCGTTTGATTGTGGGTGATAATCTCATTCCCGTGGGAGCTAGTAGTGTGGCCACTCTAAACCGTTGTTGTTTGGTCTTCACAAACGCTCCCCTTCAATTGCGAAAACCCTTTCAATAATCGAAATAAAACCGGTTGTCATCAATAGTCACCGCGCGCTGCCGCGTTTGATTGTTAGTGACGATCCCATTTTCAAAAAGAGTTAGTAGTGTGGCCACTCTAAACCGTTGTTGTTTGGTCACCGCGAACGCTCAACCCCTTTTGCGAAAAAACTCTAAAAAGATTAAAAAACAAAAACCCTTTTTCAGGACAAACATAGAACTACGTCGCTTTGATTCCCATTTGGGATACGTAGGAGCGAGCCACGTTCTCGTCCAAGCGCAACAAATAAAAGTCATTTTCATCAAACAAACAAAAGAATCGTTTTCAAACCCATTGGCACTTGTGGCTAATCGTAACCTTTGTTCGCCTAGCCATTGGTGGCAATGTCTTTCCCAAAAGAACAATAAAGCGGTGATCACCCATAACCTCGTTAGTTTGATCATTCGTGCTCGCCAATCCTTTCTTCCAAAAACCATTTTCAAAAGAACAAATAAAAACGAAGTTGCTACTAACGAACCAATCGGGACCTTTGTTAAATCGACGATGGTAGTGACTCTCATTTTCAAGAGTACTTAGCGGTGGTTACCCATAACCTCTGTTAGTTTAATCATTCATTTGAATACTCGTCTTATTTCGAAAATTCACTAAAAAGATAAAAAAACAAAAACTTTTTCATAACAACAAGAACTACGTAGCTTTGAATTCTCCATCGCACTGGGAGATACGTAGGAGCGAGAGGCTAACTCTCGTCAAGCGCCAAAAATAAAAATTTTCATTAAGTCTTTTCATCCTTTTTTCAATAAAGAGGCAAATTTAAGTATTTTCCAAATCAACACTCAAAACCACACACTTAATTAAAGGTTCCCTCTCAGTAGAGAGGACGCGTGGGGTGCTAACACCTTCCCCGCACGTAACCGACCCCCGAACCCATATCTCTAGTTTTCGAAAGACCATCCGCCTTATTTCAAAAGACCTTTTTTTCAATGTTTTGGTCTTAAAATTAAAATATTGGTGGCGGCTTCATAATTTTTCCACGTTGTACATCGAGAAACCCAAACCGGATTTTTCGGGTGCAACACCCAGCACAGCACCCTGGCGCCATTTTGCTTAGCAATTGGCGCCCTCCTCCCTGCTAGCCTAGCCAAACCGAACAGAACCACAAAACAGTGAACTAGGCGCCACTTTGCCTAGCAATTGGCGCCCGCCTCGCACAACCGCAACCAGCCGATTCGGCACAACCAGCGCCATTTGCCTAGGCATTTGGCGCCCCCCCCCCTTCCAACACCCTCACCCAAAAATACCTCAAACCTAATTTTCTACCCAACAATTCATTCCTCACATAACAACACACATGTAGGCATTAAATCAATATTACTAACTCCTCACGTTCACATATTCAACAGCAACATAATGGGCTCCTCACAAAATCAATTCAACACAACATCAATCATCAAAACAATTCACACATAACCCAATCAACACAAAACCAAGCAATTCATGTTCACCAAACAATCCAAATACACTTCAAACAACATATAATTTGCTAATCACTATTCATCATCTTCACCAAATAATTCAATAATTATTTTAACACCCTAACCTTCATACAATACAAATCTTACAAGCTATTATGAATGAAAAGACCCCCTAACCTTTGCAATTGAAGAATGCAAGCTCTCCTATCCTCCAAAACTCAACAAACATCACAATTCCACTTTGAGCTTCAAGCTCTCCAACAATGGTAAAACAACAATAAATAGGGATTAGGGATTGATATTCACATCAATAGATAGAGGAGGAAAAATGGAAGAGAATGAGCTAAAAAGCCCCTTACCTAGTGCTAAGATGGAGAAGATCTCCACCCCTTCTCCTCCCTCTCACCGTCGCTTCTCCTCCTCCTTTCTCTCTCGCGCGCGTCCCTGTCTTCTCTCCCTCGGTCCGTTTCTTTCTTTCCTGTTCATTCCTTTCTTTCATTTTAATTCAACATTTCAATTGGGCCCAAGTGGATTTGGGCCTCTATTCGCACCCCCCTCCATTAATTTAACTACTCCCTAACTTAATAACATCAACACTCTCTTATTTACTATCTCTCACCTCCATATTTAATTAAAACACCTCATTCATTTAATTAAATGTGACTAACCACATAACTCCTAAATAATCAATTAAATAAATATTCAAATTATTTTCATGCATATAACTCTCCTCACTTAGAATATTTTCGTCCTCGAAAATACTCACGAAGCAATACCCAACATTCTTCACACCTCTAATCGTACTCATCATAATCTATCGTACACTAAGGTAACAAACCACATACCTTCTCTACACTCTTACCCTTAGCAGATATTCTAACCTGTAGGGTATCCAGATCCTACTCGACTACTCAAATACCATCTATTCCGATGCAGGAACACTATACCCTCAACTACGATTTGCGATTAGCTTACCCTCTTTAAGTTCCAATCTTCGGTGCTCACTTCCGAACTCAATCTCCTAACCCAACCTAACTCATATGCCTAATTGACCTATTCGTCGTCATTACTAATAATTCCACTTCGAGTCCCACAACAACCGCACTCCCAGTGCACTTAGCATCAATCCTGAACCTTGTTAACATCAAACGGCATCTCGGCGCCTGTACTTAGGTGTACGCACACTACAGCAATTACCACTCCTTACTCCCTCAGTTACTCACCTTGGTTACACTACACTTGAGCACTTCACTCTTAAACGTAACATTTCATCTCGGTAGATACACAGTATAACTTAACGTCTGCACTATAGCCACTACACCTCGACTCCCATGGATTTACCCTCCGACTTACCTATACAACACTTTGACAACTTCAATATTTCGACACTCCCACTCTAACTTAGAGAAATACACTTAGACATTACTCATTTCGACAACTCTGTACTTCAACTTACATTTTACCTCAATATCTCCACAGTTGTACCATACTAGATTTCGACAATATATATATATATATCGACAGACATACTCTTCACTTAAATTCTTACACCTATTTCAACAACTTTGCTCTTCGACCATGCTTACATCCACTCTAACATTTTCTCAATTTCATTTACCCTCTAATCACACAATTCAATTACTATTTTGAACATGTATCAAAATTTCTAACGAGAATTCGGCAGAGTTTCCTCTGTAATATGGACATCCCAAAAATAATTTTTTACCTGTTTAACCAGTCCAGAACATCAATTTTAAAACCAGAACATATCATACATTTCAATAGACAATGTAGGTGCAATAGATTTTCAAGCAGATGGTTCATAACTTCGACAATTCCTTTAACATAGCAAACGTTATCGGAATTAAACAACCAAATATTCTAACACATGTCAACACATAAACACACAAACACATTTTAAAATTCTCTAAACGTGAGTAAAACTCACCTTTTTGTTTCAAAAGATTTTACCTCGTCAAACCATGTAAGACCTCGCCATTTTCAAACAACATCACTCCATGACCTAATCGGTCCTAAAGCTAAAATCATGTCACATTCTTGTAATAAAATTCTAAACAACTTGGGAATGCAATTTAACACAACTCTTGAAATCACGTTCATTCCCAAAAACACGAATTTTCCAAGTACCATTTCTCTTTGAAAATCATAGAATTCACAATTTTGTCCAAAAGGGAAAACTATACGCAACCCCAAATCTTATTATAACACTAACAAAGTTGTCACACAAACAACCACTTATTATTTTCAAAATTTAGTTTCCGACATAAACTCGTAAATTAGAAAAGTCAATCATTTCATTTTGCCAAAAAGGAGACTATACGCGAATCCTAACCTTAATTGTTATAACTAAGCACCGCATTTCATTTGATCCATAACTTCAAAATAATTTTAGCACAAATCAAAATTAAACTCATGTTTTCTTGCTTAGGAACTCACATCTAAATTGAGGAAACACACATTTTCAAGGTGGGAAATATCACGTAAAATTTTTTTTTTTGTATCAACACATTTAAATTTATTAAGCATCACCATTTAATTTTCAAGACCAAAGGAGAAAACCATCATCCTCTTTATTTACAAAAACAGCCCGTTAGCACGCCCCTTCCATTTACGTAAACCGCAGAAAATTCAGTGCAAAAACAGCGGTCCAACGGCGGAAAAACTGAAGCTCTTTGGGGCGCGTGACAACACCAAAACAACAGTATTTTTAGCGCAAGACAGCAGCTAAGTAGAATCAAGACGATAATCGAAAATAGCAGAGAATAGAGGGGAATGCCGCGAAGATATTTATTTATTTATTTATTTTTTTCGCGCTTAATCGATCGTAGTGTTTTTATTTTATAAAAAACAGAGAGACAGCTTTAAATGATGAAAAGCAATGATTTATGATTTCAAAAAAAAACAAAGAAACAAAGAATTCAATTTTAAACAACAAAGCAAAGATATCGCTCCCTTTTTTTTTTCTAAAAGTTAATAGTCAATCAGCTTGCACACACCACTCAATCAATCAAGTTGAAATTAGTATATATTCAAAATTTATAATAATTACGAGTTATTGTCACCTCTTTCATTGGGAATGAGTTATCGGGGTGATCAGTCCCTCCTACTCACGCATCCAATTTAATCAAGGTCACAAAACTACGTCCTTTCAAAATTTACACCTTTCACATTGAAGGACTTTTTAACGCAGTCCAGAGTACGAAGGCGTCGTCACGATTCCTACTCCTTGGACGTCGTTAAAATGCTCTTCTAATAACACATACCTCACTCAATACAATCCAACAGTCACAAGCAATTACAATCAACGGCTGCAAACAACCAAACAAAATCTCTACAAAGTCTCTGTTGGAGATCAACAAGGGATCTCTGAGACACTACGACTGGACAAACTTGGCCGGACAGACCGAACTTTTGCTCTGATACCAACTTGTAACACCCCCTTATTCTCTTTAAATATTTAATTAAAAATCAGAGTTTAAAAATTGTTTTTCTTTTAAAAGATACATCCTCAAGGGAATGCTACGTTCACCATACATATGACCTAAAATTAGTCAACATTACTTTTTCATTAATAAAATATATTGCGTGTTACATATCACGACTTAAATGGGGAGAACCCTCAAAAATACCGGTTTAGTTTTACAACAATCCAGAACTAGTTCACTAGCACAGCGGAATGAAAATAAGTTTAACTTATCCATTACATAATCAATACATACTCCAAAATAGTTTAATACATAAGTAAAATAACGATACTATACTCCCCCATCCCTAGTCCGACTATACAGAGCTTGACACAATAACTTCGGGAAGGCATAGGCACCTTCACTCAGTATCACCTGCACAACACCTGTTTGTCGCCACGAGAGCAGGCAACATAAAATGCTAGGGTGAGTCTCTTTACATAAATAATAGCAAATAATATAAGCATTATACGAGGAAGGGAATAGAACACACTTTACAACCATACTAACGTACATCACTAATTACAAACATAGAGAAGCATCACTGCTCAATTAACAAACACTCATCACTCAGTCATATAGCATTCAACTCCCACTCGTCGGGAGACGTCAATCAAATGTATGAGTTATATGAATGAGTGCAATGCAACCCAAACTCTAGGGCATAATGCATGTGGATCCATCTCTTTTAGGCCACTCAAGGCCGCCACGCAGGCATATCATCTCTTTTAGGCCACTCAAGGCCGCCACGCAGGCATATCATCTCTTTTAGGCCACTCAAGGCCGCCACGCAGCATATATCATCTTTTAGGCCACTCAAGGGCCAAGACATATCCGCCGATGCATATGATTCATGAGACTCTATGAACAATGCATCACTCACAATCAACCATCTCTTTTAGGCCACTCAGGCCGCCACGCAGGCATATCATCTCTTGTGTTATTCAACAACACTAAACTCACCGGCATTGCGCCGTCACCACAACATTGCCTACTTCTCTTAGACAACCTCAATAGCACTAAGGCTAACGCCCATCTCACAGGACACCTCTACTCTGTAGGTAGTGAACAACTCAATCACTACAACTCAGTCACTACGTGAACCTCTCGTCACCTAGGACTAAAACGTCACCTAAGGACCAAATGGAAGCACACAACTCGTAGACAACCTCTAGGCAACTCTCAATTATATTGGACCACTTACTCAAGGCACAAAGCCACATCTCGGCCAAGCAACCACGGGCATGCCACTTGGACACCCTTGCAGTAACACACACATCAATGCCTAAAGCATAAGGGCACACCACAATTTGTGCCCACACCATACTCACCACACGTCATTCACTTACACACACAGCGCACGCAAATGCCACCCTTGGCGCCGACCTGCGCCTAACACACGATCAAGTGCACCAAGGCACCCTAAGGTACACCAAGGCGCGACTGGACAGCCCACAATTGGCGCCTCACCGCGCCACACATCCACACCTAGCCCAAACCTTTCCAAGAACATCGGGCGCTAAGACCCAGCGCAAGGACAGCCACTTTGGCGCTCACATGCACACGCAAGCGTGAGACACACACACTAGCATGTGGCGCCAAGTTTCTAGCCATCGGCGCTCTCTCTCTGCACTGCACTGCGCGCACAGACGACCACGGCGCCAAGCAGCGCCAAATCTCCCAAAGAAACTCGCGCCTCTTTGCACAAAATCACCAAAACCAGCCAAAGGCCAAGACACCACTGGCGCCATTTTGCTTAGCAATTGGCGCCTCCTCCTCGCTAGCCTAGCCAAACCGAACAGAACCACAAAACAGTGAACTAGGCGCCACTTTGCCTAGCAATTGGCGCCCCTGCCCTGCACAACCGCAACCAGCCAGAATTCAGCAACCAGGCGCCATTTGCCTAGGCATTTGGCGCCCCCCTTCCAACACCTCACCCAAAAATACCTCAAACCTAATTTTCTACCCAACAATTCATTCCTCACATAACAACACACATGTAGGCATTAAATCAATATTACTAACTCCTCACGTTCACATATTCAACAGCAACATAATGGGCTCCTCACAAAATCAATTCAACACAACATCAATCATCAAAACAATTCACACATAACCCAATCAACACAAAACCAAGCAATTCATGTTCACCAAACAATCCAAATACACTTCAAACAACATATAATTTGCTAATCACTATTCATCATCTTCACCAAATAATTCAATAATTATTTTAACACCCTAACCTTCATACAATACAAATCTTACAAGCTATTATGAATGAAAAGACCCCCTAACCTTTGCAATTGAAGAATGCAAGCTCTCCTATCCTCCAAAACTCAACAAACATCACAATTCCACTTTGAGCTTCAAGCTCTCCAACAATGGTAAAACAACAATAAATAGGGATTAGGGATTGATATTCACATCAATAGATAGAGGAGGAAAAATGGAAGAGAATGAGCTAAAAAGCCCCTTACCTAGTGCTAAGATGGAGAAGATCTCCACCCCTTCTCCTCCCTCTCACCGTCGCTTCTCCTCCTCCTTTCTCTCTCGCGCGCGTCCCTGTCTTCTCTCCCTCGATCCGTTTCTTTCTTTCCTGTTCATTCCTTTCTTTCATTTTAATTCAACATTTCAATTGGGCCCAAGTGGATTTGGGCCTCTATTCGCACCCCCCTCCATTAATTTAACTACTCCCTAACTTAATAACATCAACACTCTCTTATTTACTATCTCTCACCTCCATATTTAATTAAAACACCTCATTCATTTAATTAAATGTGACTAACCACATAACTCCTAAATAATCAATTAAATAAATATTCAAATTATTTGCGGAAGATTACGATGAAAGGAATCTATTTCATCCTCAAAGCTTAGAATATTTTCAGAAATCTCAAAACTTTCAAAATTGAAAAACCACTACTCACCATACGAGACCAAAGCATAAAAATACCCAACATTCTTCACACCTCTCCAATCAAAAGCAACATTAAATACACTCATCATAATCTATCGTACACTAAGGTAACAAACCACGATATACATTTTTCTCTGCAAACACTCATCAATATATAGTTAGATTTTTAGATGATATTCTAATCATGCCTTAAATATAGTGGTACAACACAAATCCATAGATCCTACTCGACTACTCAAATACCATCTATTCTAGCATAGTTTTGCATCCAAAGTCTGTGCAGAACACTATACCCCTCAACTACGATTTGCGTGAAAAACCAAAGCTAAATCAACTTGCAACCATATACACTATCTAGTAGATCTGAAAACTTTTGCAAAGATGATTAGCTTACCCTCAAAGTTAAGTTCCTAAAATCTCATGTATTACAAGATTAGTAAAGCATTTGGTTAATATGAAGCAGTCGAGGAAAACATTCATCACTCCGTGGGAAGATTGAAAATGAGCCAAACCCTAAATACGCAAACTCAATCCAAACCCTAAATACACAAAATCAAAAATCTCAAACCCAACCTACACAAAATCAAAAATATGTCTAATTGACCTAGAAGCTTATAGAGGTCGAATGGCACTTCATTACTAAATGGTGGTGGTGAGCGACGGAGGACCAGCTGAGCAATGACGGAGGCGGATGGAGGGTGAAAGATGAGAGAGAGAGAGAGCGTCGGCGGTTACCTGAGACGCGGTGCGAACGAGAGAAGGCGGAGGAACGTGACGACAAAGGTGGTGTTGTGGCGGTGCGGTGTTGTAGTGTGGTTCCATATCTATTTCTCTCTTCTCTCTCTTTTCTTATTCAATTTCTACTTAAATCTTGTTATTGTTGTTCCTGTGATTTAAGATCTGGAATGTGGGTGGAAAGGGTGTGGTTTTTGTTTGGTGTCTTGCTGTGGGTGTCATACCCCAATTTTGTCCGGCTTAGGTCAAAACCCTAATTTTCCCCAAAAAAGGAATAACTAGAGGAGTAAAGAGCATCATGCATTGCATTTAGGTTTCTAAAAGTCATTTCAAAGCTTCTAAAATCGTTTTTGGAGTGGGAATGCACTTTCTAGGCAAATTAGGACTTTTTAGGGTAAAGGGCATTTTGGTCATTTTTCACAACAGGATGATTTTTCTCGTTAAAAATGTGCATCCACGAAAAGTACATTTCATTCCACCCAAAATAATTTTTGTACAATTTTTGGAGAGAAATTCCTAGTCCAAAATAATTAAACATGCATTTTTCCTATTTTTAGTACATAAAAAATGCCAAAAGACCATTAAAAATTCCCCAATTATTAAGTGACAATTTTGGTTGTCTAGAGTAATTAGGGAGGTTATTTCATGGTGTCCAAAAATATGTAACATGTTTTCAATAGGTGCATTTTCATTTTGCATGCCTAAAAGATTCAAAATTCAAAAATCAAAAAGAGAAAGTGTCTTCAATAAGACAAAATAACAAAAACAAGCATCTTTTTTATTTTATTTTCTTTTTTTCCCCATGATCAGCTGATCATGCGCAGCCCTCTCTCCCTCTCCCTCTCTCAAGAAGCTTCTACACACCTCTTTTCTTATTCCCTAAGATTTGATTTGATCCTATCCTCAATTTTGCCCATTTTGGTAAATTATCCCACACACTTACACTAACCTCTTCACCAAAAAATATCATCTTTCCCTTTTAATAACATTCCCTCACCAAAATACCCTTAACCTTATCTTACAAGAGTCACCATTCCCAAATTATATTTTTTGTTCACAAATTTTCCCTTCTTTTTTTTCTTTTATGCGCCACCTTCACTCCTCCCTCTCACATACTTGTGTTTTCTAAATACCCTTAATCCATGTGACTAACAATCTTAGCCATCCATTCAAAATTAAAATCCAATCCTAGAGCCCAATCAAAATAAAAGGACCTAAATACCCTAAAACCTCAAAAACTCCTATAAATACCTCACACATTCACTCTTCACCAATCTTTGGCTATTACTCTCACCTTCAAGAAAAACCAAGCATAATACCTCTCCTCCTCTCCACCCTCTAGCCGAAACCCTCTCCTTCTTCCCCTCCTCCATTACTTCATCTTCATTCACCAAAATACCTTCAATCCATCTCTCACAACCTTAACCTTTCTTTCCCACTCAAGGAATCCATCACACCATTTTCATTTCCTTCCTCCTCTTGCAAGGCCGAAGTTCTCTTCTATTTTTCTCTCCTCCATTTCTTCAATCTTCTTTACCATCTTAGAGAGAAGGTAAAATCTACAACCCCTTTTGCATCATCTCCAAATATTTTGCATTGAAACTCATTTTCTTCCCCTCATTCCCTCGTGCATATCATCATTTCTTTTCATACAATGTAGTTTGTTGTGGTTGAGGGGTGAGATTTGTTGCTCACCCTAAAATAAGTGGATTTGTGTTGCTTTGATGTTAATTTTTGCTTTCTCTTGTTAAATAAAATGTGAGCAAGGTTTCGCATATATGATCAAAATATCTTCAAATTGATTTTGTTGCTTCTTTGCTTAATCTTGTTGTTGGTGTTTTTTAGTAAATTGTTGAGGATTTGGCTCTATGATTCCTACTAGTGCCAAGTGCACTTTGATCTTAGTAGTGAAGAGAGCTAAAAATGACTCTATTTAATATATTAGTTTATGTATTCATTAGTTCTTGTGTTTTAATTTACTTGTTGTTATTTGTTGATGATCTTGTAAAAGGATTCTCACTAAATGCCTAGTGCATTTGATTTAAGTGGTGAAGATTACAAGAAAGGATTCAAGCTTATTCTATAGTTTATGTGTTCTTGTGATTTAGCCATATTGTTGTTATTTGTTGATGATCTTGTAAAAGGATTCCCACTAAATGCCTAGTGCATTTTATTCAAGTGGTGAGGATGGCAAGAAGGGATTCAACCTTGTACAAATTGTCATTTCATTCTCTACTTTATCTCTTAGTAGTTCTTGTAAGGTAATCATAGATTCTTGCTTAAGGTTCAAAGTTTTCTTTGCATGCTTGGTTTTGGCCATGGGCCTATCTCATTGAATAAAATTCTCTATTGCATGTTCCATAATGTGGGGGTTTGATTTTTGGGTTTGGTTCCCATGTGTGTTTTGAGTTAGGGTTTAGGTTTTGAGGTTTAAGTTGCTAGTTTGTTTTCTTGAACTTTTAGGTTGAATAAAAACATGACTTGCTTGATACCTATTTTGCAATTTCCCATGTTAGCTTAGATTTATGCCTCATGATGCTCTTGTGTGTTGGTCAACAAGATTGTTGGTATGAAACTTAGCTTATCTCTCTTTTGCCATCCTAGTTTTTTTACTAAAAACACAAAAACATTTTCTATTTTTATCATTTTTATTAACTCTTTACTAAGCATTTTGTCTCATTTAATTCCCCACACTTTGCATTTCATTATTTGTGCCTACATGTTCATGCATTCATATATGTTTATATCTCTTGCATTTTCATACTCTCTTAAATGCTCATGCACATATTTCTTGCATTTCATAATTGTATATTAATATCATGTCTTGCATTTCATAATTGTATACCCATGCATTCAATAATGCTATGCTTTGAATTCCATAATTGCATACTCTTGCACTCACATGCTTGCATAATCATACATTCAATTGTTCATAGCAACTTGTGAATACTCTTATGATTGCTTTGCTTGTGTTCCAATGGTTGTTTTGGTTTTGACTTGAAAAAAGGATTTGAGATGTTATATTTCTTTTCAAGCTTGAAATCCCATGTTTTCCCAAATAAGAAAACTTAAGGCATTTTCTTAAATAAATCATTAGCCATCACTCGAAGCCGTTGCTTGTTTGATCGCTAATGAGGAGTTATTAGTGATAGTCACTCGAAGCCTTTGCTTGTTTGACTATTATGAAGGCTCCCACACCTTAATCAAACAACAAAAACCAATTCAAATTTCCAAAATAATACGAGCTATTAGTGATAACCATCACTGAGGCTCACCACCTTTTTCAAAACTGTTTTTTTTCAAAAATAATACGACATTGTCACTGGTAATCACTCGAAGCCATTGCCTGTTTGATTACCAGTTCCAACTCTCTTTTCTTTCGAGTTAATACCGAATGCCACTCGAAGCCTTTGCTTGTTTGGTGTTCGCGAACACTCGAGTCTTATTTCAAAAACTCCAAAACTTAATCTCCTAAGCCGTTTTCAGACGCAAAAAGCAAGAACTACGTAGCTTTGATCCCTCAGCCAGTGAGGGTACGTAGGACCGGGTTCATGTCCCGTCAAGCATATCTTTCAAAAAACCCACAAAAACAAAAAGCAAGAACTACGTAGCTTTGATCCCTCAGCCAGTGAGGGTACGTAGGACCGGGTTCATGTCCCGTCAAGCACACTTTTCAAAAAAATCTTTGTTCCGCTTTTCAAAAATACCAAAACCATTTCTGTTTCCCGTTTTCAATAAAGCGATTTCTCAAAACAAAAGAAAATAAATAGAACAATGTATTTCAAATCAAACACTTCAAAACCACATCAAATTAATGGTTCCCTTTCGGTAGAAAGGGCGCGTGGGGTGCTAATACCTTCCCCATGCGCAACCGACCCCCGAACCTACATCTCTAAGTTTTCGAAAGACCACCCGTTTTCCAAAAAGGTTTTTTCAATGTTTTCCTAAAAATAAATATTGGTGGCGGCTCTACTATTTTCAACGTTGTCAAACTGAAAAGTCCAAACCGGATTTTTCGGGGCGCAACAGCGGGTATGGACATTGCTGTTCTGTGAGAGAGAGAGAGAGAGAGAGAGAGAGGTGAGAGTGAGGAGAGTGCAGTGGAGGTTGAGAGAGGGCGGAGGTGAGGAGAGTGAAAGGTGGAGAGTGAGCGTGAGAACGATCGAAGGAGGAGGGTGGAGGGAGAAGGTCGGAGAGGAGGGCGGAGGGAGAAGGTCAGAGGGAGAACGATCGAAGGTGGAGAGTGAAAGGAAGGTGGGGAGTGAAAGGAAGAGACGTTCTATTTTAGGGATCGGGCTCTTTTATTTTGATCAATGGGTTGCCACGGATTTGCCACGGCATCTCCGTGGCAAATGTCTGTCCTTTCACATGTCCGTGGCAAACCCGTGGCAAACACCAGCGGGAAATTTCGTGCCTCTATTTTTTACTCATTCCGTCGCAAATCCGTGGCAAATTATTGACGGAATAAGCTCCGTGGCAATTGCTGGTGGCTAAAACAAGCTTTTCTTGTAGTGAGTGGTCATCGTTGCAAAAGGAACGAAGTGGTGAACGATTCGCTAAGAGAGATGAAGCGGAAATGATGAAGGTCCAGGAACTTTAGGCGATTGATACCATGAAACAGAGAGAGAGTGATGGATCTAGAACCATCTTAGGGAGAGAGAGAAGAAAGGAGAATGGAAACGGTTTTGGAAAATTGTTATTATGTTTTCTAACTTTACACAGTTGCTAATGGTACCCTTATATACAATAGTCAATACACATAACTCAAAGCTTCAATGCTTTGTTTCAGGACTGAGGAAGAAGTCCACAGCTGCTTCGAATCTTGATTCCGAGCTTAATTAAATGCTCTGTCAAGATTCAGTTGACTCCGAGCTTAAATGCCCAGTCAAGATTTACTTGACTCCGAACTTAAATGCTCAGTCAAGCTTTTGGCAGGAAGACCCATAGCGGTCCCGAAGCCGACTCCAGAAGGAGAATTGTTAGAACGCTTTACGATCAAAGACGTAGAAAAGAAAAAAAATACTCGCCTCTCCGTGTCCGAGGTGTTGAACAAGACGACGAAAGTTACTCAAGCCAAGCTCGCCTCCAAGTATTCAACCTCGACTTGGGGGGCCACTGTTCGGGACTTGGGTCAGGCCAAACACCACGTTGGCAACGGCCCAATACCTCATTGACAACGGCCGAACGTGCGCTCATCCACCAATGTTTCCAACTCAACGGTTCAGATCAATGCGGCCGCATTCGACGACTCTGGTGCGGTACACCCATCTATAAATAGAGGTGAAACCCTCCATTTCCAGGAACGTTCTCATTCCTTGCATACCTCTCCTATTCCCTTACTGACTTGAGCATCAGAGTGTCTGCAGGTACCACCACCCGATGTGTTCGAAAAGCAACCTGAGACCATCCGAAGTCCATCTTCTGTCTCCAGAAGCATATCTTGTACTCGGATTCAGTCATTTCCCGAACTCCAGGTACCGAACAACATTCAAGGGATAAGCATATAGAAATTGAACATCATTACATCAATCGACAAATATCTTTACAAAACCCCTTGTTAAAGATAGATTCAAATTTATAATGAAAATCTTAGTTTTCAATTTATAAATGAATGAGGTTTTAATTCTTGTAAAGCAAAAGCTTTTTATATTATTAAGCATTTGTTATACAATTACATCTGTTGTTGAAGTATCTGACTTAGTCATGAATCTAATATGTGAAACTTTTTATCATTTGATGATATTAAAAATATTTTAGCATCTGTTCTACTTTCATATAGGTGTAACAAATCCTAGTGGCTGACTGTTGAGTAGTATCGTGTTTTTTTAGAAAAAAATTAAACTTGAGTTAAAGGATTTTCAAAAAATGATTGTGTTTAATCACTAAAAGACTATATTCCCTACTCAACTGATGTTTAATCACCAAAAGACTAAATAGCATATAATAAAGTATTTAGTGATATCTGGACCATTTTTTCTACACGAGGTATCAAAATAATAATGTAAATAAGGATAAAAGAATAATGGAGAAAGGGGCAAGAAAGCTCATGTCGAGGTTTGAAATGTTGTGATAACTCTAATTTATAAAAGTTATTTATGTTTTTTTGACTTAAATTATTGAGAGTTAATGTTGTTGTTTAACTAATAAGAATATGTCGATTTGTGTAAATAAGGGATCCAAAATGTCTATGAGCATAAGGAAATTTGGTGCCCCATTTTCTACTTTAACATGTTTGTTCAGTATGCTGCAGCATGTGATGCTATTAGGGGTGTTCAAAACCGAACCAAACCAATAGAGAGACCGCAAACAGAACCAAACCAAACCGAAAACCGCAAAAAACCGCTTTTGATCGGTTTTGTTCGGTTCTTTTTTTCAATGCACCGCGCGGTTTGGTTCGTTTCGCGGTTTTGATTTCCGAAACCGAATCAAACCAAACCAAACCGCAAGTAACACTAAGGCTTGTTGAATTACAGTCTTCCTTACTAACTTACTAACCCAAATACAACTACAACCCAACTCTCACTCACTTACTAACCCAAATCCAATTAATTCTTTGACTCACTTACAAACAATCCATATTGTTATGCTATATTTAAAAATTACAACAAAATATTTAATTCAAATTCTTTTAAACATTGTCTTAGCTATTTGAAAAAAATTAAAAGAGAGTGATTTATATACTACATATATATTTGAGTAGATTTTTTTTAAAGATTTATGTTAACCTTTTTTATGTTAGTTAATTTTAACTCTAGTTTAAATAATTTTTGTCTTGGAAAAAACCGAACCAACCGAACCAATCCAAACCGCATTGGTTTGGTTTGGTTTGGTTCGGTTTTACTTTAGGAAGCCAACCGAACCAAACCAAACCGCATGTTATTTTACCTTGCGGTTCGGTTCACTTTTTGTCTCAAAACCGAACCTAACCGCATCGCGAACACCCCTAGATGCTATAGCGGGAGAATTCTTTTTGAATGAGACTTTAGTTTGTTTACCGGTCATGCAATGCCAACATTTTTCCAAATCTGCATTCTTCAAACCTAGAAGCACATCATTTTTGGCTAAAACATTTAACTTCTTTTCACTAATATGACCAAGCCTTCGAAGCCACAAAGATGCTATATCCACATAATTCACACTGTCTATAGAAACCACAGCTTTCATCCAACACAGTTTAATAGTTTTCATCCCATATTCAATTGTTTTATTTGCTTTACCATATTGACGACTCAGTGCGTGAAGCTTCTTGCCAGTTTTTAGGATTAGTTGAGCATGATTCCAAAGACTGTACTTAGGAGGAAACTCATTACATGGGAATTGTTGGCAACAGTCATAAACCGGGGAGTGAACTCCAAATATGGAGGATGAATAATCAATTTTCAAAGTATATTGGCATTTGAAAATATTTCCTTTTCTGCATGATTAATTATGAAGAAAAGAAAACTGAGATAGTCTTATATTCATTTTTTTTTGGATCAATTGAGATAGTCTTATATAATAGTGCACTATATAAATTAACGTTACTAAATACTTATATATAAATTGTATCAAAAAAATACTTATATAAAAAGGTCTTATAAAAATAATAATTTTACCGTCATTTTATGTAGTGCCCATTTTGCATAGATCACCAATTTGCAAGACTTTTATGTCGGTTGGCAGTGTTGTTTACCGTATTTTGTCTCTTCTCCTAACTTTTCTTATGCTATTATTAGATACAAATTAATTTTATATCAAACATTTGTAGGGCCAGTACTATACTTATACTTCTTATTAATTTTACAGTGACTAGTTAGAAAAACCAATTAATTGAGGCAAACACAGACTCCATAATTTATACTCCATAATTCCTCTGACTTTTTTCTCCTATTTTTAGTTTTTTACCCTTCTCATATTTTAACAAAACCTATCTACGATTCCTCATCAAGTTGCGAAATTTTTGATATACTTTTATTTATTTATGTGTATTTAGATTTTATTTATTTAACTTGCAATAGTAAGAATAGTGCAACCAGTGATTCCTCGCGACATATAGAGTGCATTAGTATGAAAGGCAGTTGAGCTTGCTTGACGAGCTCAATACAAGTATATGCTAGAGAAGCACCTCTCGTCCGAGCAGCAACAGCAGCAACAACAGCAACATGAGCCAAAGCCTATACGCAGAGGTCAGGTTCCCAGAATGACTGTTTGACACATTAGTGTCACGATGGTTAAACATCACGTTGCTCAACATCCATGGATCGGACATGTAATTGTTCTTAATTAGCTATCAACTATTTTTCATTTAGTGGTTATTAGTTTTTATAAGAAAAAGGTAGAAATGTAATTATATATACATATACATATATGCGGGGATCGTGGTGCCTTAATGCTAGTTGCACATATCATAATTAATGTTGCAAAATTTTATTTCTCAAGTCTTGGCCCGACCGATAGAGAATCATGGATAGAAAAGTTTGTATCCAGAGACAAGTTTATTTCAGCTACCATTTAGTGAAATGATAATCACATAGCGGCCATAATGGAAATTCCAATTACTAGCCAATTCTACACCTCATCACGGGACATGGATGTTTTTTTTTTTTCGTTAAGCAATTTCATTGAAAGGAGCACAAGGGGTGCTCAACCCTTACAATGAGAGGATAAAGAAGGGGGAGGGCCTCCTCAAAACCTCTCTGAGCCAAAACCCATTGGGAAAAAAACTTAAGAAGGAAAAAGAGTACTCTGTGAGTGCACTACAGTGGGAAAGCCTAACCCACTGTTTCTCCCCCTACTACCCAACAAAATGATTAATACAATGGTAAGCATTATTCCAGCAAGAATCTAAAACATAACCGGAATGACACCCCACCCCATAAATAAACCACGACCAAGACACAATTTTAATATGATAAACAATCGAGTCTAACTCCGGTTCTTCCCCTTTGAAAATAAGATTATTTCTAGTCAACCAAATACTCCAACACGAGGCCAGCCAAATAAGATGTCTAATCTTCTTAGATTTCTTGCCGATAAACACTTTTGCGAATGAATTGAAATGCTCCATCAAAGACTCCTCAACGATATGATCCACACCAAGCCATAACTCCACCTTTTTCCAGACCTTATATGGCTAATGCTCCTGTCATTCATTTATTGGGTTTCTGAGAATCAGAAACTCTCTTAGAGACTTCGACCAACATGGGCACACCTTATAGGTTGGAGTTGCTATGTAACCAATATCCTGCGCATTTATAGGTAGGCCCACCTTGAGTATGAACCTTTCGAAAGTACTGGCCTCATTACTCTTGCGATGCACGGGGTGAGTTAGTATCGATGAATATAAATACATTAAATCAACTCATTAATTAGGGATAGTTTAGTAAATCTATTTATATTTGACATGAATCCAAGAAAATTAATTGCATAAACTACTATCTTTAATATGGGTAAAAGTAGTTACTTTTGCTAATAATTAACTCCGGAGGTATTGTTTACGGTGAAAGTTGGTAAACAACCGCTGGTCTGAGTTTATTACTTGCGAGATCAACCAGTGAATCTCAGGACATATTGTGCTTAAGTTCTTGTATGATTCGTAGTAGGAAAATGGTGTTCTTCACGTAACCAAACAAAGGAAACAAAGAAAACAAGGAATTGCCTTGAACGCCAAGGAATTCGTAAAGAGAAAATAAAGAAAAGGCAATTGAAAATTCAAAGAAAGAAACTTAAATTGCATAGAAATGTAAAGAGTTGGTGCACGGATCCAAACATACGCTCTTGTGCTCAGTTTTCTCTAGCGCTGGAAGTTTGAGCGTAAGAAATTGTATGTTGGGATTGTGACCCGTTGTCCATATGGAAAACTAGTATATATACAGAGAGGGAAACAAAGTAACTGAACAATTTTGAATTTAGAAACAATAACTGATCAAACAGACTGTCAGTGCTTCAACAACGTGAAAATCACGCCCTTCGACTGCATCTTCAAAACACAATTCGACGGTGTCTCCCTTGCATCTTTGTCAAATTGTAGCCTTCATGTCTTCGCTCTTCTCCAAGTCTTTGTGATGGTCGAAAACCATCTTTGAGCGTCGAAGGCCACCAATCTTCTCTTTAAAACACCTAAGTCAACCTTATTGACTGCATTTATTTAGCCTGTTGAAAATACAGGCTAACAAATTGCCCCCCAAAAATGTCGTTTTTGACTGAGGCGTGAGCAAAGGTAGAAAATGACGTTTTTTGAATTCTCTTCGACGATTCTTCATCAAGTAATATAACGTCACTTTTCAACTTTGAAAAGACATGAGAAGCTGGAAAAACGATTCTGTTGAAAGCGTTTCATTATGTCCGGTTCTTCTTTCCATGAGATTTGGCCGGTAATCAGGTTCAGTTGATGCGATGCTTTGAATGTTGACTGTCAGAGTCGACTTCATTTCCTTGGAAGTTGCATTTGACTCTTAACCCGTTTTTTGTGCCATTTATTTAATACTCCATTTGTACCTTACTCTTTCTTCGTGTTATAAATACAAGAAAACTTCAGTTTTGAATGTTCACAATTCACCAGAAAAACTCCTCTCCTTTCTTTTATTCTCATCTTCATCATGAGTTTTTCTTTCAAAATCGTTATTCCTACCTTGGGTTTTCCACGTAATCTTAAAGAGTCCCGGCGTTTTGAGATTACTGGAAAACTCAAAGCAGGAGTTGCAGATTTTAGATTTCTATGGAGATTTTTCACACGACTGTTGCATTTTCTTCTTGATTGAGATTTCGTGGAAAACCCAATGGATGGTGAGCCTATAAATTAAGGATACCACTCACTGATGCTGCGTAATTCCTCTCTGATGTTGGGGAATTTCGCACCAGTGTTTCCTCGTAGGCCACTTCCAAATCTACTAGTGTCCTCCGGTGAATTTGTCTTTGTGTGCTTTGAAAAGATCTTCAAACCTTTCGAGGCGATGGGCAGTCATCACCTTTTCCTCCAATTCACTAGAGGAGCAAGCACTGGGGGACACGAGGGCAACCACCACCTTCCTCTTCTTTCAGTGGCTCTCTTGTTAGAAGAACCCTTTCTTGGCCTGGTGGATTTTACCGGATGAAGAGGTGGTTCCTACTTTGGAAAAACCCACGCCAGCAGACAACGGCAACCATCTTCCCTTGGCAAACTGAGAACAATCCTCCAACACGGAAGAATTTAGCAGTTGTGGCTTTTTGTAACTGCTTTCAGCGCTACCTCAACCATTTGATGTAAACTTTCAATTTGTGACAATGGTTGGTAGGACCTTGTATCTATAATCAATATGCCCTTGAGTGAAGTGAACTGTATTTCGACGTTATTCTGTCGATTTTCTGCTATTTAGCTTCAGCGACCAGTAACACTTCATTTTTCAATGTATAATTTCGACCATAATTTATTTTTCTGGTGTGCACCAAATTTTGTACGATGTACTTTGGCATTAATGCCATATTTCGACTTCATTCAATTGTCTATTCTCGCGCTATTTTTATTTCTTGCAGCATTGGCTTGTATCTCTTTAAATACTTGCCATAACTAACTCTATTGTCTGCGCCTATCTCTTCGATCTCATATGCTCCATTCGAAAAGATTTGTATTACCTTAAATGGTCCTTCCCAATTTGGAGACCATTTTCCTAGGACTCTATCTCTTTTATCCATAGGCAAAATGACCTTCCAAACTAAGTCTTCTAAGTTGAAAGATTTCAACTTAACTTTTTTATTATAAGCTTTGGCTAATAACCTTCCAAACTAACTCTTTTTATTATGATCACTTCTAAAGCTAATAACCTTTCTTCATCTATATCCACTAACTCATCAACCATCATATCCCAATACTGATTTACTGGAATTTGAAATTGTCTTTGAATTCTGGTTGATTGCAAATAAATTTCGACTGGTAACACTGCATCGTGCCCAAATGTAAGTCGAAAAGGGGTAGTGTTAATGGATTCTCTAGGAGAAGTTCTGAAAGCCCATAACACTTGATCAAGAGTATTATGCCAATTCCTTGGCTTCTGCCCAACATGTTTTTTAATCAAATTAATGACAATCTTGTTGGCAGCAACTACTTGACCATTAGCTTGTGCATAATAAGGCGTCAAAGTTAACAACTTAAAACCTTTTTCAGAAGCAAAATCCACCATTTTTCGACAAGTAAAAACTGTTCCTTGATCTGTTGTAATGGTTTCTGGAACTCCAAATCTATACAAAATGTGTTTTTGAATAAAGTTCACGACTGCCTCTTGATCCACGTTAATTAAAGGGATGGCTTCGACCCATTTAGTGAAATAATCAATCCCCACTAAAATGAAACGATGACCTTTTGACGAAGTTGGTCTTACCTCACCAATTATGTCTACGACCCAACCCCTGAATGGCCAAGGTTTTATTATTGAATGCAACTCATTTGTTGGACATGTTGAATTCCTGCGTGTCTTTGACATTCTTGACACCCTTTGGTGAAGTCTATGCAGTCTTTCAACATGGTTGGCCAATATACACCTTGTCGAAACAAAAGCCATTTCATTTTATGGCCTGCTTGATGTGATCCACAGGCACCACTATGAGTACTGGATACTGCCACATAAGCTTCATTTTCACTTAGACATTTAAGTAAAACACCTTCAGCAGTTTTCTTGTACAATTCATTCCCAGCAATCATATAGCTTAAAGCTCTATACTTAGTTTTTCGAGAAGTTACTCCTAATATTGGATTTTCTAAGTATTCTACAATTGGCCTTCGCCAATCGTCATTTGGCATGTTGTCAATGACAAAAACTTGAAAATTTTGAATTTCATCATCAATTGGAGGAAAAAATACTTCTAGCTTATCCTCTGCCCCCCAAGTTTTTTCATTGGCAACTCGTTTTGTAAATCTTCTGTCAAAAAGATTTTCTCTTTTATTTCAATGAATTCTTGAAGTTTTTCTTTTGATCTCTATATCCTGAAGCTATTTGAGCTAACTCATTTGCTTCTTGATTTTCAACTCGAGGCACATGTTCTATTTGCACATGTGTTAACTGTTTAAGCAATGTATTGGCAACAACAAAGTAGTTTACAAAATTCTCTTTTATGCATTTATACTCTTTTGTGAGTTGCTTAATAACTAGTTCTGAGTCACCTTTTATTTCGACAGATGTTGCCCCCAATTCCAATAACAGTTCTAGTCCTGTTATTAAGGCTTCATATTCTGCCTTATTATTGGAGCAATTTGTTTGGATTTTGTATTTAAACTTTGTTGGTTTTGGTTGGAGATATTATCAAGATCCCAATTCTTGTACCATTTTTGTGGCTCGAGCCATCAAAATACAACTTCCAAGTCTTAGTCTCTATTGAACATATTGGTTCTTCAACCAGCGCATGTTCTACTATAAAATCAGCTACGACTTGTCCTTTTACAACCCTTAATGGTTGATATGTTAAGGAATATTCTGACAATGCCAAAGCCCATTTCCCTACTCGACTATGAAGTATGGGTTTAGACAGCATGTGCTTAATTATATCATAATGCGAATAAACATACACATAAACAGGCTTAATATATTGCTTCAGTTTTGTACAAGAGAAATACAAACATAAACAAAGTTTTTCTATTGGATGATATCTTGTTTCTGCATCATTCAATAGTCTACTAAGGTAATATACGGCTCTTTCGACACCGTTTACATCCTCTTGTGCTAACATACTTCCTATTGTTTTTTCTGATGTTGCTATGTACAATTTCATAGCTTTGTTTCTAATAGGAGGAAGCAACATAGGTGGCTTTGTCAGGTATGACTTGATTTCATCAAAGGCTGTTTGATGTTCTGGTTCCCATTTGAAAACTTCTTCCTTCTTTAAACGTAGCAATTGTGAGAAAACTTGCGTTTTTCCACTGAGGTTTGATATAAACCTTCTTAAGAAGTTGATTTTTCCCAGTAGAGATTGCAATTCTTTTTTTGTTGTGGGAGCCTTTGTTTCCAAGATAGCCTTTGTCTTATTTTCATGGATTTCAATGCCTCTTTTGTGCACAACAAAACCAAGAAAATCACCTGCACGAACACAAAAGGCACATTTGACTGGATTCATTTTCAATCCATATTTTCTCATTCTTTCGAATGATTGTCGAAGATGGTCTAAATGACCACTTTCTGTTGATGATTTAACAACAATATCATCTATGTATATTTGCATAAATTTTTCTATGAAATCATGAAACATAGAATTCATTGCTCGTTGGTACGTTGCCCCAACATTTTTTAACCCGAACGGCATTACTACCCATTCATAAACTCCTAATGCCCCAGGACATCTAATGTTGTCTTTGAAACATCTTCTTCAGCAATATAGATTTGATTATATGCGTGAGTATCCGTCTAGCATACTCAAATATTCAAATCCTGCTGCTGAATCAATCAACATTTCTGCCACCGGCATAGGATATTCATCTTTTGGTGTAGCATTATTTAAGTCCCTAAAATCTATGCAGACTCTAAGAGTCCCATTTTTCTTAATAACAGGAACAATATTTGCTAGCCAATCAACATACCTTGCTATTCTTATGAACTTGCTTTTGAGGAGTCTTTCGATTTCTTCCTTAATTTTCGACAAGATCTGAGGTGCAAATCTTCTTGGTGTCTGCTTGATTGGTTTCTTTTCTGGTTGGATTGGTAGCCTTAGTTCTACCACTTCACGACTTAAACCTGGCATCTCATGATAATACCAAGCAAAGCAGTCCTTGTATTCTCTCAACAACTCTATGATTTTTCTTCTGTAAACCTTATCAATCTTGGCACTAATGAATGTTTGCCTCTTTATGGTGCCATCTCCCAAGTCGATCTCCTCCATGGGATCTTGTGCCTTCATCTTCTCTGTTGAAAACATTGGATCTTTTTCAAAACTTAAAGGTTCATCATCATAGATGCAATCCAACCTTTGATCTTCCATCATGTTCTCAATTGGTTGATTTAATGTAATCCCTTCGACCACATTCTGTTTTACTTTGGCCTCTACAACCATGTTCTTCTTACTCTCGGCTATGTAAGCCGTAATTCGCTCCCATGTATTGGGTCTAGTCATCATAAAACAATTTATGGTCCATCCCACCCTGTGGGTTTGACATAACCCTTTGGGCAGCTTGACTCACCAATTACCTCTCTCTCCCAAATGAAACCATGTTGGGGGTGCAGGTCTAGTGATTCATAGACAACACCTTGTGGCATATAGGCACATGTGGATGGTGTACATGGTGCGATAGTAACCAATTGCTTGTCGAATGTCTTCTTAGAAATGTGGTCAACCTCCGCTAGGAAATAACTCTGATCTCCTTCCACATTTTCTACTAGTCCATCTTCTCTCCATATGGCAATTCTCTGGTGCAATGTTAAAGGTACTGCCCCTACACCATGGATCCATTCTCTGCCGAGCAGCAAGTTAAAATTTGTTTTGGTTGGAATTACCATAAACAAAGTGAGCTTTTTGACACTACCAACCACAAGCTCTACCTCAAGCGCTCCAAGAGAGTACCCTGATTTTCCTTCATAGTTGGTCAACACTATGTTGTGAGGCCTCAAATCAGTCTTTGATTTACCAATGTTTGGTAGCATGCATTGAGGCATCAAGTTTACAGCAGCACCACCATCAACAAGCACTTTGTTGACGCCCACATTGTTGACCTTCGCTTGGATAAACAAAGGTTTAAGATGGTACTTCATTCCACCATCTGGTCTCTCAAACATAGCTGTCTGCTCTTCTGTGCATCCATTGTTAAGGACATAATAGCAAACTGGCTTATGTTTTTCTATATCTTCATCGAACTCTCCTTCGACCTCATTCACATCAGATATCATGTCGAACTCAATATGGAGTATTGAGACCACACTACACAAGACATTAAAATCTGGTTCAGAACCAGAAAAACCAGACCCTATGTCTTCATCTAAATCAAAGCCCTCTTTGTCATTAGAAGATTTCTCAATACTCAAACCTTCTTTGACAACTGATAATGGAGGAAAGATCCTCTCTGTTGCTGGTTTCCTTTGCACTTCAACTTTGGATTCTATTTGCTTACCCTTTTTGTTATGTGTAGGATTTACCTTTGTTGTCGCAGCAGTTTTCTTTTGGCGTTGATATCTGCACCATTGTGTTCTAGTCATGGGGTTCTTGCCCTTGTAGTTGTTATTGTACGCATACTTCTTCGCCTCTGCAACCTTGTTCTGATTAGCACCACTTGAACTTCCTCTTTCCTTTGTAGAGACGTAACCCACGTTTCTTTTCCCTGTAGGTACCCATTTCTCCACAGAAGATCTTGGATGAACCCACTTCCCAACTGGGGCAGTGTTTGGTGGTACGTAAATTTTGATTTGAAATTTCTGTGGCTGCTTTGTCGAAGGCACCACTTTGTAAGGAATTCCTCTGTTGTTGAAGTTGAACTTAGGCCTCTTGTCGACCCATTTTCCTTTTCTTTTAAACTGAGGGGTAAAACCTTCCAAACTCTTAGCAGCCTCCTTATCAAACACAGAGCTACACCTTGGGCACAACATGACTTCAGTATTGTTGATCTTGCAACGGTTATGGAAATCAATGAGTTCCTCTTCAGCCCTGGGGTAAACCACTTGCATTTTTTCATTGTATTTGTCTTCAGTGACCACTTCGACATCAACTTTTGGAATGTCAGTGACTACTTTGACACCATTGCTCGTAGTGGCAACCTCTACAGCTTCGACCATGTGAATCTCAAAAGGTTCAGCATAAAAGGCCTCCGCTGATGGAAGAGGATCATTATCTATCTTCATTGGAGGCTTTGATTTGTCTCCAAACTTCAGCCTTCCTTCGTTCAGTGCTTTCTGAACTAGATCCCTGAAAACAACACATTGAGAAGTGTTATGGCCTAAATAATTATGATATTTGCAATAACCTCTTTTCTTTTGTTGTTCTAATGGTGGTATCTTTAGGCCCTTAGGCACTATTTACTGACGATCAGCAACTAATGGATCAAATATTTGATCACATTTTGAAACATCAAAAGAGTAAGTTTTTGCAACAAATCTATCATTTTTTGGTTCGACAGGATTTTTCCCATCTGAAGGCTTTAACACTTTACAAGCATGAGGAGGTCCAGGTTTTAATTCAGCAACGTTAACCTCCTCTTCGACTTCTTCATAAGAAATGTCGAACTCTTGGTCACTATCATGTTGTTCAACATAAGCGACCTTTTCTTTCTTACTGAACTTGTTAGTTCTAGATTTTTTAGATTTTAATCTTTCGACATGTCGAACTCTATCAGCAAGTTGTGCCATGTCTCTCAGGTGGGAAGTATCTAACTTCTTTCTTATAGAATAATCTAATCCACCCGCAGCCATCTCGACTAACTTATGTTCAGGCACTTGAGTAAAACACCTTGCTTTGAGAAGTCTAAACCTATTGAGATAATCATCAATCGACTCAGCCATTTTGCGTCGAACGCTGGCCAATTCTTTAAGGCTAATTTTCGACTGGCCCATATAAAACTGTTCATGGAAAGCTTACATTTAATTAAGTCAAATAATTAATTTGGAAGTTTCATTTCATTTAGGAGGTGTTTGAGTAATGGAGGAGGTGTGATTAGAGGCCTATGATCCATTAGGAGGCCCATATCAACGATATAAGTGAAGGTGTCGAAGGTGAGAGAGTTCATTTGCAATCAAAACAAAGAAAAGTCAAAGAGTAAAGTAAGAGAGTAGAGAGAGCGAGGTGCGATAGCTCAAGGAAGAAGAAGAGAGGATATTGGCGTGGAGAGCTCAAGTTCAAGGAAGAGGAGCTTGCTTGTTGGGGGATCTTGAAGTCTTGGTGGAAAGAGTGCTTATTCTTCAATCTATTGAGGTAAGGGGGCTCTCTTTCACCTATAATAGAGTATATGATGAGTGTTATGTGTGAGTTAGACTCTAGGATGATTTTTGAGTTGTTTGTGTTGCTTGTTGTGTGATTGATGTTGTGTTTGCTTCACTTTGGTGAAATTGTGAAGTGTGTATGTGTTGTTGATGATGGGTCATATGAGAGACCTAGGAAAGAAATGGGATTTGAGGAACCCTAAGTATCAGGACGTTATTTTTGGTGTAGTCACCTTTGTTGATTACTTTGTTGTGTGTGTGGGACAAATTTTGAATGAATATGTGTGTAGTAGTTGTGTTTAAGTTTGATCATAGTAAGAGAATCAAAGAGAAGAGGGAAGATGAAGGTGAGGTGCCTAGGGCGACATATGAGCCGAGGTGTAGTTGCCTAACTGTAGATGTGTCGAAGTATATGGGAGTCGACGTATAAGTGTGTCGAAGCGTAAGTGACGAAGCGTAGGTGACGAAGTGTAAGTGACGAGGTGTAAGGGTGTGTGAGTCGAAGTGTAGGTGTCGACTTGTAGTTGCCGAAGTGTAGCACATGTATACCGAAGTGTAGTTGCCGAAGTGTAGCGTATATATATACCTAAGTGTAGTTGCTGAAGTGCAGTTGTCGAGGTATAGTGTATATCTACCGAGGTGTGGGTGTACCGAAGTGTAGATGTACCGAGGTGTAGTGTATGTATGTCGAAGTTAGTGTTGTCGAGGTATAGGTGTGTTCAATTGTAGGTGTATCGAAGCGTAGCGTGTCGAAGTGTAGTGTACCGAGGTGCAGTGTGGTGTGCCGAGGTGCAGTGTGGGTGTGTCGAGGTGCTGTTTTGACGACCAGTGTAGCGCAGGTTTCTGCCTGGCGCAATTTTGGGTGTTGTTTGGTGCCGAGTACGTTTAAATTACTGAATGGTGAAGTCAGTTCGGTCCTTAGGTGACAGTGTAGTCCTTATGTGACGATTTGGTCCTTGTAGTGTCAGTTTAGTCCACTACTTTTGGTGTCGATGTGTTCGGTGAGTTTGACGTTAGCCATAGAGCTATTGACCGAAGTAGTGATGTTAGCCATAGACCTATTGATGATGTCTTGGAGAATTAAGTGACGGTGTAGCGACGGTGTAGCGACGCTGTGACGACGGTGTAATGCCGGCGGATTAAATGACGGAGGTAAATCCAGTGACGGTGTCAATTCATACATGGTATGATTGTTTGTGGTTGATGCATTGTCATGGAGTCTCATGCCTCATATGCATCAAAGCGACGGAGACAGGCTTCGGCCTCGATATTGTAGGCTTCGGCCTTCATATCATTAGCGACGGAGACGCCCGAATGGAAAAATAGCGACGGTGATGGTACCACATGCATTATACCCTTGGTGTTGGGTTGCATTCATGCATATACTCATGCGATTGGTGATGTAGTCTTGTTGATTATGAGTTGATGTGTTATAACTTGATGTTGTGTGTTGTTTATTGAGCCGAGGTGTTTCTAGTTGATTTTCCTCTAACATGATGTTTATCATACATCCTATTATATGTGTTAGAGACTCACCCTTCTGCTTTTATGTTGCTTCTTATGTCGGCAACGTGCAGGTGATCCCGAGTGAAGGTTCTTCCTTACTCAGACTGCTTATGGCGTCTTGCTCTGATATGTAGCACTGGGGGGCCGAGTAGTCTATTAGCCATTTTATTATGTTGTTGAACTGTAACATGGTGATGTATATGAAACATGTTTTATTCTGTTGCGTGGTGATTACGTGGACTGTTATGTCCTTGAACCGATGTTGTTGGGACTTCGTCCCTTTGACTGTAGTGCTATGTATCATACTGTTGTTTGTTAGATTGCGCTATTGATGTTTGTTGGTTTTTCATGAAGTGAATGTAGCACTCTCTTGCGAGTGATTTTCGAAAACTCTTATTTTAATTATTAAAAAGGTAGTTAATTAGAAGGGGGTGTTACATTTGGCGCCAGGCATCAACATAATTCAGCAACTTGGACGCACTTGGACACAAAACAGCACCCAAAATTGCACCTGGCAGCAACATGCGCTACACTGGCATCAAAATAGCACCTTGGCACACTCACACTGCACCTCGGCACACATACACTACCCTTCGTCACACCACACTGCACTTTGGCACACCACACTGCACCTCGGCACACCTACACTACCCTTCGTCGCACCACACTGCACTTTGGCACACCACACTGAACCTCGACACACCCACACTACCCTTCGTCACACCACATTTCGACACACACATCCTTCGACACAGCTACCTTTCGACACATCTACACTTCAACACATACACCTCGACACATCTACACGTCGACTCCCATATACTTCGACACATCTACTCGTCGATTCCCATATACTTCGACATACATACACTACACTTCAATACATCTACACCTCGACAACACTACCTCGCTATATATACACTATACCTCAACAACTACACTTCGGCTTATATACACTACACCTCGACCACTACACTTCATCATACATTCACTACACTTTAATACATCTACACTTCGACAATACTAGATTCGACATACCTACACTTCACTTCAATACATCCATACCTCGACAACTACACTTCGACTTATATACACTACACCTCGACCACTACACTTCAGCATACATTCACTACACTTTAATACATCTACACTTCGACAACACTAGATTCGACACACCTACACTTCACTTCAATACATCCATACCTCAACAACTACACTTCAGCATACATACACTACACATCGGTTACACTTCCTCAACTCACCATCACTCACCTCGGGTATACTACACCTTGACCACTACACTTCAACATACATTCACTACACTTTAATACATCTACACTTCGACAACACTAGATTCGACACACCTACACTTCACTTCAATACATCCATACCTCGACAACTACACTTCAGCATACATACACTACACCTCGGTTACACTTCCTCAATTCACCATCACTCACCTCGGGTACACTACCTCGGTTACACTTCCTCACTTAACCATCACTCACCTTGCCACACTTCCTCACTTCTCCATCACTCACCTCGGTTACACTACCTCGATTACACTTCCTCACTTAATTAACCATCACTAGCCTTGCCACACTTCCTCACTTCACCATCACTCACCTCGGTACTACACCTCGGCACATACATACTTTGACGCACACATACTATGACACACACCTACACTTCGTCACATCTACACTTACACTTCGTCACACACACACTTCGACCCTCACAAGCTACAACACACCTACCCTTCTCAGCACACATTAATACTTCACTTCGACATCGGCGCAACACTTCACTTCGAATGGCGCTCTAGGCACCTAACCCTCATCTTCCCTCTTATCTTTGACTCTCATACTATGATCAAACTTGAACCACAATTACTACAACACATATTCACTCGAAATTTACCCAACGCACATCAAAGTAACAACGAAGGTGACAACACCAAAAATGGCGCCCTTGCGCCTAGGGTTCCTTAAACCCATTTTCTTTTCTAGGTCTTTCATATGACCAATCATCAACAACACATACACACATCACAATTTCACCAAATTGACTCAACCACAACATCAATCACACAACCAACAACACAAACGACTCAATAATCATCCTAGAGTCTAACCCACACATAACACTCATCATATACTCTATTATAGGTGAAAGAGAGCCCCCTTACCTCAATAGATTGAAGAACAAGTACTCTCTCCACCAAGACTCCAAGATCCACCAACAAGCAAGCTCCTCTTCCTTGAACTTGAACTCTCCCCGCCAAGATCTTCTCTTCTTCCTCCTTAAGGCTATCGCACCTCTCTCTATCTCTACTCACTTTACTCTTTGACTTTTCTTTGCTTTGATTGCCAAATGAACTCTCACCATCGACACCTCAACTTATATCATGGATATGGGCTTAACTAATGGGTCATGGGCCCTTATTCTCACCTCCTCCATTACTCAAACACCTCCTAAATAAAATAAAACTTCCAAATTAATTATTTGACATAATAAAAGTTGTAAGCCTTAAATAACCCAGTTAAATACCTAATTGAATTAGTTTTGGGGCGTTACAACTCTCCCCCACTTAGAATATTTTCGTCCTCGAAAATCTCATCAATTATATGAACACACCAATTCCATCAATCTTATTCCTGCTCCCAACTATCAACAACGCCTTCTTGTATACTAAGTACTAGGACCTACACACCTCTCTACTCCCTTACCTTGTACCGAAACTCTATTCTCAAGGTTACCAAAGTCTCACTCGATTATCCAAACACTATTAATCTACCGTTAGGAAACTACACTATAGCATTTACTTAAAGTACTAATGCTCATCTCTTACGTCAATCTATATCCAAACTACGAACAATGCTCTCCCCATCTCTGCATTCCTATTCCTCGTACTGAATTCTAATCCTTTAATCACCAAAGTTACACACGACCACCCAGATCCTATATATGTACTTATTCGACTACCATACTCTTAATAACAATTATTCCACCTCAGGTTTCCTAGAAACCGCATTTCTAAACTCTTTCCCAAAAAGGCATGTTTTATCACTTTCCATGAACTTCAAACTCAAAGTGTCGATCCTTGTCTTTACATCTCCCTACTATCAACCCCCAACTCAAAGACACAAACATCCATCAGACACCTAATTATCTAAAAATCAAGAGTCAACCAAACTTGCACACACCACTCAATTAATCAAGTTAAAATTAATACATATCTAAAATTTATAGTAACCACGAGTTATTGTCGTCTCTTTCATTGGGGATGAGTTATTGGGGTGATCAGTCCCTCCTACTCACGCAACCAATTAGTTAAGGTCACAAAACTACGTCTTTTCAAATTTACACATACCACACTGAAAGACTTTTAACGCAGTCTAGAGTGCGAAGGCGTCGTCACGACTCCCACTCTTTTGACGTCGTTAAAACCCTTTTTAATCACACATATCTCAAAGATACAAACAACAGTTGCAAACAACCAAACAAAATCTACAACAAAGTCTCTGTCGGAGATCGACAAGGGACTCTGAGACACTACGACTGGACAACTTGGCCGGACAGACCGAACTGCTCTGATACCAACTTGTAACACCCCCTTTTCTCAATGGTAATTTAATTTAAAATCAGAGTTCAAAAATCGTTTTTCTTTTAAAAAATACATCCTCAAGGGAATTCTACGTTCACACCAAACTTCACTTTAATCTAGTCAACAATACTTTTCACTAATAAATATAATTGTGTGAAACATAGCACGACTTTAATGGGGCGAACCCTCAAAACACCGGTTCCTTAAGTAATTCATACATAACCAAGTTACAGTTCAACCACTTAAATTAAATACAACTAATAGACTACTCGTGCCCCCAGTGCTACGTATCAGAGCAAGACGCCACAACCAGACTGAGGAAGGAAGAACTTTCACTCGGGATCACCTGCACGTTGCCGACATAAGAAGCAACATAAAAAGCAGAAGGGTGAGTCTCTAACACATATAATAGTATGTATGATAAGCATCATGTTAGAGAAAGGCAACTAGAAACACCACTACCCAGTTAACAAACACACATCATCAAGTTATAACACATCAACTCCTAATCATCAAGAAACATCACCAATATGCATGAGTATATGCATGAATGCAACCCAACACAAAGGGTATAATGCATGTGGTACCATCGAGGCCGAAGCCTATATCCTTCACTGATATGAAGACCAAAGTCTACAATATCAAGGCCGAAGCCTATATCCGTCACTGATATGAAGACCGAAGTCTACAATATCGAGGCCGAAGCCTATAACCGTCCTTTAATGCATATGAGGCATGTGACTCCATGAACAATGCATCAACCACAAACAATCATACCATGTATGAATTCACACCGTCACTGGATTTACCTCCGTCATTTAATCCACCGTCGTTACACTGTCATTACACCGTCATTACACCGTCGTTACACCGTCATTACACCGTCATTTAATTCACCAAGACATCATCAATAGCTCTATGGCTAACATTAACACATCGGTCACTAGCTCTATGGCTAACATCAACACATCGGTCACTAGCTCTATGGCTAACATCAACACATCGGTCACTAGCTTTATGGCTAACATCAACACATCGGTCACTTCAACACCAAAAGTAGTGGACAAAACTGTCACTACAAGGACCAAACCGTCACATAAGGACTAAAGCTCATCACTCCTGTGGACTATACTGATCACATAGGCGCGCACGGGGGACGGCAAAAGCGGCGCCCTCATCGCTGCGACGACACTCTTCGACACCCACACTCTTCGACAACGCACACTTCGGCAACCTTGTGCAACACACCGCACACAGGCACAACACCTCTCCTCAAATGGCGCCTAACAGTGAACAAACAACAACGACAATGGTCAGCACACATTTGGCGCCAGGAATCAACATAATTCAGCAACTTGGACGCACTTGGGCACCAAACAGCACCCAAAATTGTACCTGGCAGCAACCTGCGCTACACTGGCATCAAAACAACACCTCAGCACACTCACACTGCACCTCGGCACACATACACTACCCTTCGTCACACCACATTGCACTTTAGCACACCACACTGCACCTCGGCACACCTACACTACCCTTCGTCTCACCACACTTCTTCACATCTACACGTCGACTCCTATATACTTCGACACATCTACTCGTCGACTCCCATATACTTCAACATACATACACTACACTTCAATACATCTACACCTCGACAACACTACCTCGCTATATATACACTATACCTCAACAACTACACTTCGGCTTATATACACTACACCTAGACCACTACACTTCAACATACATTCACTACACTTTAATACATCTACACTTCGACAATACTAGATTCGACATACCTACACTTCACTTCAATACATCCATACCTCGACAACTACACTTCGACTTATATACACTACACCTCGACCACTACACTTCAGCATACATTCACTACACTTTAATACATCTACACTTCGACAACACTAGATTCGACATACCTACACTTCACTTCAATACATTCATACCTCGACAACTACACTTCAGCATACATACACTACACCTCAGTTACACTTCCTCAATTCACCATCACTCACCTCGGTTACACTACCTCGGTTACACTTCCTCACTTAACCATCACTCACCTTGCCACACTTCCTCACTTCACCATCACTCACCTCGGTTACACTACCTCGGTTACACTTCCTCACTTAACCATCACTCACCTTGCCACACTTCCTCACTTCACCATCACTCACCTCGGCACATACATACTTTGAGGCACACATACTATGACGCACACCTACACTTCGTAACATCTACACTTACACTTCGTCACATCTCCACTTCGTCACACACACACTTCGACCCTCACAAGCTACAACGCACCTACCATTCTCAGCACACAATAATACTTCACTTCGACTTCGGCGCAACACTTCACTTCGAATGGCGCCCTAGGCACCTAACCCTCATCTTCCCTCTTATCTTTGACTCTCATACTATATATGATCAAACTTGAACCACAATTACTACAACACATATTCACTCGAAATTTACTCAACGCACATCAAAGTAACAAAGAAGGTGAAAGAGACTCAACCATTTTCTTAAACCCATTTTCTTTTCTAGGTCTTTCATATGACCAATCATCAACAACACATACACACATCACAATTTCACCAAATTGACTCAACCACAACATCAATCACACAACCAACAACACAAACGACTTAATAATCATCCTAGAGTCTAACCCACACATAACACTCATCATATACTCTATTATAGGTGAAAGAGAGCCCCCTTACCTCAATAGATTGAAGAACAAGTACTCTCTCCACCAAGACTCCAAGATCCACCACCAAGGAAGCTCCTCTTCCTTGAACTTGAACTTTCCCCGCCAAGATCTTCTCTTCTTCCTCCTTAAGGCTATCGCACATCTCTCTCTCTCTACTCACTTTACTCTTTGACTTTTCTTTGCTTTGATTGCCAAATGAACTCTCACCATCGACACCTCAACTTATATCATGGATATGGGCTTAACTAATGGGTCATGGGCGCTTATTCTCACCTCCTCCATTACTCAAACACCTCCTAAATAAAATAAAAATTCCAAATTAATTATTTGACTTAATAAAATGTTGTAAGCCTTAAATAACCCAATTAAATACCTAATTGAATTAGTTTTGGGGCGTTACAGAATTGGCCCGAGAGCTCAAAAAGAAGACCAAGCGCCCCGAACCGTAGGGCGCATTCCCCTCGGCAGCGACCCGAACAAGACCGTCAAAATAGGGGCCGACCTCAGTCCTCAGGTGAAGGAGGCCTTAATTGCTTGCCTCCAACGCAATGTCGATCTATTTGCTTGGTCCGCCTCGGAAATGCCTGACACCCCTCTTGAAGTGGCTTTTCACCACTTGGTTGTGAACCCAAACGCGAAGTACGTAGCTCAGCGCCGACGGGTCCAAAGCGAGGAAAAAGCAGAAGCGACATCAAAGCCAGTCGATGATATGATTTCAGTTGGGTTTGTCAAAGAAGTCAAATATACTACCTAGCTTTTCAACGTCGTTCTGGTAAAGAAGGCCAACGAAAAATGGAGAATGTACGTCGTCTAGACGGACCTCAACAAAGCTTGCCCGAAAGACGCCTTCCTAGTCCCGAGCATTGATAGATTGGTTGATAACGCCTTGGGTTTCCGACTACTTTCCTTCCTGGACGCTTACTCCGACTACAACCAGATAGCGATGAATCCAGCCGACCAGGAAAAAACAACTTTCATGACCGATCGGGGTAACTACTGTTAGAGAGTAATTCTTTTTGGCCTAAAAAACGTCGGCACCACCTACCAGCGCATGATGAATAAAGTCTTTTGGGATCAGATCGGGCGTGTTGTGGAGCTGTACGTGGACGACATGATCTTTAAGAGTAAAGGCGACGAAGCTCATATTGCCGATCTCTAAGAGATTTTTGTCGAGGCAAGAAAGAACAACTTCCGGTTCAATCCCGAGAAATGCACCTTCAGGGTCAGAGCAGGGAAGTTCCTCGGGTTTTTCCTGACAGAAAGAGGGATCGAAGCTAACCCGGACAAATGCCGGGCAGTAACCAACATCCGCCGCCTACCAACGACCAAGAAGGAGGTACAAAAATAGACAGGAAGGATCGCAACTCTGTCTAGGTTCGTTTCAAAGGCCGCCAACAGGTCTCTTCCGTTTTTCAAAGCTCTTAAGAAGGAAGTAGAATTCCAAAGGATAGAAAAGGTAGCTCTCGCATTGGTGATTGCAGCCAGAAGGTTAAGACCCTACTTTGTTGCACATCAGATTATGGTATGGACCGACCAACCCATTCGCCAGCTACCACATCGCCCGGACTTGGCGGGCAGGATGATTAAATGGGTCGTCGAGCTCTCCGAGTTTGGCATAAAGTACGAAGCTCGAACCTCACTCAAAGCCCAGTGTCCTTGCTGATTTTGTAGCCAAAATGACACCCACTTCTCTCCGCTCGGAGGTGTTGCTCTGGACTCTCCACGTTGACGGCTCCTCGAATTCGAATGGGAGTGGAGTTGGCCTGATCCTAGAAAATTCGAAGGGTCTAATGATAGAGGGTTCTTTGAGTTTCACTTTCACTACCTCCAACAACCAGGCCGAGTATGAGGCTTGCATCGCTGGATTGAAACTGGCATCTGACTTCGGCGCTAAAATCATCAAGTTGAACAGCGACTCCTTGCGAGTCGTTTCCCTAGTGAAAGAAGAGTTCGTCACGAAAGATACGGTCTTGCAGCGCTACTTAGGCCGAGTCCGGGAATTCCTCCAACAATTTGAAAGGGTAGAGTTGAAACATGTTTCGAGGTCTGAGAACGCTAGAGCAGACGTCTTGGCCAAGTTTGCAAGTACCAAGCCCTCAGGCGGCCTCCGAAGCATCATTCAGAAAAGCTTGACAAAACCCAGCGTAGATCTCTCCCCTATTTCCATGACCAACGTCAACATCATTACTGAGCGAGAAAGTTGGATCGAGCCGATAAAGGGCTACATTGAATCCGGGGCCGAGCCTTCCGACCCTAGGGCGGTAGCGGAAATCCGCAAGAGGGCCGCCTCTTTCACAGTAATAGACGGCAAACTCTTATGGCATGGTTTCTCGTCTCCGTTACTAAGGTGTGTAGAGGGCGAAGAGGCCGAGTACGTACTCAAGGAGATACACGAAGGAATTTGCAAACAGCACCTAAGGGTCGTGCACTGTCGAAGGAAGCCCTCTGCGCCGAATACTTTGGGCCGACTATGGTCCAAGATTCTACCGACCTAGTCAGAAGGTGCGAAACTTGCCAAAGATATGCCGACATGCATAATGCTCCCCCAATAGAATTGACGTCCTTATCGGCCCCATGGCCATTCTCTCAGTGGGGGATAGACATACTCGGACCATTTCCCGTGGCAAGAGGAGGAGTGATGTTTCTCATTGTCACCGTCGACTACTTCACTAAGTGGATTGAAGCCGAACCATTAGCCCAGATAACCGCTAAGAACTGCATCAAATTCATTAAAAAAAGAATATTCTGGCAAGGTTCGACATCCCCGCCATCATCATAACGGACAACGGGACCCAACTCGTAGACAGAGGGTCCACAATGCCTGACCGACTTAAACATCAAGCAACACTTCACTTCGGTCGAACACCGTCAAACCAACGGACAAGCCGAAGTTGCAAATCGGGTGATGCTGAAAGGACTCAAGAAGAGACTAAAGGGCGCCAAAGGCGCGTGGCCCGACAAACTCCCTTACGTCCTTTGGGCTTATCGTACTACATTGCATTCGACTACGGGAGAAACTCTTTTCCGACTCACTTACGGTATTGAGGCCGTCATCCCAGTCGAACTCGGGGAATCAACCTGGAGGACTCTCTACCCTCTTACCAAGGAGGAAATTAATAGGGCAATCAGAGAAGAGTTGGATACTGTCCAAGAGATTAGAGACCGGGCACAACTTGTCGAAGCCATCGTCAAAGCCCGGGTAGCACGACGATACAACCAACGCATCATCCCGAGGGAATTCAATGTCAGCGACCTAGTGCTCAGGAGAGCCAACATGGGGAACAAAAATGCCCGTGATGGGAAATTGGCGCCGAACTGGGAAGGTCTGTACCGAGTCATCTCAAAGACCGGAAAAGGCTCCTACCAACTCGAGACGCTTTCTAAAGATCAGATTCCAAGGACTTGGAATGCCACCAAACTAAGAATTTACTATAGCTGATTGAGAAAAACTATGATTGTATCAAAATGAATTCTCTTCCTCAATAAATCGATTTCTTAATTGAAAAACTATTTGTCTTCCTTATATTCAGGACAAAACTACGGCCCTCTCCCCTGACTCTGACACCGAGCTAGCCACTCGGCAGACGACGGGATAAGGTGAGGCCAGCAGAGAACGCCCTCCGCGGTCCCAGACTCGTACGTTCCATCGCGGAGCGCAGACGAGGCTCACAACGACTCAGTCCTCACCGACCCTAACGCTTCGCGTCGTCGGCCACACTTGGTTTGCCTTCGCGGTCACACCAGAGGCCGGGGGAAGAAGTCCAAAGGCGACTTCGACCCGTGCTCTAACTGGCACAGCCTTCTCACGTACTGAGTGTAACGCCCCAAATAATTTAATTATTTATTTAAATAAATTATTTAGGTATTATATTAGTATAATTATATTAAAATAAATACATGGTCTTTCATTTAAATCAGGGGGTGGTGTATAGTAATTAAGTAAGAGGTAAAAAGAGGCCAGTGACCCAAAAGCCCAATGATATAAGCACTAGGGTTAGAGCCAATTTCTCATTTAGAGAGCAAAAGAAAAAGAAAGAAAAAAAAGGAAGAGGGCGCAAGAGAGAGGGAGAACTGCGCAAGGAGAAAGAAGGAGAGGAGGAAGAAGGCTAGAGTTGCAATCTTCCAAGGCTAGGATTTGTGTTCATCTAAGGCTAAGGTAAGGGTGGGGTTCTTCCTTTATAATAGGTTATATGATGGGTGTTATGTGTGTCTCAGTCTGTGTTGCTGTTGTGTTTGCACGTGTCTCGATCTGTGTTACTGTTGTCTTTGCTGTGTCTCGATCTGTGTTGCTGTTGTCTTTGCCTTTGTCTCGATCTGTGTTACTGTTGTCTTTGCGCTGTGTCTCGATCTGTGTGTTGCACTGTTGTCTTTGCTGTGTCTCAGTCTGTGTTGCCTGTTGTGTTGCATGCTGTGTTGAGTTGTTGGGTTGCCATTGGGCGCCAATTCTGTGCTGCCACTTGAAAGGTGTTAGGATAATGTTTGATGGTTTGGTTTGAGGTGGGTGGATGAAGAAGTGATGAAGGGTGGGAACTGTTAGAATTTGGTTTTTGTGATGGAGAAGGTGTTTTTTTTCTGGAGGGGATGGTTTAGGTGAAGGTGTGGTGGAATAGGTTTTGGGTGGGTGGTGTTTGGAAAAATTTAATTAAAAAGGTTTAAATGAGGAAAAAGAGAAAACACACTGCCAATTAGCAGAGGTGACTGCCAAATATGCCATATTGACAATTGAAACTCCATTTTGACTTGTTGACCATGCTCTCAATGCTTTGAAGAACAGTCTTTGCGACACTGAATTCTGCATAATTGTGGCAAAGACAAACCACAGGACCACTTATTCATACCTGAAAAAACAAAAACACACAACACACAATTAGTCCTAAAAATCTGGGTTGCCTCCCAGTAGCGCTTAATTTATAGTCTTTAGCTAGACTTGACTTTCAAAACCCAAGTTAGGGTGGATAATAGGACAAGAAGAAAATGTCATCCTTCCGCTTTCTCTTTTTTGTCAGAAATCCCATGTATTTGGCATAGGGAAGCAAGTGTTCCCATGCTCCAATCAATAAGCATTTGGGATAGGAATTCCCCCTCTTTTGAAAAAATTGAAGCTCATTTTGCGGAGGACTCTTTTTTTCACTTACCAAGGGCTGAACCTTAATTGTCAAATGACTATTATCATACCTCAACCTTGGTTTTTCTTCCTTGTCACTATTTTTAAATTTTTCTTGTTCTACAACTACACAATCTTTTTGTTCAACTACTTCCAAATGACCACATTCAAGTTCACACTCTACACTCATTTGTTCCTTTTGCTCAACCACATATTCAATACAAATTTCTTCTTGTAGATGCTCCAAAATGGTCCTAATGTGAGCCTCTATATTCTTACATGAAGATTCAAAGTTGTCATGATAACTCTCTTCTTTTAGATCAATCACTTCTTCAATACAACTCTCCTCTTTTATATGCTCCATAATTGTCTTAAAGTGAGTATCCATATTCTTACATGATACTTGAAAGTTTTCACTATCCACTTTGATATCCCCAAGTGATTGAGCTACAAATTCTTGGAAGTTGGAGATGGTTTCATGGAATCCTTTAGTTTGAGCTTGACAACTTGGATCTTGCTCACACACAAAGTTTTCCATGCCACAATCAATATTTTGGGCTATCACCGGCATGAAACTTGTCTCATAATAGTCCCTTTCAAAGTTTTCACGCTCCACCTTCATAGATTCAATGGCTTGAGCTAAGAGTTCTTTTAAACTAGAGTTCTCCTCATGTAATCCCTCATTTTGAGCTTGAGAACATGACTCTTGCTCACACACAAAGTTTGATAGGGGTATGGAATTTAACTCAAAAAAACAACCCCTTTTATCTCTATTTCCATAACAATCATAGTTGAAACAATGTTGTTGAGCTTTCAATTCTTGCATAAAGTAAAAACTCCAATGGTCCATGGAATAAAGTGATTTTTTTTCTTTCACAAAACACTTAACACAAATTGCGACACTAAAAACAACAAAGAGAACACATTACAAACACAAAGCACAATACAAAATAGGGAAAAAAATTGCTCAAAAATTGAACACACACAAAACTAACAAAACTTACTAACTAAACAATAGAAATTAACTATCACAATCCCCGGCAACGACGCCAAAAACTTGTTGTGTGAAAACAATATGTGCAAGTATACACAATCGTAACAAGTAATAAAGAGTAAGTAGAGATCGTTCCCACAAAGATTGTTGAGTTCTTTTCTATATTTAATTAGCATGTAAGCTAGTGAGTAAAAGCAAAGTAAAATAACAAGTTGTAGAACCAAGTTTTATCAACAAACATTAAGTAAAATAAAGGATTAGTAGAAATTCAGAAAGAGAGTAAACTGGAATGCCTTTCACTATGCAATGTCATCATAATGTATTAATATGTTGTATCTAATGCTCCAGCATTAGGTGCTGCAGCAATTAGACGTTATTCTCTCGAATACTTCACACTAGGTTTCCTTGCAAGAGTTTATCTCTAAACCCTAAAGAAGTACCTCCTAGGCTGCTTGAGCACCGACAGTGTTCACCTTATGAGTTATGCCTTCCTATCTCTAGGGTTTAAGCAAGAAACATCAAGATCTCTCGTTAATGATCACTACCCATATTATTCTTTGAGATCAATTTATAAACCATCTCTGAATCTATAAATGGTACTTATATTAGGTGATCAATTCTAAAATAAGTTTGCAAATAGTATCACACAAAGGATAAAATGCTAAAACATCACATACATGCATTAAACACACTAAGACCTCATTACATAGCTACTAGCATCCCAACTCAGAGTATTTAGCTCATAATGAACAACAAACACAAGGAATAAAGCATAGATGCAAAATCTAAAGCCATAAAACCGAAATTACAAGGAAGAAATATACTAAGAAGAGGTAGACTAAAGTTTGGCTCCAAGAACACTGATAATGGAGGTACACACAGGCAAACAGCTCCCAAATCCACGAAAATCTTCAAGTAAGTCAGCTCCTGTATTGCTGCAGCATCACTCCCAGCACTGTTGTGCAGAATTTCTACATTTATTGTGAAAATGGAGCTTGGAACGAAAATGGAGAGAAAGGCTATCTCTAAACCTAGCCTCCTTTCTGAACCAGCCTCCCAAATGAGGAAGATGAGCCTCCTTTAATAGTACTAGGGTTTAGTGATCCAAGAAATATCCTTTGGAGGTTGCTTTTGTCATTACATGTGCCAATGAGCCCGCAAAAGGGAATATTCTGAGCATATGACAGCCTGGTGCCAGCAATAGGGCGTGTCCTTCCTTTTTTGACAGCTTGCCTCAACGTTTTCTCTCTCATCTTTCGCAAAAATGCAATGCTGCGGCAACTGATGCTGCATCAATAAAATACACACATAAAACCACAAAATGGGGCACCAAAGTGCCAAAATGTTACTTTAGAACTCCCAATAATTTAAGCTAAAAAGACATAAATAACTCTTATAAATAAGAGTTCTCAGTTGCCTGTTGTGTTGCATGCTGTGTTGCGTTGCTGGGTTGCCACTGTGCGCCAATTCTGTGCTTCCTGTGCTGTGTTGCCTTCTGTGTTGCCACAGGGCGCCATTTGTTGTGTCATGTTGCGCCCTGTGCATGCTGTGTTGCCTCTGGCGCCCGATTTCTTTGTGTTTTGTGCGCCTGCGTGTGGTGTGTTGCCACCAGCAGCGCCCAAGTTCTTTGTGTTTTGTGCGCCTGTGTGTGGTTGTGTTGCCAGCGCCACTCTCGTGTTTTGTGTGCCATGTGTGTGCTGTGTGTTGCGCTGGCGCCGATTCGTGTCTTGTGTTGCGCTTGATGTTGCCTTTTTGTCTTTGCTGCACTGTGTTGTGTTGCGGTGTTGCGGTGGGCACCGCCTATCTTTGTGTTGCCCCTAGTGTTGCCATTTTGGTGTGTCTGCCTTGTGTGTTGTCTTTTGTGTTCTTGCTTTGGCGCGATTTACATCTTGTGTTGCGCCCAGTGTTGCGTGTTTGTGCTGTCTTGTCCGGTGTGGTGTGTTGATATTGATGCTGTAAACCTTTTTGGTGCTGTTGGTGTTATTGGTGATGTTATAACTGGTGATGTGCCTATTATATTGGCTAAGGTGATGGGTCTATGACCATTTGTTGTTGTTGTGTCAATTACATGACTATGATTGGTGACTGATTCCGGTGCATTGTTCATGGTGTCGCATGCAATTCATATGCATTATTTGGTGATATAAGGCTTCAGCCTTCGAGCTATAGGTTATGATGATGGTGCTCAAACTTGGTGATGATGCCCATAGTGACTAAAATTATTGGTGATGAATGGTACCACATGCATATGCCCGTTGGTGAAGCTTTAAATTCGGGAGGTTGTAAAGCTTTAAATTTTCGAGGACGAAAATATTCTAAGTGGCGGAGAGTTGTAACGCCCCAAATAATTTAATTATTTATTTAAATAAATTATTTAGGTATTATATTAGTATAATTATATTAAAATAAATACATGGTCTTTCATTTAAATCAGGGGGTGGTGTATAGTAATTAAGTAAGAGGTAAAAAGAGGCCCGTGACCCAAAAGCCCAATGATATAAGCACTAGGGTTAGAGCCAATTGCTCATTTAGAGAGCAAAAGAAAAAGAAAGAAAGAATAATGGATAAGTAGAATATTAATAAATAAGTGGAATATGAAATATGTTGAATATTAATAGATAAGTGGAATATGAAAGGTTGGCACTTATTTCATATGATATGAAAGGCCAATAGTTAAATCAATAGAATATTAAAGGCCAACATCTCTTGTATAAATAGAACCTTGTACTCACTTCCAATCTATGAAAAACAGAATATGAAATTCTCTGAATTAGAGTTAGTTAGAACTCTCTAAATCTATCATGGTATCAGTAAGCCAGAAACGACTTCCATCTCGCCACCACCGTGGCCGTCGTTCCTGATCGTCTTCTTCGATTTCGCAATCATCTTCAACCTTTCTTCTACTTTTTCATCAATGGTGTCGTCATCTACGAATCTGCCGTCACTCAAACCGTTCAAATCTTTTCAATATCAAGTTTCAGAGAAGTTAACCGGTGATAATCTTCCTCTCTGGCTCCAACAGGTGGAACCGGTTCTGCGTGCGCATAAACTTCATCGTTTTTGCGTTTCTCCAGAAGTTCCGACGCGTTACTTTGATCGATCTCGATCGTCTTGCGACATTGAGAATCATGCATATGTTGAATGGGAAGCTGCAGGATCGATTCTTTCGCTTGCGTGGCTTTAGTCCTCATTATCACCTTCAATTCTCGCCAAGGTAATCGGATGTAAGCTGCGCCCGGCTTTGGGAAAAAATTCATCGGCGATTCGCGCGCAAAGACAAAAGCGCAAGCCACGGCGACCGTGCGTGAATTGCATAACACGAAGAAAGGTGAAGCGTTCCATAATCGAATTCTTCGCGCGCGCCTAAAAGCGATTGCGATGCATTACTCTCTATTGGCGAGACTATTTCTTTGCAAGAACAGTATGATGTTGTTCTTCAAGGCTTGCCTGTAGAATATGAATCTATTACTACCCTTTTGTCCACAAAATCTGAGTGGTTTGAATTTGAGGAACTTGAGGCACTATTACTTGCACATGAGAGTAGAATTGCCAAGCAAACTGATGTTGCTACTGCTGTTGCTTCCTTGAATCAGTCACAGGCAATTTCTAAGACTGAATCTCAGCCTAAATCTATTGATAATGTAACACCCCAAAATTAATTAGATGAGTATTTAACTAATTTAATTAGGTGTTTATTTAATTAATTTAATTAAGTGAGTATTTTAGTTGTGTATATTAAAATAAATATGGGGTGAGTAATTAATTTAAGGTGGGGTGTAGTAAATAAATGGAGAGTATTTTATTTAATTTGGGAGGATGTGTGAAGTACTTAAGGGATGTAAATAAGGGGCCCAAGCCCACTAAATTGGCCCAAATCCATGACATAACTAGGATAAGGGTTTCCATCCTCATTAGAAAGAAAGAAAAAAAAAGAAGAAATTTGAGAGAGGAGAAAGAGGAAGGGCTGACGGCATGGAGAGGAAGGGAAAGGAGGAAGCTTTTCTTGAGTGTTGATTGGGGAGAGGAGGGTTCGGTTTTCCAGCTGCAAAAGAGGGTGGAAATACTTCACTTGGTTGATTTTTGGTGTTGTGTTGAAGCTTTAGCTTATTCAAGGTTAGGGACTCTCATTTGCATCTATAATAGTTTGTAAGATATGTGTTATGTGTGGAATAGCACTAGGATGGTTTGTTTGTGTGAATTTTGTGTTAATCATATGTTGTTGTTGTATTTGATGATTAATTTGATGCTACCATGATACTTGATGTTGGGAATAAGTGTGTTGTGAAATGTGCATGCTATGTGTTTGATAAAATGCTTCAATGTGATGAAATATGAGAATATGTTTATTTAATGATGTTGATTAAATGCCTAAGTGTTGTGGAAATTAAATTGATGCTCATGTATTTGTTGGATTGAATGGTGTTTAAGTGTTGTGGAATTTATTGGGGGTTGATGATGAGTCTTACTTGTTTATGGTTTTTGTGTGTTTTCTGGGCACTGTTTCGGTTTTCTCAAACTGGTACTGTTTGGTTGATCCAAAAGTTATGTGGCTAATTGTTTTTGAAAATAGACTTAAGGCCGGTCGTTTTGGCACTGGTTTCGTTAAATTCGGAGTTGTGTAGCTCCAGTTATGAGTCTCTAAAGTTAGGTCAAATTTTTGGAGTCAAACTGGGGGTAGGTTCAGTTTTTGCAGGTTTTGTGTGCTCAATTGAACTCCGTTTTGAGTGATTCTTATTTCATTGAAAAATAGACTTAATTCTCTACGAAATAGGCACAGATTTCACTGAATTTCATTAATAAATGACAAAGCAAATTTGGTTGCAAGTTGGGTAAAGCGTTCTGTCCGATTTTGGTACCTCAGCGTAGTGTTTTGAAAAACTGTACCAACTGGACACTGATTTTGAGAAACTAAAATCATAGGTAGAAACTACACTCAGAGGGCTTTCCAATGAGTGGTCTTTTGTAATTTTTGGATGTCGTTTGCTATTATAATTAAATCGCCGAAGTAGGAGTACTGCTGTAGGAATCCAGCACTTGTTGCCAATGTTACCCAAAGTGTCAAAATAGTTCCTAAGTACCAAATTAATTCATAATGAGTCAAAATAATCCTTAGGTACTAAATTAATATTTGGTGTGTCAAAATGGTCCTTAGGTGTGGAAAAGGTCCTTATGAGGTGGTTGGGTCCATGGGTGAGATTTAATTTAATAAATAAGTTGTGGTGGTGAGGTGATAACAAAGAGGTGATGCGGGCTTCGGCCAAAAGCGGTGGGTGCCCGACGGGGCTATTGAGGTGATGATGGATCCACATGCATATTGCATACATGCATATACTCATACATTCGTAGAATTCTTGTCGATGCTTAATTAATTCATTATTGTTGCTTGTTGGTATTCTAATTGAATGATAAATGCCTTGATTACTATGGATTGTTGTTGCTAGATGCTTTCCTAATATAATGCTTATCTTATTTATTATTATTTATGTAAAGAGACTCACCCTAGCATTTTTTATGTTGCCTGCTCTCGTGGCGACAAACAGGTGATTCTGAGTGAAGGTGCCATGCCTTCTTGAGTCTTCAAGTCAGCTCTGATTAGTGACACCCGGGGATGGGGTTTAGTATCATTATTTTATGTTATGTATTAAACTGATTTAGACTATGTATTGAGTATGTTGAACTCAGTTTTATTTCCGCTGTCCTTGTGACTGTCCTCTGGATTATTGTAAACACTAAACCAGGTTTTGAGGGTTTCAACCCATGTGGCTATGTTATGTATTTCACGCACTAGATGCGTTTGGATTTTTAATACTCTTCCATGATGTTTTTATTAAATGTAGCACTCCCGTTGAGGTGCGTGGAAATTTTTTTGAAAACTCTGATTTTTATTTAAGTTAATTAGCCAATATAGAATGTGGTGTTACAGATAACACTGCTGTTACTGCTGATACTATACCACAGGCTCAATTCACTGCATCTAGAGGTAATTTTCGTGGTGGTAGAGGTGGCGATTTGGTAGTGGTGGTCGTGGGCGTGGTCGCAACAATGTCCAATGTCAAGTTTGCTCTAGGTTTGGCCCACGAGTGCTTACATTTGCTATCACGGATACACACCTCGCTTTCTTCGCTCCCGCAATGGTCCCTAATTTTGGCAATCCCTATCAATATGTGCGCCCGGCTATGTTCCTCCTACAACTAATACTACCGCATGCAGCGGTATCCTAGTCTTCGCCGCAAAGCACCACCCCATCGCTCACGCTACTATGTGGCCTCAAAGAAGTCGTGGTGCCTCAATAGGCTCTCTTTCAACCAATGGTTCCTCAAGCATTTCTTTGTTCAAGCCTGCTCAGACATTTCACGCTAGCAACTCGATTGGTGACTGTTTGTTTCTCACCATATGTCGGTATACCTCCTAACCCCGCCATCTTGCTACTACACTCTCTGGTCAGGATCATGTCTTCCTTGGTAATGGACAAGGTTTGAAGATTCACTCTATTAGCTCTGAATCCGTCCCTTCCCCTTTTGATCCCAAACGTACCCTCCATTTTAAAAATATTTTATATGTTCCCCAACTAACCAAAAATTTACTTAGCATTAAACGTTTCAATACTGATAACAATGCCTTTTTCCAATTTCACCCCTCTCATTGGTTTGCTAAATCCCAGGATTATGGAGCAACTCTTCTTTGTGGCAAAGGCGCCTCTGATGGACTCTACCATATCCCAGGACCTTCCTCTGCAGTAGCAACTCCTCTTGTCAAGTCAATCATTCCTCCAGTCATACCTCAAGCCAATGATTCTGTTTCTGCTCCTATACACATATCCTCCACTAGTACTCTTTGGCATTACCGTTTAGGTCATCCAAACATTCATGTTCTAAATAGTGTGCTCTCTATGTGTAACAAACCTATTATCAATAAAAATAAGATTGACTTTTGTGTTGCTTGTTGCGTGGGTAAACATCACAAATTGCCCTCTCAACCCTCTACTACTGTGTACTCTCATCCCCTTGAGTTAATATTCTGTGATCTATGGGGGCCTGCACCTATGGTGTCCTCCATGGGTTACAAATATTATATCTCCTTTGTAGATGCCTTTAGCCGTTATACCTGGATTTATTTTCTTAAAGTCAAATCTGATGCTCTTTCTATCTTCACACAGTTTCAAAAACTTGTTGAAAACCAATTTAATTGTAAGATAAAAGCTGTCCAATCTGATTGGGGGAGAATTTCGCCCTTTCAGTCAATATCTTGCTTCTATAGGAGTGGTCCATCGTCTAATTTGCCCTCACACTCACCATCAAAATGGAGTAATAGAGAGAAAACATAGACACATTGTTGACATGGGTCTCTCTCTATTATCGCAAGCCTCCTTGCCTCTATCCTTTTGGGATCACTCTTTCCATACCTCTGTTTACCTTATAAATAGGCTTCCATCTCCTCACCAAAAACATTCCATTCCTTATACTACCCTTTATCAAAAACCTCCTGATTTTAGCTTTCTTAAGGTCTTTGGTTGCTCTTGTTTTCCTTTACTTAGGCCCTATCACAATCAAAAGTTTCAATTCCGCTCTGCAGAGTGTATTTTCTTGGGATATTCAGCAAACCACAAGGGTTACAAGTGCCTTGATGCCACGGGAAGGTTGTTTGTCTCCAAGGATGTTATATTCAATGAGAATGCTTTTCCCTATCCTAATCTATTCCCTACTAAACTTACAAAACAACCCGCCACAGCATGTACTTTGCAACCCTTAGGTGTTGTTCCCTTCAATATTGCTCAACCAACAACATTCCCTAATCCTCCAGCAACCTCTCCCTCTCCTAACCCACCTAACTCACCATATACTACATCTCTGCCCTCAACAGCCTCTTCCACTATAAATCCAGATTCCCCTGCACCCTCCATACCTTCTGCACCCCAGTCACCTGCTGCCCCTCTGCCACCTCTACCTACCAACACCCATCCTATGATCACTAGGTCCAAAAATGGCATTGTTCAGCACCGTATTCACCCTACACTTCTCTTAACCACAACTGAGCCTAATTCAGTGAATCAAGCTTTGTCCTGCCCCAAATGGAAACAAGCTATGCAGAGTGAGTATGATGCTCTAATACAAAATGGTACTTGGAGTCTTGTTCCACTTCCTACTGGTAGAAAAGCTGTGGGCAGCAAGTGGATTTTTCGGATCAAAGAGAATTCAGATGGTACCATTAATAAGTACAAAGCTAGATTGGTAGCTAAGGGATTCAACCAAAGAGAAGGCACAGATTATTCAAAAACATTTGCTCCTGTAATAAAGCCAATTACTGTCAGAATCATCTTAACTCTTGCTCTAACTCACAAGTGGTCTCTTAAACAAATCGACATTAACAATGCATTCTTGAATGGTTTTCTTGAGGAAGAGGTGTACATGTCTCAACCACAAGGATTTGAGATTGGTGACAAGTCCTTGGTATGCAAGTTGCATAAGGCTCTTTATGGTCTCAAACAAGCACCTAGGGCTTGGTATGAACGCCTCACTAAAACTCTAATTAGTTTTGGCTTTGTTGCTAGCAAATGTGATTCCTCTCTATTGGTTTATGCTCACAATGGCTGCTGCATATATACTCTTGTCTATGTTGATGATATCATCATCACTGGCTCTTCTTCTCTCTTCTTTGCAACTGTTATTGATGAGGCTCACTCTGTATTTGCTCTCAAAGCGGTTTGAGGCTCTTGATTATTTTCTTGGTATTGAGGTGAAAGCTACTTCTAATGGTTGTCTTCTTCTTACTCAAACAAAGTACCTCAAAGAAATACTATCTAGAGAGTGGCATGGACAATGCAAAGGAATATCTACACCACTTCCCGCCCGACTTAAACTCTCAAAAGATGGTGCTTGATTATATGGTGATCCATCCTCTATCGCTCTATAGTTGGAGCACTTCAATATGCTACCATTACTCGACCTGAAATTGGCTATGCTGTCAACAAAGCTTGCCAATTTACATCACACACTCCACTGACACTCATTGGGTTCTTTGTCAAGAGAATTCCGAGGTATCTAAAGGGGTCCTTAGATCTTGGTCTTGTTCTACGCCTGCTGCTTTGCCTCTTCCTTCTCTCTCTGCAGCCTATTGTGATGCGATTGGGCAAGTGATATTGATGATAGAAGGTCTACAAGTGGTGCTTGCATATATCTTGGGCCTAACCTAATATCATGGTGGTCTAAGAAACAAACACTTGTTGCTAAATCTAGTCTTTGAGGCGAGAATCTGAGAGAGTCTTGCACTTGCCGCCTCGAGAACTTTTATGGGTTCAATCCTTGCTACATGAAGTGAAAGTGCCTCATTCTACACTGTTATCTTCGTGATAACCAGAGTATTATTGCAATGAGTCATAATCCTATCTTGCACTCTAGAATTAAACATATGGAGCTGGACTTGTTCTTTGTAAGGGAGAAAGTTCTCAACAAAAGTCCGATTGTTTGCCATGTCCCAGTGAGAGGCTCGACTTGCAGATATTCTCACACAAACCCCTAGCAAAAGTCGCATTCTGCGATCTACGTGACAAGCTCAATGTTTCAAGTTTTGTTTGACTCTCCACTTGAGCTTGTGGGGGAGTAATGGATAAGTAGAATATTAATAGATAAGTGGAATATGAAATATGTTGAATATTAATAGATAAGTGGAATATGAAAGGTTGGCACTTATTTCATATGATATGAAAGGCCAATAGTTAAATCAATAGAATATTAAAGGTCAACATCTCTTGTATAAATAGAACCTTGTACTCACTTCCAATCTATGAAAAACAGAATATGAAATTCTCTAAATCTATCAAAGAAAAAAGGAAGAGGGCGCAAGAGAGAGGGAGAATGGCGCAAGGAGAAAGAAGGAGAGGAGGAAGAAGGCTAGAGTTGCAATCTTCCAAGGCTAGGATTTGTGTTCATCTAAGGCTAAGGTAAGGGTGGGGTTCTTCCTTTATAATAGGGTATATGATGGGTGTTATGTGGGAGAGTAGGATTATTGATTGAGTGTAGTGCCTACATGATGTTTGATGAAATGTTTTTCGTGGTATGTGCAATTTATTGGTGTTGAAATTGATATTTGTGGATTGTTTATTGTAAAAAGTCAAGAGAGAGAAAGAAAGGGGTGCTGGCGCTGCCTAGGGCGCCATCTGGGTGGGTTTCTGGCCCCTGGGTGCGCCACTATGTTGCATGTTGTGCTGCCAGTATCTCAGTCTGTGTTGCCTGTTGTGCTGCCTGTGTCTCAGTCTGTGTTGCCTATTGTGTTGCATGCTGTGTTGCGTTGTTGGGTTGCCACTGGGCGCCAATTCTGTGCTGCCTGTGTTGTGTTGCCACAGGGCGCCATTTGCTGTGTCATGTTGCGCCCTGTGCATGCTGTGTTGCCTCTGGCACCAGTTTGTTGTGTTTTGTGCGCCCTGTGTGGCTGTGTTGCCACTAGGCGCCGATTTGCTGTGTTTTGTGCGCCCTGTGTGGCTGTGTTGCCACTAGGCGCCAGGTTTATGTGTTTTGTGCGCCCCGTGTGGCTGTGTTGCCACTAGGCGCCAGTTTGTTGAGTTTTGTGCGCCCTGTGTGGCTCTGTTGCCACTAGGCGCCACTTTCTGTGTTTTGTGTGCCTTGTTTGTGCCTGTGTTGCCGTTGGGCGCGATTCTATCTTATTTTGCGCTTGATGTTGCATTTTGTCTTTGCGCTTCTGTGTTGTGTTGCGATGTTGCGGTGGCGCCGCCTTCTATCTTTATGTTGCACCCAGTGTTGCCCTTTTGGTGCGTCTTCCTGTGTTGTCTTCTTTGTGTTCTTGCTTTGGCGCCGATTTACATCTTGTGTTGCGCCCAGTGTTGCGTGTTTGTGTTGTATGGTCCGGTGTGGTGTGTTGATATTGATGCTGTAAACCTTTTTGGTGTTGTTGGTGTTATTGGTGATGTTATAACCGGTGATGTGCCTATTATATTGGCTAAGGTGATAGGTGATGGGTCAATGACCATTTGTTGTTGTTGGTGTTGTTGTGTCAATTACATGACTATGATTGGTGATTGTTTCCGGTGCATTGTTCATGGTGTCGCATGCAATTCATACGCATTATTTGGTGATATAAGGCTTCGGCCTTCGAGCTATAGGTGATGATGATGATGCAGATCAAACTTGGTGATGATGCCCATAGTGGCTAAAATTATTGGTGATGAATGGTACCACATGCATATGCCCGTTGCTGTGGGTTGCATCTCATGCATTTATTCATATCATTGGTGATGTTCCTTGGTGGTTGTATATTGATGTTGTTGTTGTATATTGATGTTGATGTTGTATCTTGATGTTATTGTTGTATATTGATGTTGTTGTTGTTGTATATCGACGTAGTTGTAAAGTGGTAGATATAATTGCTTATCATACATGCTATTATATTATGAGATATCTCACCCCTTCTGTTTGAATGTTAACCCTATGTTGGTAACGTGCAGGTGATAGCGAGTGAAGGTGTGTCTACTGTAACGCCCAGATAATTTAATTAATTATTTAATTAAATTATTTCGGTATTTTATGAGTATTGTCGTAGTAAAATATTAATATAGTGTTTTATTTAAATGAAGGGAGTAGTGCCCCGTAATTACGGAGTGGTAGGAAGAGGCCCAAGAGCCCAAGCCCAATGACTTAGGCTCCTAGGCGCTAGGGTTAGAGGGGAGCGCCTCAATTGGGAGAAAAAGAAAAGAAAAGAAAAGAAAGAAAGAAAGAAGAGAGTGCGAAGAGAGAAGAGGAATCGGCGATCAAGAGAGAGAAGAGGGAGAAGGAGTTTCGTTGCTGTGGTTTCTTTGGTGTTTTCGTAGAAAGATCATCGTCTTCGGCAAAACCTAAGGTAAGGGTGGGTTCTTGCTCTATAATAGGGTTTATGTGGGAGTTAGGTCCTAAGTTGTGATTTGATTATGTTTGATGTGCTATTTGATGATTTTGATTGTATTTGTGATGATTATAATTGGTTTTGGTGATTGATCATGATGAGGTTTACTTGCTTATGGTTTCTGTGCATTTCTGGACACTGTTTCGGTCTTTCTGAAACTGGTACTGTTTTGGTGATTGTTGAACTGCTTTATTGATGATGATTATGACTGTTTTTATTTCGCTGCGTGGTGATAGAGATTACCATTATGTAAACTAAATAGGTGTTTTGAGGGTTCGTCCCATTTATGATGTGTTACACATTATGTTTTGATTAATGAGCAAATTTATTACCGACTCTTGATGTTTATTGAAGTAAATGTAGCATCCCCTTGAGGGTGTCGTGAAAAATGATTTTTTTTAAAACTCTGATATGTTATTATAAATTTACCGGTTAGAAACGGGGTGTTACATTAGTGGTATCAGAGAGAGAAGCTGCCTACCTTTAAGGGCAGGTATGATCCCGATGGTGCTCTAGCTTGGTTGAAGGAGATGGAGAGGATCTTTCGTGTAATGGATTGCACTCCAGCATAGAAGGTCCATTATGGCACTCATATCTTTGCGAGAAATGTCGATGGTAGTGGTTAGAGGTTAGGCAGAGATTGGAGACTGCAAATGAAGAGGTCACTTGGGCTGTATTCAGCAGGGAGTTTCTGAGGAAGTATTTGCCGGAGGATGTCAGAGGTAAGAAGGAGATTGAGTTCCTTGAGTTAAAACAGGGAAATATGTGCGTGGATCGAGTATCTTTGCTAAGTTCTGAAATTAGCAAAGTTCTACCCGCACTACACTGATGCCACTGCTGAGTTTTCCAAGTGCATCAAGTTTGAGAATGGGTTGAGACCCAAGATTAAGAAGGAAATTGGTTACCAGAAGATCTGTGTGTTCTCTGATTTGATTGATAGTTACAGGATTTTTGAAGAAGACAGTAGTGCCCACTATAAGATTATGAAGGAGCAGAGGGGCAAATTTTAGAACCGTAGTAAGCCATATGAGGCTCCTGCTGGCAAGGGTAAATAGAGATCTGCTGATGGTAAGAGGACTAGTGGGGGAGATGCTCGTGCTAACATTGTGTGTTTTAAGTGTGGTAAACCTGGTCATAAGAGCAACGTGTGCCAGTTGGAGGCGAAGTTGTGTTTCCGTTGTGGTAAGGAGGGTCATTTGGCGGCTGAGTGTGAGCGTAAGGATATTCTCTATTTCAACTGTGGTGAAGGTGGGCACATTAGTTCTAAGTGTCTGAAGCCGAAGAAGGAAAGATTCAGTGGGAAAGTGTTCGCTCTGGCAGGTGAAGAGTCTACTGGGGATGATGGACTTATTAGAGGTATGTGCTTCATTAATGGTACTCCTCTAAGATCTATTGTTGATACTGGTGCTACTCATTGTTTTATTGCTGCTGAATGTTGTAAGAATTTGGGTCTTGCATTATCTGCTATGAATGGAGAGATGGTAGTCGACACTCCAGCTAAGGGGTCGATAACCACTTCTCTAGTGTGTTCTCAGTGTCCCTTGTTGATCTTCGATAGAGACTTTGTTGTGGATTTTGTTTGTTTGCCGTTGAGCGGGTTGGATGTGATTTTGGGTATGAACTGGTTAGAGCATAACCATGTTCATATTAATTGTAGTAACAAGTCGGTGAGTTTTGGGAGTGATGAGTCTGGTCTGTTATCCGCTAGTCAGTTGCGGAAGTTGATGAAGGAAGAAGTTCAGCTGTTTTCGCTAGGGGCTTCATTGTCTGTTGAGAATCAATCAATCATTGAAGGGTTGCAGGTGGTGTGTGAGTTTCCCGAAGTTTTCCCTGATGAGATTCCAAGTGTCCCGCCGGAGAGGGAAGTTGAATTTTCTATTGATCTTGTACCTGGTACCAGACCTGTTTCTATGGCACCATACAGGATGTCAGCATCAGAGTTGTCAGAGTTGAAGAAGCAACTAGAGGACCTGCTTGAGAAGACTTTTGTGAGGCCAAGTGTGTCGTGTAACGCCCCAAAAATAGTTCAATTATTTATTTAATTGGGTTATTTAAGGCTTACAACATTTTATTTTATTTATGAGGTGTTTGAGTAATGGAGGAGGTGTGATTAGAGGCCCATGATCCATTAGGAGACCCATATCCATGATATAAGTTAGGTGTCGATGATGAGAGAGTTCATTTGCAATCAAAGCAAAGGAAAGTCAAAGAGTAAAGTGAGTAGAGAGAGAGAGAGGTGCGAAAGCTTAAGGAAGAAGAAGAGAAGATAGTGGCGTGGAGAGTTCAAGTTCAAGGAAGAGGAGCTTGCTTGTTGGTGGATCTTGGAGTCTTGGTGGAGAGAGTACTTGTTCTTCAATCTATTGAGGTAAGGGGGCTCTCTTTCACCTATATTAGAGTATATGATGAGTGTTATGTGTGGGTTAGACTCTAGGATGATTTTTGAGTTGCTTTTGCTGTTAGTTGTGTGATTGATGTGGTGTTTTGCTTCAATTTGGTGAAATTGTGATGTGTGTATGTGTTATTGATGATTGGTCATGTGAAAGACCTAGGAAGGAATGGGATTTAAGGAACCCTAAGTGCAAGGACGTTATTGTTGGTGTTGGCACCTTCGTTGATTACTTTGAGGTGTGTTGGACAAATTTTGAATGAATATATGTTGTAGTAATTGTGGGTTAAGTTTGATCATAGTATGAGAATCAGAGAAAAGAGGGAAGATGAGGGTTAGGCGCCTAGGACGCCATTCGAAATGAAGTATTACTGTGTACCGAGAAGGGTACGTGCGTTGTAGGATGTGTGCGTCGAAGGTGTGCGCGTAGAAGGATATGTGTGTCGGAGTATGTGAGGGTCGAAATAAGTGTGTGACGAAGTGTCGCAGTGTTGTTGTACTACATGTATGTCAAAGCTAGTGAAACCGAGGTGAGTGATGGTGAAGTGAAGGAGTGTAACCGAGGTAGTATAACCGAGGTGAGTGATGGTGAAGTGAGGAAGTGTGGCAAGGTGAGTGATGGTTAAGTAAGGAAGTGTAACCGAGGTGAGTGATGGTGTAGTGTACGTATGCTGAAGTGTAGTGGTCGAGGTGTAGTGTATATAAGTCGGAATGTAGTTGTCGAGGTGTAGTGTATGTATGCTGAAGTGTAGTGGTCGAGGTGTAGCGTATGTATGACAAAGTGTGCGTTGTCGAAGAGTGTCGTCGTAGTGCAGGGCGCCAGTGTTGCTGCTCTGTGTGCGCCCTATGTGACTGTATAGTCCCTGGGAGTGATGGTTTAGCCCTTATGAGACGGTTTGGTCCTTGTAGTGACAGTTTAGTCCACTAGTTTTGTGTTGATATGTCCGGTGAGTTTGATATCAGTCATAGAGCCATTGATTGAGGTGTTGATGTTAGCCATATCGCTAGTGATCGATGTGTTGATGTTAGCCATAGAGCTATTGGCCGATGTAATGAAGTTAGCCATAGAGCTACTGACCGATGTAGTGATGTTAGCCATAGAGCTATTGATGATGTCTAGGTGAATTAGACGACAGTGAAATGAAGGTGTAATGACGGTTTAATGACGATGTAACGACGGTGGATTAATGACGAAGGTAAATCCAGTGACGGTGTTAATTCATACATGCTATGCTTGTTTGTGGTTGATGCATTGTTCATGGAGTCACATGCTTCATATGCATTAAAGGACGGAGACAGGTTTCGGCCTCGATATTGTAGACTTCGGTCTTCATATCATTAATGACGGAGACGCCCGAATGGAAAAATAATGACGGAGACGCCCGAATGGAAAAATAATGACGGAGACGGTACCATTAAGCCGGAGTCGGTACCACATGCATTGTACCATTAAGCTGGAGACGGTACCACATGCATTATACCCTTGGTGTTGGGTTGCATTCATGCATTGTACCATTAAGCCGGAGACGGTACCACATGCATTATACCCTTGGTGTTGGGTTGCATTCATGCATTGTACCATTAAGCCGGAGACGGTACCACATGCATTGTACCATTAAGCCGGAGACGGTACCACATGCATTATACCCTTGGTGTTGGGTTGCATTCATGCATTGTACCATTAAGCCGGTGACGGTACCACATACATTGTACCATTTAGCCGGAGACGGTACCACATGCATTATACCCTTGGTGTTGGGTTGCATTCATGCATATACTCATGCGATTGGTGATGTTTCTTGTTGATTATGAGTTGATGTGTTATAACTTGATGAGGTGTGTTTGTTGATTGAGCCGTGGTGTTTCTAGTTGTTTTTCTCTAACATGATGTTTATCATACATCCTATTATATGTGTTAAAGACTCACCCTTCTGCTTTTTATGTTGCTTCTTATGTCGGCAACATGCAGGTGATCCCGAGTGAAGGTTCTTCCTTCCTCAGTCTGGTTGTGGCGTCTTGCTCTGATACGTAGCACAGGGGGGACGAGTAGTTATTAGTCGTTTTAATTTAAGTTGTTGAACTATAACTTGGTGATGTATGACTTACTTAAGGAACCCGTGTTTTGAGGGTTCGCCCCATTTAAGTCGTGCTATGTATCACGCAATTATATTTATTAGTGAAAAGTATTGTTGACTAGATTAAAGTGATGTTTTGGAGAACGTAGCATTCCCTTGAGGATGTATTTTTAAAAGAAAAATGATTTTTGAACTCTAAGTTTAAATTAAATTACCGTTGAGAAAAGGGGGTGTTACATGTCGCCGTGGGGAGCTCCTGTGCTGTTGGTTAAGAAGAAGGATGGGAGTATGAGGTTATGTGTGGATTACCGTCAGTTGAACAAGGTAACCATTAAGAATAAGTATCCGCTTCCGAGGATTGACGATTTGATGGATCAGTTGGTGGGTGCTAAAGTGTTTAGTAAGATTGATTTGAGGTCGGGTTATCATCAGATTAAGGTAAAGGATGAAGATATACAGAAGATTTATGGCCATTATGAGTATTCTGTGATGCCTTTTGGTGTCACCAACGCGCCGGGAGTATTTATGGAGTACCTGAATCGTATTTTCCATACTTATTTGGATCGGTTCTTGGTGGTGTTTATTGATGATATTCTGGTTTACTCTAAGACAGAAGAAGAGCATGCAGAGCATTTGAGGCTAGTGCTAGAAGTGTTGAAAGAGAAGAAGTTGTATGCAAAACTGTCTAAGTGTGAGTTCTGGCTGGACAAGTGAGTTTCCTTGGTCATGTTATTTCTGGTAGTGGTATTGTTGTGGATCCAGCCAAGGTAGATGCTGTGTTGCAATGGGAGAGTCCAAAGTCGGCTACTGAGATTAGAAGCTTTTTGGGGTTGGCTGGTTATTATAGAAGGTTCATTGAAGGTTTTTCTAATTAGCCCTTCTATTGACTCAGTTGACTTGTAAGGGAAAAGCTTTTGTTTGGGATGCTCGATGTGAAGAGAGCTTCAATGAATTGAAGAAGAGATTGACAACGTCTCCTATTTTGACATTTCCGTTCAGGACAAATCTTTTGTGGTGTACTGTGATGCTTCCAAGATGGGTTTGGGAGGTGTGCTTATGCAGGATGGTAAGGTAGTTGCTTATGCGTCTAGACAGTTGAGGACCCATGAGAAGAACTACCTACGCATGATTTAGAGCTAGCGGCAATTGTTTTTGTGCTGAAGATTTGGAGGCACTATCTTTATGGTACTAGATTTGAGGTGTTTAGTGACCATAAGAGTTTGAAGTACTTGTTTGATCAGAAAGAGTTGAATATGAGGCAGCGAAGGTGGTTAGAATTGTTGAAGGATTATGATTTCGGCTTGAACTATCACCCAGGCAAAGCTAATGTCGTGGCTGATGCTTTAAGTCGAAAGACCTTGCATATGTCGGCAATGATGATTAAGGAGTTGGAGTTGATTGAGCAGTTCAGGGATATGTGTTTGGTTTGTGAAGTAACACCGCAAAGTGTTAGATTGGGAATGCTGAAGATTGGCAATGACTTTTTGGTTAGTATCAGAGAAGCCCGGAAGTCGGATGTCAAGCTGGTAGATTTGATGGTTGTGAATGACCAATCCGAGAGTGGAGATTTCAGGTTAGATTCCCAAGGTGTGTTGAGATTCCGGGATAGAATTTGCATCCCTGATGATGCGGATATGAAGAGGGTGATTCTTGAGGAGAGTCACAGAAGTAAGTTGAGTATTTATCTGGGGCTACAAAGATGTATCAAGATTTGAAGAAGTTGTTTTGGTGGTCGGGGATGAAGCGGGATGTGGCACAGTTTGTGTATGCATGTTTGACTTGCCAGAAGTCAAAGGTTGAGCATCAGAAACCTGCAAGGTTGATGCAACCGTTGGAGATTCTAGAGTGGAAATGGGACATCATTGCTATGGACTTTGTGACGGGATTGCCTCATACTGCGAAAGGGTATGATGCAATCTGGGTGATTGTTGATAGGTTAACAAAATCATCTCACTTTGTTCCTATTAACATCACGTATCCAGTGCCTAGGTTGGCGGAAATTTATATCCGGGAAGTTGTGAAGCTTCGCGGAGTTCCTATGAGTATTGTTTCAGATAGAGATCCGAGGTTCACTTCAGATTTCTGGAAGAGTTTGCAGGAGAAGTTGGGATCCAAATTGAGGTTGAGTTCGGCGTATCACCCTCAGACGGATGGTCAGTCAGAGAGCACTATTCAGTCATTAGAGGATCTGTTGAGAGCTTGTGTTTTGGAACAAGGGGGTTCATGGGATTCCTACCTTCCATTGGTAGAGTTCACATACAACAACAGTTACCATTCTAGTATTGGGATGGCACCTTTTGAAGCATTGTATGGCCGGAAGTGTAGAACCCCGTTGTGTTGGTATGAATCTGGGGAGAGTGTGGTGCTTGGACCTGAGACTGTTCGCGAGACAACTGTGAAGGTGAAGTTTATCCATGAAAAGATGAAAGCGTCGCAGAGTCGACAAAAGAGTTACCATGATAATTGGAGAAAGGATTTGGAGTTCCAAGCGGGTGAGCCTGTATTTTTGAGAGTCACTCCGGTGACCGGTGTTGGTCGTGCTTTGAAGTCAAAGAAGCTCACTCCTCGTTTCATTGGTCCGTATCAGATTTCAGAGAAAGTTGGGAATGTTGCCTATAGAGTGGCTTTGCCGCCTAACCTTTCAAATTTGCATGACGTGTTTTATGTGTCACAACTTCGGAAGTACATCTCAGATCCATTTCATGTGATTCACATGGACGATGTGGAGGTACGGGATAATCTCACGGTGGAGACGATGCCTGTACGGATTGAGGATCATGAGGTGAAAGTTCTAAGAGGCAAGGAGATCGCATTAGTGAAAGTGGTTTGGTTGGAGTGCTTTGGAGAGAGCATGGCGTGGGAGGCTGGAGAGCAAGATGCGGGAGTCCTATCCCATTTGTTTGAATCGGGGTAAATTTCGAGGACGAAATATTCTAAGTGGGGGAGAGTTGTAACGCCCAGATAATTTAATTAATTATTTAATTAAATTATTTCGGTATTTTATGAGTATTGTCGTATTAAAATATTAATATAGTGTTTTATTTAAATGAAGGGAGTAGTGCCCAGTAATTACGGAGTGGTAGGAAGAGTCCCAAGAGCCCAAGCCCAATGACTTAGTCTCCTGGGCGCTAGGGTTAGAGGGGAGCGCCTCAATTGGGAGAAAAAGAAAAGAAAAGAAAGAAAGAACGAAGAGAGTGCGAAGAGAGAAGAGGAATCAGCGATCAAGAGAGAGAAGAGGGAGAAGGAGTTTCGTTGTTATGGTTTCTTTGGTGTTTTCGTAGAAAGATCATTGTCTTTGGCAAAACCTAAGGTGGGTGGGTTCTTGCTCTATAATAGGGTTTATGATGGGGTTTATGTGGGAGTTAGGTCCTAGGTTGTGATTTGATTATGTTTGATGTGCTATTTGATGATTTTGATTGTATTTGTGATGATTATAATTGGTTTTGGTGATTGATCATGATGAGTTTTACTTGCTTATGGTTTCTGTGCGTTTCTGGACACTGTTTCGGTCTTTCTGAAACTGGTACTGTTTGGTTGATCCAAAAATTATGTGGCTGATTGTTTTTGAAAATAGACTTAAGGCCGGTTGTTTTGGCACTGGTTTCGTTCAATTTGGAGTTGTGTAGCTCAAGTTAGGAGTCTTCAAAGTTAGGTCAAATTTCTGGAATCAAACTGTGAGTAGGTTCGGTTTTTGCAGGTTTTGTGTTCTCAATTGAACTCCGTTTTAAATGATTCTTGTTTCATTGAAAAGTAGACTTAATTCTCTACGAAATAGCCACCGGTTTCACGAAATTTCATTAAGAAATGAGAAAGAAAATTTGGTTAAAAGTTGGGTAAAGAGTTCTGTCCGATTTTGGTACCTTAGTGTAGTGTTTTGAAACACTGTACAATGGTTAATTATTTTGAAAAACGATAATCATAGGTAGAAACTATAGTCAGAGAGCTTTCCAATGAGTGGTCTTTTGTTGAAATCCGATGTCGTTTGCTATTTAATTAATTCGCCGAAGTAGGTGCACTGCTATAGGAATTCAGCACTTGTCTTTGTATTCGCACGTGGCGCTTTGTGTTGCGTTATGTGTCTAAAACTGTGTTGCGTTTTGTGTCTGAAACTGTGTTGCGCCAGGGCGCCATGTTGCTGCCCTGTGTGCGCCTTGTGTGGCTGTGTTGCCACTAGGCGCCAGTTTTGTGCCTGTTTGGCGCCCTGTGTGGCTGTGTTGCCACTGGGCACCAGTTTGGGTCTTTGACCATTTTATTGTTGATGTTGTTGATGATGATAGATCTAATGACCAAATTATGATGATGATGCTGATGATGATGATGATGGGTCTATGACCTTTTATTTGATGTTAGTGTTGATGTTATTGTGTCCCTTAGATGGCTATGAATGTTGATTGTCCATGGTGTTGCATGCATTACATGTGCATTATTCGAGTGATATAAGGCTTCGCCTTCGAGCTATAGATGATGATGATGCTCAAAAGCGACGATATGCCCGATTGGCAAATTTATTTGATGATGGTACCACATGCATATGCCCGATGTGAGTTGCATTTCATGCATATATTCATATCATTGTGATATTTCCTTGGTAGTTATATATATGGATGTGGTAATTATATATGTATTGATGTGGTTGTGTAGTAGTTGATGTAGTGTCGTACTCTAGTATATTCTCTATCATTTATGCTATTATATTGTTAGAGACTCACCCATTCTGTTTGAATGTTACCCCTATGTTGGTAACGTGCAGATAACCATATGTGAAGGCTTGACTTCCTTCATATTTTGAGTCGGTCGTCGCTCTGATACGTAGAACTCAGAGGAGGGGAACAAACACTAGTTATTAGTTGATTTTGCTATTGATTGTTGAACTGTTTTATTGATGATGATTATGACTGTTTTTATTCCGTTGCATGGTGATAGAGATTACCATTATGTAAACTAAACAGGTGTTTTGAGGGTTCGTCCCATTTATGATGTGTTATGTAACATCCCAGACTACTTCTAGAACCGTTGACTGCCCCCACGAACCAACACGAGTCTTTTCAGCATGCTTTGTCCTCACTTGCATGTTTTTCGTAAAACTTCCCAGAAGGTCACCCATCCCACCACTACTCCAAGCCAAGCACGCTTAACTATGGAGTTCTTATGGGATGGACTCCCGAAAAGAAGATGCATCTTGTTGGTATAGGTAGTCCAAATCAACTCTTTTAAGCCTTCCTTCAACTGTACAGTCCCATACCTGCACAGCCTCAGGATCCCTCTCATTCTAATGCGTATTCGGTTCATTCACGCGCCCCTTCGCTTTGAAGCTGCCAGGAGCCGCTCTTTGCCATGCCACCTTTTTGGGCACCGGCGATGACTCCCCGCCCTCGTCGGCCCCGGGTGTCACATGTTACGCATTATGTTTTGATTAATGAGCAAATTTATTACGACTCGTGAAAAATGATATTTTTTAAAACTCTGATATCTTATTATAAATTTACCGGTTAGAAACGGGGTGTTACATCTACCTTCTCCAGTCGAGTCGGTGTCGTCGCTCTGATACGTAGCACTCAGGGGGGGGGGGAACACTAGTTTATTTGATTGTCTTTTAATTATTCTATTTGCTGAACTTTAAATTGATGATGTTATGGTTGTACTTTCCGCTGCGTAGTGACATTTAAATAGGTGTTTTGAGGGTTCGTCCTATTTATGACATGCTATGTATCATGCTATTTTATTTGGACAATCTATTATCGACTTGTGATGTTATATTGGCGTAAATGTAACATCCCTTGTGGGTGAAGCGAAAAATGATTTTTAAACTCTGATTTTGTGTTAAATTTAAACGGGTAGAATTGGGGTGTTACACTGAGGACTCCACGTCCGAATACACGACCGAAGGAAGAAGCTTTCAGCGTCTTCGGCCCACTCGATTCCGAGCTTAAATGCTCTGTCGAGACCTTGATTCCGAGCTTAAATGCTCTGTCAAGGGACAATTGACTCTGAGCTTCAATGCTCAGTCAATATTTACTTGATTCCGAGCTTAAATGCTCTGTCAAGCTTTTTCAGGTAAGCACCCACGCGGACTCGAACGAGCGTCGCTCCGGGTATCAGCAAAATTTGGATGCGACTTTCAAAGCCAAACATACTCACAGCTTCTGACCTGCTGATAGACAAGTCGAGGCCGACCTCTTCCCTCGCGCGTCCCTGACTTGGGGGGCCACTATTCCGACCTGGGCTAGAAGCCCCATCGAATATTTGGGCCTGACCCATTATTTCCCAAGAAGCTCGGTGTTCGATGCCTAGGCATTGGAGAAGCTCCTCGGCCAGAGATATGTAGCTATCTTGAGATCATTTATTTGTGCGGTGCTCGGAATCGAAGCTCCAGCTGCGGAGGTCTGAGCGTGCCCACGTCGGGTGGGGGGTACCTGCAAAATACTCTGACGCTCAAGTCAGTATGTATCCGAGGATATGCATGCGAGCAAGATAAGAGTGCAGAGAGAAGAGAGAGAGAGAGAGAGAGAGCTCCGGGGAAGAATGTGATAAATGAGTGGAGCGTAATGAGCGATGTGTACCGTGCTAGAGAGGTTGACCTCTATTTATAGAGAAGGGAGGCGTACCGTAGCCGTTGGATCATGTGAAAAGATCTTAGCCGTCGGCCTTGCTGAGGCGAAGAAGGACTGAATGGACCAAGGAATTGGGCCGGCCCAAAGCTCGCTGGGGTGCTGTAGCCCAGGTCGGAACACTCTGCCCATCAAACACCCCAGCTACAAACGCATCACCGCGCCACAGTTGAAGGACCGACGGTCTAGATCTACCGAGCAGATCCGACGGGCAGCACCGAGCGCCTTCGTCTATAAATAGAGCACCGACCTCCAATTCCAGGTACGCTCTCATTCTTGCACATTCCACCTATTCCTCTACTGACTTAGGCATCAGAGTGTCTATAGGTACACCCCCATCCGACGTGGGAAGGATTGCGACTCAGACCTCCGAGAACTATTCCCCTATTCCGAAGACAGCTGACGAGTCCTGAGAAGCGGAACTCTGCAAGCTCCTCGGATGAGGTAACTTCTCAGTTCAAAACCTAACAATTACATTATCACAACAACACAAGCAACACTATGATACGAGATCAAGGCAAGGAAAATTGTCACAATCGGCACATTTGAAGACAAAAGGATCAATTAATATAGATATCGCTAAACTCACTAACCAAATAATAACAAAACTAAAAAATAACAAGGAAGTAGAAGCCATGCAATCACAACAATCATGTTTCTAAGTCGTACAAACACAATGGTTATTAAGAATTAATGCATATATGTGTCAACATGGAATAATATAGCACGCTAAAAAACAGTTCAAAGAAAACACAAACTTTTTCTTTTGGTTCTAAAGATGTAACTGGCATGTAATTTATTAAGTTTCGTAGAAGAGAATATTAGAAATATGGTTGCTTAGGAGGTGTTACATTCTCTTAGGGGTTAATTAGTAATTTGGTAGTTAGTTAGTAATTCCTATAGCTCTATATATAGAGCATTTTGTACCCACATTTACTATCTTTTTTCAATATGATTTCTTATGAAGAGTATCTACCTCTTTTACCTCATGAGTACACCTATGCTCAATTTCTATCTTATGATTTTGATCTATGGATGTATGATCCTATGATTCTTAACATGGTATCAGAGCGATACCCTAGAGATGAGGATTACGCTTCCGATTCTATTTGTGATTCTGATTCGGTCACTAGTGAAGACTATGATTCTGATTTCCACGATACACAATGTGTTGTTCCACGGTGGTTATTCTTGGATCAAGAATTAGAAGAAGATTCTTTGTTGCTCCGAAAAGAAAGAAGCCATCTCGAGATTGTTTTCGGTAGTCTCGGTAAGGATTCAGATCTTAAAACAATTTCTGTTGCTCCACTAATTTCAATTGAACCAGAATTTGATGGATTCACCATCAAGATTGGAGAAATTTCTTGTTATCTTACTTCCGTCAAACAGAGCAATATTCATGGAGGATCTAGTGACGATGCATCAAAGCTTGTGGATCCTGAATCCAACACCACTGAGGAGAAAGAGCATCAAAGAGAGTTGAATTTTCATTCATACCTCCAAGAAAAATTCATACCGATGACGGAAGTTGAACAGAGTCCTAACAGCAACACGGCAGTGATTCCGGTTGCGAGCCATTTGGATACGATGTCGTTGTATGTCGACGATCTCAATCACGAATCCAATAACGATCTCAACCACGATTCCTTCAATCAGATAGGCCAAGCTTCTTCCATTAGTATTTGCGATGACGGATGCGAAATGGAGTTTTCGTGGATTAGAAATTCCTTCATTACTGGCGATGATCCCTTTCATTCTTCTTCCTTCGATCGAAGTTCTGCTGGTGATAACGGTTGTGCCATTTCGTTTACAAATCTTTCCGTTCTCAAAGAAATAGTGAAGGAAATGCATCTTGAAGATCCAATGACGCAAGGAAAAGGACACTGCACAACCTTGGAAGAGGAGGGAGGAAGATGTGTTACTATTTGCCGATCTGTTCTCTGGGATCACGAAACTTCTGTCTTATGCGAAGCCTTTCTCCACTGCGCCAATAGGTGTGCCGTGGAACCTGGTTTGCTCGCCGGAACCTCCGTGGGAGCTCCTCCGCGATGGACTTCAGCGTCCATATGACCCAGGCGACATGCGATTTCGAGAAGCTTCCCCTTCGTTTTTTTTTTGGGAGTTACGTTTAGGCTTCTGCTGTGTGTTCTTGGTTCAAGCTTTGGGCCAGAACCTTGGGCCATCTCACGTTAGGCCTTTTTTAGTTGGAGTTGGAGATGCTTTGCTCACTTCTACCCGTTGGGCCAGTGTTTATTCTCCAAAGAAGTTTTGGGCCAAAGAACAACCACCATAGCATATTTGGATTTGGATCAATTTCAAGTCATCAAGTCCATCTTGACCAAAAAAAAAAGTCATCAAGTCCATCATAATAACAAATCTGCTGCTAACGTAACTCCCAAAAAAAACCGAAGGGGAAGCTTCTCGAAATCGCATGTCGCCTGGGTCATATGGCCGCTGAAGTCCATCGCGGAGGAGCTCCCACGGCAGTGATTCCGGTTGCGAGCCATTTGGATACGATGTCGTTGTATGTCGACGATCTCAATCACGAATCTAATAACGATCTCAACCACGATTCCTTCAATCAGATAGGCCAAGCTTCTTCCATTAGTATTTTTGCGATGCGGATGCGAAATGGACTTTTCTCGTGGATTCCGAGAAATTCCTTCATTACGGCGATGATCCCTTTCATTCTTCTTCCTTCGATCGAAGTTCTGCTGGTGATAACGGTTGTGCCATTTCTTTTACAAATCTTTCCGTTCTCAAAGAAATAGTGAAGGAAATGCATCTTGAAGATCCAACGACGCAAGGAAAAGGACACTGCACAACCTTGGAAGAGGAGGGAGGAAGATGTGTTACTATTTGCCGATCTGTTCTCTGGGATCACGAAACTTCTGTCTTATGCGAAGCCTTTCTCCACTGCGCCAATAGGTGTGCCGTGGAACCTGGTTTGCTCGCCGGAACCTCCGTGGGAGCTCCTCCGCGATGGACTTCAGCGTCCATATGACCCAGGCGACATGCGATTTCGAGAAGCTTCCCCTTCGTTTTTTTTTGGGAGTTACGTTTAGGCTTCTGCTGTGTGTTCTTGGTTCAAGCTTTGGGCCAGAACCTTCGGCCATCTCACGTTAGGCCTTTTTTAGTTGGAGTTGGAGATGCTTTGCTCACTTCTACACGTTGGGCCAGTGTTTATTCTCCAAAGAAGTTTTGGGCCAAAGAACAACCACCATAGCATATTTGGATTTGGATCAATTTCAAGTCATCAAGTCCATCTTGACCAAAAAAAAAAGTCATCAAGTCCATCATAATAACAAATCTGCTGCTAACGTAACTCCCAAAAAAAAACGAAGGGGAAGCTTCTCGAAATCGCATTTTGCCTGGGTCATATGACCGCTGAAGTCCATCGCGGAGGAGCTCCCACGGCAGTGATTCCGGTTGCGAGCCATTTGGATACGATGTCGTTGTATGTCGACGATCTCAATCACGAATCTAATAACGATCTCAACCACGATTCCTTCAATCAGATAGGCCAAGCTTCTTCCATTAGTATTTTGCGATGACGGATGCGAAATGGAGTTTTCTCGTGGATTCCGAGAAATTCCTTCATTACGGCGATGATCCCTTTCATTCTTCTTCCTTCGATCGAAGTTCTGCTGGTGATAACGGTTGTGCCATTTCGTTTACAAATCTTTCCGTTCTCAAAGAAATAGTGAAGGAAATGCATCTTGAAGATCCAACGACGCAAGGAAAAGGACACTTCACATCCTTGGAAGAGGAGGGAGGAAGATGTGTTACTATTTGCCGATCTGTTCTCTGGGATCACGAAACTTCTGTCTTATGCGAAGCCTTTCTCCACTGCGCCAATAGGTGTGCCGTGGAACCTGGTTTGCTCGCCGGAACCTCCGTGGGAGCTCCTCCGCGATGGACTTCAGCGTCCATATGACCCAGGCGACATGCGATTTCGAGAAGCTTCCCCTTCATTTTTTTTTTGGGAGTTACGTTTAGGCTTCTGCTGTGTGTTCTTGGTTCAAGCTTTGGGCCAGAACCTTCGGCCATCTCACGTTAGGCCTTTTTTAGTTGGAGTTGGAGATGCTTTGCTCACTTCTACACGTTGGGCCAGTGTTTATTCTCCAAAGAAGTTTTGGGCCAAAGAACAACCACCATAGCATATTTGGATTTGGATCAATTTCAAGTCATCAAGTCCATCTTGACCAAAAAAAAAAGTCATCAAGTCCATCATAATAACAAATCTGCTGCTAACGTAACTCCCAAAAAAAAACGAAGGGGAAGCTTCTCGAAATCGCATTTTGCCTGGGTCATATGGCCGCTGAAGTCCATCGCGGAGGAGCTCCCACGGCAGTGATTCCGGTTGCGAGCCATTTGGATACGATGTCGTTGTATGTCGACGATCTCAATCACGAATCTAATAACGATCTCAACCACGATTCCTTCAATCAGATAGGCCAAGCTTCTTCCATTAGTATTTGCAGCGATCTGGATCTGAAATGGAGTTTTCTCGTGGATTCCGAGAAATTCCTTCATTACGGCGATGATCCCTTTCATTCTTCTTCCTTCGATCGAAGTTCTGCTGGTGATAACGGTTGTGCCATTTCGTTTACAAATCTTTCCGTTCTCAAAGAAATAGTGAAGGAAATGCATCTTGAAGATCCAACGACGCAAGGAAAAGGACACTGCACAACCTTGGAAGAGGAGGGAGGAAGATGTGTTACTATTTGCCGATCTGTTCTCTGGGATCACGAAACTTCTGTCTTATGCGAAGCCTTTCTCCACTGCGCCAATAGGTGTGCCGTGGAACCTGGTTTGCTCGCCGGAACCTCCGTGGGAGCTCCTCCGCGATGGACTTCAGCGGCCATATGACCCAGGCGACATGCGATTTCGAGAAGCTTCCCCTTCGTTTTTTTTTGGGAGTTACGTTTAGGCTTCTGCTGTGTGTTCTTGGTTCAAGCTTTGGGGCAGAACCTTGGGCCATCTCACGTTAGGCCTTTTTTAGTTGGAGTTGGAGATGCTTTGCTCACTTCTACACGTTGGGCCAGTGTTTATTCTCCAAAGAAGTTTTGGGCGAAAGAACAACCACCATAGCATATTTGGATTTGGATCAATTTCAAGTCATCAAGTCCATCTTGACCAAAAAAAAAAGTCATCAAGTCCATCATAATAACAAATCTACTGCTAAGTTTTTTTCTGTTTTTTTTAGTTTTCACATATTAGTAATGGTAACGATTGCTGGTATTTCAAGTTGATGTGATCATACCACTATCAACTTGAGGGAGGCTATTAGAAATAATGGTTGCTTAGGAGGTGTTACATTCTCTTAGGGGCTAATTAGTAATTTGGTAGTTAGTTAGTAATTCCTATAGCTCTATATATAGAGCATTTTGTACCCACATTTACTATCTTTTTTCAATATGATTCCTTATGAAGTGTATCTACCTGTTTTACCTCATGAGTACACCTATGCTCAATTTCTCTCTTATGAGTTTGATATATGGATGTATGATCCTATGATTCTTAACAGAGAAAATATAACATATAATACTGCAACATCTATTAATTGCACATCATCAAATATATTTAAAACACCAGCATCAACATCAAGGGTCTAACTTTAAAAGATTCATACATAAAAGTTGTGTTTCGGTAAAGTTACTACAACATCTCTAGGCTCCTATAAAAGAAAGTAACAAAATAATAAAATTCAATAATTTAGTTGACTCGTCTAGAAGACTCCACCCAATTAATTAGTTGTTATCCTTATTAACATGTTTGAATATAATCTGTGCTAAATTGGACAAAATAGTCTCAAATATTTTACACGTGTAGTACATGCCATTTCATATATAAGAAGGTTCATAACAACGCACATCAAGGACAATCAAGAACATAAAGCAAACAAAATAAAGTAAACTGAGCTACATTTGTATAAACTCCATCCTGAGAGGCAAACACCTTGATCCAAAGACCTAAGGTCAAGACTCCAACACCTCCAGCTTGGGGGGCACGGTCGGTATGCCGATCAATCCATCGAGCAAGCCATTGTACCAAACTGAGGCGAGAACTCTCACCCGAAGAGAGTATGGAGAGCATCACAAGTCATTATAGCACAAGACTCAGTGTCAGTGGATATCACATTGCTAAATGATCGTGAGCTAAGAGACACTAGAACTGTGAAATCACCCTAGGAGGTTTCACCAGACTAGTGGATGACGAAGACAGTGTCAAAAATATTACCCCCAAGGTTGCCTCCAAATATCGTTCACAGAAAAGGAGGCTGCAGAGGGCGAGGGCCTTCGATAGAATGAGGGAAATGTTGTAGATGCTCACCTCGGGCAGGAAAGAGAATACGTAGACCATTCCTGCGACCTCTGTAGTTAAAGCGCTAGAACAAGTTATCCCAAATTCTGCCGAGGACCAAACCCTAGAGCAACAAGCCACGAAGACAGCTATCTATGGCACATTCGCCGACAAAGAAGAAGAGCCTAATGCCATGATAGGGGTGTTGGACGCAATTGGTAGACCTTTCATAGAGGCATTGATGGAATGTATATATGGCCCTCAGACTCCTAGACAAACTCGACCAGTCAATGCTCTCCCTAGTGAGGGGATAATGATTGAGGACGAGTTGGTAGAAGATGACCTCTTGGGTGAAGAAGAAGAAGAAGAAGAAAACCCCTTCAGTCCATTAGATTTTGAGGGTAACTCTCTAACGGGGTAAATTCTAGATGACATAATGGACGAAGATGATGGAGAGTTCCTTGCTGACATAGAAATGGTGGGACTCCTAGAGGGAGATGTCTTTGCCGAGGAGGCCGAATGGGCTTCCTTGACAGAGCCTGAGGGGCCAGTCATGGAGGGAATGATGTTTGAGAAGCCTACGATGAATATGACAAAGCACTTGAAACCCATCTACATTAAAGCCCACCTGGACGGGAAACTATTTAATAGAGTGTTCAGGGATGGTGGATTTGTGTTGAACATCATGCCATTTGAAACAATGAATAAATTGGGCAAGAATGTTGAGGATCTCATCCCTACGACTATGGCCATGACAAGCTTCATGTGCCACCAATATCATGCCTTAGGGGTGTTGGTGGCAGATGTAACAGTTGGGTCCAAGGTAACTCGACCAGATTTCTTTGTTATTGAGCGAAAACCTTCATGTGTTGTGAATCTGGGGAAAGATTAGATTCACACCGGTGAATGTGTTCCTTCCACTCTACATCAGAAGTTAATGATATGGATAGGTGATAAAGTGGAGATAGTAAAACTTAATCCCAATCCATTCCCTGCCGAGGCAAAGGTTCCGAACACAAAATTTTGGCTGATCCACGATCTAATGATTAATCTCCCATCAAAAGTACAAAGTATGCTGGATCTACTACACCTGTTCCAAATAGAATCCAACATCGAAGAGCTTATGCTTGGTGCGGTATACGAAGAAGCTGAATTCTCAGAGGAGGGAACCCAAATTTGAATCTCAAGACCCTCTGGTGGAAATTAATTTAGGAAGTAAAGATGAACCAAGGATGACCAAGGTCAGTGGAAAGTTGCAGCCACAACAGCGAGGTCAGATGGTAGATTTGATAAAGGAGTACTGCAACTGCTTTTCATGCGATTACCATGAGATGTCAGGTCTTGATAGGGCACTAGTAGAGGATAGGTTGCCAATTAAAGAAGGTTGCAAACCCCACAAGCAACCATCGAGGAGGTTCAGTCCCTAGTTGATGCCCTAGATCAAGGCAGAGGTTGTTGAAAGAAGGTTGCCAATTAAAGAAGGTTGCAAACCCCACATTCAACCTTTTTTCCCTTTATGCAAAGGTTGTTGAAAGCATGGTTCATAAGAACTGCCAGGTGCGTAGAATGGTTGACTAATATCGTCTCAGTGATCAAAAAGAATGTCTAGGTGGGGGTACGTATTGATTACAGAGACTTGAACTTGGCCACTCCAAAGGATGAGTATGGTATGCGTGTGGCCGACATGCTAGTAGCTAGATGTCGCGACTAACAATGACATCTTGACTTTTTTGGACGGTTATTATGGCTACAATTTGATATATGTGGCCGAGGCTAACACCCATGAGAATGCATTTAGGTGTCTGATTAGTGAAATTTAATGCACTCTTTAAAGCTTTTCAATTGGTGATTTTAATTGTTCTCTAACACCCAAAAATAACTAAGGTGTGGGCTGAGTAAGAGGAAAAAGGGAAAACTAGGGCACCGATGTGTACCACTAGGCAAAATCACAATAGGAATTACCAATGAATTGAACTCAGAAGAGCCCCTCGGGGCAATCTACCATGAGAAACGCCAAACAATAGGGTGGGCCCAAGGGGAAATGAGCTGGGCCGAGGGACAATTAAGCCTCAGCCTATAGAGTGCCTCAGCCCCGATAGCTCGGATGCCCGAGTCTGTTGGACTGCCCAAGGGGCAAAAGGCAGCCGAGCGAAGCTGTGAAGAAGTGGCGCAAAGAGTTTTCTCCCCACTAACTGTGCTAGTGGAGATCGTGGGTAGTGGCTCTGCTTCTTTAGGGATCGGAAGCAATGAGAAGCGTTGATCTCAGTAGATCCAACGGTAGGCAAATGTTGTCTAGGAAAGTGGCCGACGAGGTCCTATGTATATATATAGGGTAGGGTGAAATTGTACAAAACACACATCAATCAATGCAACCCAATTTATTTCATTCTTTATCGTCTTTTACCGTACTTTTACTTATGTTTATTTTTATGCATTAACCAGTAGAATAATCCAACCCTCGCATCACATCCACCCAACGTGAGCCTTTCTAGAGGAGTGAGAATACCCACAGTGGAGGAGCAGAGTTCCCTCCTCGGTGCAATTTCTTGAAGAAATGAGAAATCAAAACATGTCCAGACCTCTAGCCGACACCACGGCTGGGATTTAAAGAGTTTGCAAAAACAAAAATTGGCACGCCCGGTGGGATAGACTGATAGATACTCCACTTTACTGACTTAGTTTGCTCTTTATTTGTAGAAAGGAGAAAACAAAAGAAAAGAATAAAAGTGTTTTATATATATATATATATATATATATATATATGGACTACAATTAAGAGAAATGCTAGAAAGAAAGATCTGCTCAAATAAAAGAAAGGAAGGCCCATGGCATGAATCAAAAAGAGGCCCAAAAGGACTTGGAGAAAAGAAAAGATAAGATATGTGACTTGAAGATAAGGAAATGTATGGAATACTATTGGCTGCACATTATAAAAGAATGAGACCTCAATTGAAAAAGGAAGAAACACATCATAGTAAAAAATGGACAGAGGAGAGAATAAAGATTTGGGGTACCGTACTTGACATCGTGAGAGAGCTCTGGAGCAGGAGAAGGAGATTGAAGACATAGAAAAAGGATTTCTCTATTTTTCAGGTTATTCTTATCTCTGTAATTCGTGAACCTTATCTTTCTTTTATTGTTCTTGATTATTATGGATACCTAAGTCCTCTTCTAGGCTATTAGGTGCATATTACAAGTTTTGAGACTTTTTTATGTTCTAGATTCATATTTGAATTCCGGTTTTTATTTCAATTAATATTGTGCTATTGATTTTATCACATGATTGGGATTAGCTACCCTCTGCATGTTCAGAATCAATTAGTTGATCAGCGACCGTACTACAATTAGTTGGTGGACCTATAGGATAATTGGGGCTATAATTAATGCATGACTAAACTTTAATTTAGTTTTCCAATCATTCAACCTTTTTTCCCTTTATGCTTATGCTGAATTTGAATTCTTGCATGACCAAACAAGGGTTAGTTTTGGAAAAAGAATATTTATCGCGAACGGCCAAACAAATTAATAGCTTTAGTAAAGCGATTGGTAATTCTGTAAGATAAGGGAATTTAGATAGAATAAGACATAGGGGGATCAAAGCTTGCAAGTGAAACCGTGACCCTAGACATCTCTTTATTGATTAAACCTCGCTATTTTAATTCTTTCTAATTATAACCATCAACTATTTGTTCGTCTAATCAATATATAATCTCAATTTGTTTGGTACTTGCTAATTAACCCCTGTGGATACGATAATCTTTTATACTACTTCTGCGAAAGAGTACACTTGCAGAGGAAAGAGGGGAAATGTGATACCGATGAGGTCATGCTCAATTTTATAGAGCAAACAATTGAAAGACTTGACAAATTTGAGAATAATATGGAGAATCGGTTGTCAATAATGACAGTTGGTTTTATTTAGGTTGGAATGTTCGTGAAGACCAAACAACAACGGTTTAGAGTGGTCACACTACTAATCCCTTTGAAAATGAAATTATCATTGACAACCAAACGGCAACGGCGCGAGTGATCATTAATGATAATTGGTTCTTACTTTAGGTCATCAAAAGGGTTTTCGCAATCGAATTGATTTATGGTTTGTGAGATGGTTTTTTGATGTTTGAAAGTGTTCTTGGTTATGAAGAAGATTTGAAATTGTAACTGTTACTAACGAGTAACAAGTTGTTGTATAATTTGAATGCGACATGGTTTTGAGGTGTTACTAACGAGTAACAAAGGTTTTGAACTTTGAAGTCGAATTACAAAGTCAATGTGATCATCAAAACAAGCAAGCAAATTGTGAACACCAATTCAATACTTAATCATATGACAAGCACAAAAAACAAGCATACATGAATAAGAACACATGTGCATCAAGACTAGAGTGAGTCTATCCTACACAAACTCCAAGAATCAACACCACAATTGCAAGTGAGGGTGCATCAACGTTAGGACAACCTATCCTTTGCAAAACCTACACAAACCCTAAATTACATCTACACAAACCTTTCAAGGTGAATGCCATCATAGGCCAAATTGGCCTTCAAGCATTCACACAAGGAAACCTAAATTTGCATATTCATAGTCATTAAGAATTATAGAAAAAAAAAAAAGGAGATTGAATCCTTTCTAGGTAATCCTCCTCACTTAAATCAAGGTGCACTAGGCACAAGTGAGAGTCACTTTACCAATCATCAATCTAAGACAAATGATAAACTAATTCATAAGAGTAAGCGACAACATAAACTAAAAGGGGAATTGAATCACTTAGAGCAATCTTCATCACTTAGAACAAAGGGCACTAGGCACAAGTGAGAATCTCCTTGCCTATCATCAATTTGAACAACACCTAAACTAAAAAGGGTTGAATCATATAGAACAATCCTCATCTCTTTAAGAAAGGTGCACTAGGCACAAGTGAGAGTCATATTGCCTATCATCAACTTAAAATGACATGCAAACGTATAAAAACCCTATTTATTCACAACATGCGACCCAAATACATAACCAAAACCCATTTATTTTGGAAAGCAAGTGAGATAATATAGGAAAACAAGCTAGATTACAATTTTTTGTAAAGGTTCATGTGATTAGGCAAAGAAATGCACAAAACTAACATAAACCCTATTTTTCTACAAAGTATGCGAAACATAATATGCCATAAAACAACATTTTATTTCATGAAAGGCAAGGATCAAGATCAAATCAACACAAATCAACAATCTTTCAAGGGTGAGAAGCACCATAAGCACCCAAGCCTCCCTAAGTGCTTGTCAAAGTGCTTACGACACTTCTCACCAACAACAATCAACAATATGAGAATATGAAGATGATAGGATGAATGATTTTACATTTTTGATGCAAGACTCAAATATGATGGAAGGTTTTAAGGATTACCTTAGCTCCAAGCTAGAAAGTGAGATGAGAAGATGAAACTAGACACAAATCAACAAAACTCCAAGGTTCTTCAAATAAATACCCACGCAAATGTGAAGATCAAACCCATTTGATGATGATGCTTGAACCTTGAATGAGAAGTGGAGGGAGTATGTGAAAGAGGGATGCAAATGAGGTGAAGTGGTGGTATTTGGGTGGAAGGAAGTGAATAAGATGGATGGAGGAGAGGGAGGGTAGGCTACGGTTTTGGAGAGGGAAGGGGGAGAGAATTTTAGTGTAGGAAAAATGAGAAGCCAAGAAAAGGATTCAAGCCCCTTATGTGTGGAAATGAGAGGGTATTTATAGAGTTGTTTTAGGTCTAGGGGTAATTAGGTCATTGTTCTTTACTAGGTGCTCTAGGATTGGGTTTTAAATTTAAATGAAGGGCTAGGATTAGGGATCACTTGGATTGTGGGTAGTGAGAAAACAAAAAAAAAAATGAGAGTGAGGTAGTGGTGGTGTATGCGAAATCAAGGAGAGAGAGAGGGAGAGTTTGTGTGAAAAAAAAACTTGTCTTATTTTGGGAATGGAGGCTCATATGTTGTGTGAGGTAAAAATAGGGTTAAGGGTATAATTGAGATGGAATGTTACCAAAGAGGAAATTTGTTATTTTCTTGTGAAGAGGTGAGTATAAATGGGTGGGGTAATTTACAAAATAGGGCATAAATCTATGTGGGAGTGAGTGATGGTCAACAAAAAGGGAAAAGTTAAGGATAGTACAAAGCATATTCTTAGGGAATAAGGAATAGAAGAATGTGGAAGAAATTGAGGGAAGAGAGAGAGAGGGCGAAAATGAGAGGAGGAATGAGAGAGAAAAAAAACTTGTTTTTGGGCATGTAAGTGAAGGTGCACCTATTAAAAAGTGTCACATATTTTTGAGCACTATAAAATATTCCCTCTAATTATTCTAGACAATAGAAATTGTCACTTAGTAATTGGGAAATATTTAATGGTCTTTTTTTGGGTTTTTTATGCACTAAAAATGGGGGAAATGCATTTTTAATTATTTTGGATTAGGATTTTCTTTCCAAAAATTATACAAAAATTACCCTTGGTAGAGTAACATGTATGCCACGTCCTTGACCTGGTCTTGGTCCAAAAATAATTAATTTGCTTTTATTTAAATGCCCAAGAATGCAAAAATATGCACTATTTTATTTTCTAAAATTCCTAAAAATTAAGAAAAATGGTTTTGGGTGCCAAAAATTAATAATGATCAATAAGTGGCATTTTTTGAAAAATAAAGACACGTGCCAAATGACAAGGGCACAGGGCAGCTCACGCAGTTACGACTGGCGTGCGCGCGTAATTCAAATAAAAATGCGAAATAGGGGACGAACACACATAAATGCACCAATCCACTGTTTTCCATACATTATGGATTACCTTATTGCTCTATTTTTTCTGAAAAAATATTTTTGCTTTGGGCGGACAAAATTGGGGTATTACACATGGGCAACAAAATTGGAAGCTTGGAGAGCCAAATGGGAGCCATAGGTAGCCAACTTTCAAATATCATTGCTTTGTTATCTCAAGAGGCCCAAGAAACTCCTTATTCACAAACTGAGCAATACAAAGATAATATTCTTCGAAGTGATGAAGAGTTCTCCGAAAAAGATAATCTAGAGGAAGAAGCTCTCAAAAAAGATGAAGAGACTCTTACTGAAGGGAGCCAAATAAAAATAATAGCTCCTACTGAATGGAGTTATATTGAAACAAAAGATGCTACTGATGAGAGCGGTTCTGAACAGAATGAGAAAGATTAACTGGTTCATGATTTGGAAGAGGAAGAGGAGAAAGCCCCAATTTTTGGGCAAGTTTTTTTAACCATTGGTGATTCTGTAATCGAGGTTAATAAGGGGGAGGTAACTTTAAGGAGTGGTAAAGAAGATGATGTTATTAAAGCTTTAAATTCCAATGAAAATTTATCTATTTTTACTTCTCCTTATTTTGATGGTGTGGTTGAAACTAACATTTCCGGTGAATTAAAGATGCATGACCTTTTGGAAAAAGATATTATTTTGCAGGATCATCCTAGCATAGTGGTGGATGATGATAAAATAAAAATGTCTCCATCCCTTGAAGTTCATCCACCACGTGAAAAAAGAAAGAACAGTGTGAACCATATGGTTAGAAAGCTAAGAAGGTGCACTGCATTAGATGTCAAATTTTCTCTTGGAGAGCCACCTGATTAAACATCAACTATCATCGGGCTCTTGACGTTAAACAAGCGCTTCGCAGGAGGCAACCCGTGTTTTGTTTTTTATTTATTTTTTATTTTGCTTTAGCTTTGTTTTGATTTTAGGAATAAGCTCAGACTACAAGCTCTCTTAGGGAAGTAACTCTTACTCTCTCTCATTTATTTGTTTTTGTGCTAATTTAATATTTTGCAATGAGGACCATGCTTCATGCTAGTATGGGGAGGAGAGTTTATTTTGTCACGTGATCTTTATTGATGCACATACCCACTATTTATTTTGTCACTTGGTCTCTATTAAAGCATATACCACTATATATGTTGATAGCATTTTTTCCTGGCTTGTTTTGCATGAATTATGCTTATTTTGAAAAAATAAATAGAGATTATGCCTTTAGGCGACCACATAATTGATTCACTTGATAGACTTGTGCTTGATTGTAACTGTGGAGTTGTCCTTAGGAAGTTGATAATTAGCATTTGTGTTTGTTGAGTACTTTTTGTGAACTAGCTTCTAAATGTGAGATCTGAGCCTATATAAGGCGATTGATACAAAATCATAAATTTTACCCCTCTTATTTCTATGAGTGTGTTTATCAACTTGATACACTCTAGAATTTGTCTTTTGACTATATCAAGGCGAATATTAATTTTCATCATGTAAAAAGATTTGGGGATTTAGGTATTCTTTTGGCCTCTGAGTTGTTTGTTGAAAATTTATCCATTAGTTGTTCCTTTTGAGCCTACTTGTTATATATTTCTTTGGTACCCAGATATTTTTTTCTTTTTGTCTTTTTGTGGTAACCATTTGAAATTTAATTTGGAGCAATTATTGGAAATTTCAAATTTGTCTTAAATTTTAGTTGTCTATATTGTCAGAACAGAAACAAAATAGAAGTGACTCATGTGCTTACAAGTATCTTTTCATAGGAAGTAAACAAAATAGGAGTGACTAATGTGCTTACCTTTTCCTCCTAATAAAAATATACAATAAAATGTGTGTGAAAAAAAAGTGAAAAAATTTTTGAGAAAAAAGAGAGAAAGCAAGGAGGAAAAGACAAATCAAAAATTGAAAATGTCCACTCAAGAGAAAAGGCAAATCAAAGAGAGCAGACCCAATAGAAGAAGAGTGAAGAATCAAAGTGATATTAATTTGGAGTTTGGACAGAATTTGTAAAATAGATAGGAGCTCCATATTTGGTTTCAACGGTTATTATTTGTTTCTTGTTTTTAGCCCTTTGATTATCCCTTTCTTCTTATTTCCTACCTTGCTTGACTTAGCCTTGGCCCCATTACAACCCATAACACCCCATCTTTTGCATGGATGTGAACTATTTACGGGAGATTTGGTCAAATTACAAGCATATGGTAATGTACATTTTCTGGAATCTTGAGTGTATATTTTCCCAAGTACCTAAACACCTACAGTGATTGTGAGTGAGTGCCCTTGTTCGCATCAATGTATTCTTCAGGAAGATGAGCCTCTAATTGAGCAACCTATTAACACCTCATATGTGCTATATTGTCTATTGTCTGTCATTGTGCCTGAAAATTTGCTTGAGGACAAGCAGAAGTTAAGTGTGGGGGAGTTGATAAACTCTACTTTAGTGCATTTTTAGAGACAAGTTTGGATCACTTTTAGAGCAATTATACACTAATTATATAAATTGCCGACTTAATTTGCTATTTATTTTGTAGAAAGCAGAAAACAAAAGAAAAGAATAAAAGTGTTATATATATATATATATATATACAATTAAGAGAAATGCTAGAAAGAAAGATCAGCTCAATTAGAAGAAAGGAAGGCCCTTGGCATGATTGAAAAAGAGGCCCATAAAGACTTGAAGAAAAGAAAAGATAAGATATGTGTTGATGAGCAAAAGATGTGACTTGAAGAGAAAGAAATGCATGGAACCCTATTGGCTGCACATTATATAAAAGGAATGGAAAATCAATTGAAAAAGGAAGCCACACATCACAGTAACAAACGCGACAGAGGAGACATTGAAGATTTGAGGTACCATTCTTGACACCGTGAGAGAGCTCTGGAGCAGGAGGAGGAGATTGAAGACATAGAAAAAGGATTTCTCTATTTTTCGGGTTATTCTTATCTCTGTAATTCATGAACCTTATCTTTCTTTTATTGTTCTTGATTATTATGGATACCTAAGTCCTCTTCTAGGGTCTTAGGTGGATATTGCAAGTTTAGAGACCTTTTTATGTTCTAGTTTCATATTTGAATTTCGGTTTTTATCTCTATTAATATTGTCCTATTGATTTTATCACATGATTTGGTTTAGCTACCCTTTGCATGTTCCTAATCAATTAGTTTATCAGCGACCGTACTGCAATTAGTTGGTGGCCCTATAGGATAATTGGGGCTATAATTAATGCATGACCAAACTTTAATTTAGTCTTCTGATCATTCAACCTTCTTGCTCTTTATGCTTTTCCTGAATTTGAATTATTGCATGACCAAACAAGGGTAAGTTTAGGAAAAAGAATATTAATCGCGAATGACCAAACAGATTAATAGCTTTAGTAAAGGGTTTGGTAATTCAGTAAGATAAGGGAATTCAGATAGAATTAGGAATAAGGGAATCAAAGCTTGCAAATAAACCGTGACAATAGACATCTCTTCAATGATTAAACCTCTCGATCAGTTTGGTACTTGCTAATTAATCCCTGTGGATACGATAATCTCTTATATTACTTTTGCAAAGGAGTACACTTGCTTTAAGTGTGTTTTTAATGTAACACAGACACATGTGAACAAACGGTAATGTCTAATTCGCATGGAATGGATTATGTTAGCGTATGCACTTACATTCCGGTAAGAACCTAAGTATGGAGCCAACATGAGCGTCAAAAAAGGCCACCTCAACTAAAGCAAAAAACATGGAGCCAGCCGGTGCTTCGGGGAAACCCCCCCCCCCCCAAGAGGTTAACACCGATTCGAACGAAAGTTCTCCCCATGACTCTGAGGATCATGTGGTGATGACTACTTCATTCATTCGATAGCAGATCGATATGGGGAAAAACAACATCATGTACCTATTAACACCCAAAAATAAGTAAGTCTTAAGCCGAGGACTAAGAGAGGAAAAAGTAGTCACAATATGAAAGCAAGCCACTCGACAAGGCCCAAAAGGGTATATTCCAGAAAGGAGTGAAGTCAAAAAGTTGGTCCTCTGGGCATACAAAAAGTCAAAACCCCCCGAGGGAGTGCTATGCCCGAGGGGAGCCAAGCTGAGGGAAAGTAATTGCCACACCCTATAGAGTGCCAAGGCCGAGGTGGCTCGAACTGCCCATACCATTACCTAAAGAAGGCTAGAGCAGCCGAGCCACCACGTGGCCGAGGCAGGATGGGTGTTACTTGGAAGGTAGAACGGGGCTTGGAGATAGAACGTGGGAGCGGTTGAAGTTCAAGCGGAAGAGCGAGGCCGGAGTTGAGGGCCTATGAAGTTCAAGAGTTACCTAGTGGGGATCGATGGTAGTTACTGCACGTATAGTTGAGGGCCTATGAAGCGATGAGAGCCGTTGACCGTAGATCAATCCGACAGCAGGAAAATGTTGGCTAGCATAGTGGCCGACGAGGGCCTATGTATATATATAGCAATAGAGTAGAATGTAAAGGACACACATCAATCAATCAAGCTCTAAATTTATTTCATTTATCTTCGTTTACTGCACTTTATCGCACTTTATTTATCTTTACTTTATGCATTAGCTTTAGTAATCCAACACTCGTGTCCCATTCTCACCTTGCCTAACCTTTTCTAGAGGAATCAGGAAACCCATAGTCGAGGAGCAGAGTTCCCTCCTCGGCAAAAACCTAAGTATTGAGCCAACATCGGCAAAAAAAAGGGTGATTGTTTCAAAAATGAAATATACTAAGCCAGTAAGTGTTTCAGAGACAACTCCCCTAGCGGTGAATGCCGAGTCTAGCGACGGTTCCCCGTAGCATTATGAGGAACTTGTGGTCAGGACCACGTCGTTTATCCGGCAACAAATTGACATGGGGATACATGACATCATGTATCAATTGTCCCACCAATTGGCTAACATAGTTAAACCTATGATGCACAACGAAGTACAGCAGGCCAAAGAAGTGGAGCAAAGATGTACTGCGCAAGCTAGTAGCATCATGAACTAGTTATCTCCAGCCAATCACAGGGAGGACAACCTTCTTCTCTGGGAGGACCGCATCAGGCCCCGCCATACACCAACCCTGTTGGACCTCAACAAGCATACTCTTACAAACCTGTAGGAGGCATGCATTAGTGTCCACCGAGTGGGAGCATAACTGGGACACAACAGGCGTACTCTCATCAGGTAAATCCTATTTCTGTAATTTCTCAACCTGGTACTTTTGCGATTGCCAACACTAGGGGAAACTTTTGGCGAATGTCACTAATACGGGTTCTCTTCAGCAGGGACAAGTGTAGTTGGCCACAAGGCCGCCTGAGGTAGTAGGCTTGATGGCTATGCCGCAAGAATCTTCGTATGGGTATTCTACCGCGGCTAACTATCCGGCTTATGCAGGGGGGCAATCATTCGCCCCAAAATCAGAGAATAGCAGGAACAACGGGTATTGCCCGAGTCAGCAGCCATGGGTCCAGAACCCACCTGGCTCGACAAGCCTACCTCCTAGCCAGCCATACCCCGGTGCTCATTTTATTCCTATCAACATCACCTATCCTGTGCCGAAGTTGGCTAAGATTTACATTCAGGTGATCGTGAAGCTGCATGGGGTTCCAAAGAGTATTGTGTCGGATAGAGATCCAAGGTTTACTTCTGAGTTTTGGGGGAGCCTGCAGGAGGCATTGGGGTCCAGATTGAGGTTGAGTTCAGCTTATCATCCTCAGACTGATGGACAGACAGAGAGAACCATCCAGTCCTTGGAGGATCTTCTGAGAGCTTGTGTGCTAGAGCAGGGAGGTGCGTGGGATACACATCTTCCACTGATTGAGTTCACTTACAATAACAGCTACCATTCGAGTATAGGGATGGCTCCTTTTGAGGCACTATATGGGCGGAGGTGTAGAACTCCTTTGTGTTGGCATGAGTCTGGTGAGAGTGTTGTTCTTGGACCGGAATTGGTTAGGGAGACTACAGAGAAGGTAAAAATGATCAGAGAGAAAATGAAAGAGTCCCAGAGTCGGCAGAAAAGTTACCATGATAGGAGGAGAAAGGACTTGGAGTTTCAGGCTGGTGAGCATGTATTCTTGAGGGTCACGCGTATGACTGGTGTTGGGCGTGCACTGAAAGCAAAGAAGTTAACTCCGAGATTTATTGGACCGTACCAAATCACTGAGAGGGCGGGAAAGGTTGCTTATAGGGTGGCTCTGCCACCTAATCTTTCGAACTTGCACGATGTATTCCACGTGTCACAGCTTCGGAAGTATATTCCAGACCCGTCTCATGTGATTCACATGGATGATGTGGAGGTACGTGAGAACCTCACTGTGGAGACTATGCCAGTGAGGATTGATGATAGAGAGGTGAAAGTGTTGAGAGGGAAGGACATTGCCTTAGTCAAGGTAGTGTGGTTGGGAGCTGCTGGTGAGAGCATGACTTGGGAGTTGGAGAGCAGGATGCGGGAGTCTTATCCAGAATTATTTGATTTAGGTACGAATTTCGAGGACGAAATTTCCTAAGTGGGGGAGAGTTGTAACACCCTAAATGATTTAATTAAGTAATTGATTAAATTATTTAAAGTGTTGCACTATTTTAATTATATTAAGTTATAATATAGTATTTTATAATTTAGTATTTTATTTTAATAGAAGGGAGTGGTATTGGAAATACCGGAACTGCAAGGATTGGCCCAAGAACCCAAGCCCAATGACTTAGGCTCCTAAGAGTGATGCATTTCGCACCATTCACCAAAGAAAGAAAGGAACGAATAGAGAGAGAGAAAGGAGAAGAGAGAACGGCGCTAAACCCTAGAGAGAGAGAGAGAGGAGAGCTTCGCACGAGGGAGAAGAAGGAAAGGAAGGAGCTGTTGCTATGGTTTTCGGTGGTGACTCGGAGAAAGGAACGTTTCTACGGTTTAATTTAAGGTAAGGGGAGTCTCACTCTATAATAGAGAGTATAATAGGTCGTATGTACATCATAGGGACCTTATTAGTGTTCGTTGATAGTGAATTGTTGATTGTATGCTGGTTTTGATGAAATTGAAATTGAATAGAGCATGAAATCGATTCCTATGTTAGAAACTAGGGTTTCATGCCTTTGATTTGTGTTTTGATGTGTTTTGAGGTTTAAGTGTGGAATTGGGGCTGTTGGTATGTTCATAACAGGTTTTAGATTGATGTTTTGATGATTTAATAATTGGGAAGAGTTTTGATCTCGTTTTGATGGAATTGAGGTTATTGGGGGAAATTGATGAATTGTTGATTGTCCTTGGTGAGCCATTGGTGAGATTTTGATGATTGATTTGGTGAATAAAATGTGTCTTTTTAGTAATTGATTTGTTTTGATGTTCATAATCGGTTTTGATTTGGTGAATTGATTTAATAAAACGTGTTAACGATCTGAATTTCTGCACAATTGGCTGTTCCTGCACAGTCGCGCCTCACTTGCGCTTAAGTTGTGCTCCAGGTGCAAGAGCGCTGCTCTGTGGCCTGCTGCTGCTGCCCATTCGCGCCTCGTTTGCGCTTAAGTTGCGCTCCGGGCGCGAGTCACTGTTTTTCACTTTGTTTTTCTTTAAAGTCACACGCGTTTTTGAAAAATTGATATCTTGAGTTCCGGGAACCCGATTGAGGTGTTCTAAAATGCGTTGGAAAGCTTATTCAGAGGCCTAACTGAATATTCTATTTTTAAGGCAAAATAAACTATTTTGTGTGGTCGTTTATACCAATAAAATTCTCCTGTTTTAGTGCGTAAAAAGTTAGGTTTTGCATTTGTTTTCTCACCGTATTTGGCGCATACATACTCTCGTTTTTTTATGTTGTTTCTTTGTGGTTTAATTGGGGTTTCAAGTGAGCTATTTCCACAATTAAAATGTGATGTTTTCCAAACTTGAAAATGTGGGTTATTCTTCCGAATTGAAAATACGCTTTCCTCCACATTAAGATGTGATGTTTTATAAATTAAAACGGGATGTTTTTCTAGACTCAAAACGTGTTGTTACCCGAATTTCAAAGGTGGTGTATGTGATGACGATGTGACATAATTTGTGATGAGCTAGTGAATAATGTAATAATGATGGGCCATGGGGGCTAAAGCCATGGGGGCTAACCTTAAAATTGACCATGAGATGAGAGTTGGTCCGAATGACGTATAAAACTAAAAAGGACAATGATATGAGAGGTGCGGTCTTGGTGTATAAATGAAATTGATGATATGTGTGTTCATGAGTCACATGCATACATTCATTCGCTCGCGGTCGCGACGATGTATATATTGTAAAGGGCTGTGATGCGGTGTTTTATTTTATTTGCATGATCGCGACGTATAATGAGTAATGATGAGGTGCGATGCGGTGATAATGGTACCACATGCATCTTGCACTACATTGCATCCATTCTTATAAATGATGTTGAGCAGTTGTGATGGTTGTGATTGTTGTTTGTGATTGTTTGACTCTATAAAAAACGATATAACGCTTATTATAGTTTCTATTATATAGTTCGAGACTCACCCTTTCTGTTGTTGTTTACCACAGGTAGTCAGGAGTGAGGGCTTGCTACCTTCACTATTCCCCGAGTCGGTCTGCTCTGATACGTAGCACCTAGGGGATGGGGTTTAGACTTCTATTTGCTTGTTTTGCTCACTGTTGAGCTTTTATATGTGATACTCTATGTATTATTTGAGACTGCTGATTACACTTGAGATGTAACTCTATTTTCCGCTGCATGTTATGAGATTATTTCCCACGTGTTCATGGTGTTACGTATTAATTATATTTATGAGCTGAATTGGTTGTTTGAGTAATTTTAAGAGACATGTGTAGCATTCCATTTAAGAAATAAATATTTATATTACTTTGATTTTTGATTTAAATCTCCGGGTAGAAATGGGGTGTTACATTAGTGGTATCAGAGCAAAAGTTCGGTCTGTCCGGCCAAGTGTGTCTGTCTGTCATATTGTGTATGACCATTAGGTGTCTTAATTAGTTCTGAATGGTTGTTTATGTTGCAGTGTTAGATTGATATGGCTAGACGGGTTGATGCTGCTCTGCCGAGGCGTTATGAGAGCTATAGCACAGTGTGGGTACCAGTGAGAATCATCGAGACCCGTAGTCCGCAACGTTCGGAGGAGAACCCTCCTACGCCTTGAGGGAGGTACAACCCAGATGGTGCGCTAGCTTGGCTGAAGGAGATTGAGAGGATCTTCCGGGTGATTAGCTGCAATGATGAGCAGAAAGTCCGGTATGGTACGCATACTTTAGCTGAGGAGGCTGATGACTGGTGGTTGGAGACCAGTGAGAGGCTAGGGGCTGCGCATGAGGAGGTTACTTGGTTTTGTGTTAGAAGGGAATTCTTGAGGAAGTATTTTCCGGAGGACGTAAGGGGGAAGAAGAAGCTGGAGTTCCTTGAGCTGAGGCAGGGGAGTATGTCTGTTTCTGAGTATGCTGCCAAGTTCACCGAGCTGGCTAAGTTCTATCCCCATTATGCTGAAGCTGGTGCTGAATTCTCAAAGTTCATCAAATTTGAGAATGGATTGAGAGCTGATATCAAGCAAGCGATTGGGTATCAGAAGATTAGAGTGTTTGCTGATCTGGTTGACTGCTGTAGGATCTATGAGGAGGACAGCAATGCCCGTGCTAGAGTCATGAGAGACCGGAGGGTAAATTTTTGAGCAGGGTAAGCCATATGAGACATCTGCTGACAGGGGTAAACAGAGGTATACTGGTGGTAACAGGTATGCTGGTGGTAGCAGGTCTGCTGAGGGTAAGAGGTCTGCTGAGAGCAAGAAGCCAAGTGGGGGAGATGCTCCTGCTGATATTGTGTGTTTCAAGTGTGGCAAGCCGGGTCACAAGAGTTTTGAGTGCAAGACTGGGGTAAGAGTATGTTTCCGTTGTGGGAAGGATGGTCACATGGCATCTGATTGTGATCGCAAGGAAGCAGTGTGTTTCAATTATGGTGAAGCTGGTCACTATAGCTCCACCAAGTGTACTAAGCCAAAGGAGGAGAGGTCCACTGGGAGAGTTTTTGCACTAGCAGGTTCAGAGGGACCCAATGAGATTAGAGGTACTTGCTTTATTTTTGGTACACCTTTAGTCGCTATTGTTGACACGGGTTGTAACACCCCCCTTCTATTATTTATTATTTTACTAACTAGAAATCAGAGATTTCAAAAATATCTTTCCACGCACCTCAAGAGAGTGCTACATTTCGTCAAACCTCACAAAAATAAAATTTAAAACCCAACGCATCGAGTGCGTGGATATATATAACATATCCAAAAGGGGTAAATCCTCAAACCTGTTTAAAGTTTACAATAATCCGAAAGAATAGTTTTACAGCACAGCGGAATGAAACTTAGTCTACATATCCAGTACATAATCCAAATCAGTCTAATACATAAAATAAGATGGCAATACTACAATCCCCGTCCCTGGTGTTACTAATCGAGTCGACGACAGCAGCGACCCAAAAGGCTTGAACACCTTCACTTCGGTATCACACGGCATTGCCACGAGAGCAGGCAACATAAAAATTGCTAGGGTGAGTCTCTTTACATAAATAATAACAAGTAAGATAAGCATTATATTCGGAAGCATCTGGCAACAACAATCCATAGTAATTGAGGCATTCACCATTCAATTAAAATACCAACAAGTCACAAAAAAAGATTAATTAAGCATCAACGAGAATTCAAAGAATGCATGGTTATATGCATGTGTGCAATATGCATGTGGATCCATAACCACCTCAAAAACCCCGTCGGGTAACCACCTCGTTTGGCCGAAGCCACCCACCACGTTTTGGCCGAAGCAACCCACCACGTAATGCATATGATTTATGTGACACTATGACAATGCATCACCACACAATAAATTCACATCAATTATCAACTCACCTCTTTGGCCGAAGCCCCCACCGCTTTTGGCCGAAGCCCCCACCGCTTTTGGCCGAAGCCCACATCATTCATAAATTCATCACATCAAGTATTGACCCACCGCTTTGGCTGAAGCCCACCTCACCTCTTGATACCACCTCACCACCACAACTTATTTATTAAAATTAAATCCCACCTAAGGACCAAACCACCTCATAAGGACCTTTTCTACACCTAAGGACCGTTTTGACACACCAAAGATTAAATTAGTACCTAGGGCCTAGTTTGACACATTTTGATTAATTTTGATACTTAGGAAATTATTTGACATATTAGGACTAATTAGACACTAAGGGATTATTTGGTCACGCCAAGGATTAATTTAATTCTTAGGGACTATTTTGTCACACCAAGGATTAAACTAATTCTTAGGGGCTAAACCATCACTTAGACATATTTTGGGCACTAAGGCGCCAAGGGGCAGCCAAAATGGCGCCCAACACCTTGACACTGTGCCCCCACACCCCACGTAACCACTTCACCTCGGTACACTCTCACACACCTCGGCACCTCACCCCATTCACCTCGGCACCTCACCTCGTACACCTCGCACACACCCTCGTATGTAACACCCCCTTTCTAAATACTACTAATTAATCTATTTAAAATCAGAGTTTTCAAAACACTTTCCACGCACCTCAAAGAGAGTGCTACATTTTCATCAAAACAACATAAAATAGCATTTAAAAACTCAACACAACTAGTGTGCGATATATAGCACATTTACAATGGGGCGAACCCTCAAAACATTTTGTTTAGTTATTTACAAAATCCTGAATATGATTTACCAGCACAGCGGAATATCAACAGTTTAGAAGTATTTAATCCTTCAACAAATATCAGACTACATACATCAAGATACAAAACTAGCGACTAGGACACCCCGCCCCCGGTGCTACATATCAGAGCATGACCAGAACCAGACTACTTCATTTGCTATCACCTGCAGGTTGCCGACATGAGAAGCAACACGAAAGCAGTAGGGTGAGTCTCTTTACATAAATAATAACAAGTAGGATAAGCCTTATATTAGGAAAGCAACTAATAACACCAATCCACAACAATTAAGGCATTTACCATATAATTATAACACCAAGGAATAATAATAATGGATCAATCAAACATCACCAAGATTCCTTAAGACAGTATGAGTGTATGCATGTATGCAATATGCATGTGGATCCATCATCATCACTTTGGCCGAAGCCCTCGTCATTTTGGCCGAAGCCCTTAGGGATTAATTTAGCACTTAGGGACTATTTTGGAAATCAAGGGACTATTTTTTGAAAATCAGGGGCTAAGACATCACTTAGAGGCTAAGTTGGCACTTAGGGACTAAAATAGCACTTAGACACTTTTTGGACACCAATAGGACTAAACGGTCACCTAGGGACTAGACAGTCACATAGGGACCAAAACAACATATTAAAAGTACCAATAGTGCATAAGGGCCAAAATAACATTTTTGGGGACTAAAAAATTCAGAGGGACCAAAAGCAAAGATTTTTGACACTTTGGGCAACATTGGCAACCCCCGCACAAAGTGCTGGATTTCTACAGCATTACTCCTACTTCGGCAAATTATTTAAAATAGCAAACGACATCAAAAAATTACAAAAGACCACTCATTGGAAAGCCCTCTAAGTGTAGTTTCCACCTATGTTTTTAGTTTTTCAAAATAAGTGTCCAGTTGGTACAGTTTTTCAAAACACTACACTGAGGTACCAAATTCGGACAGAACGTTTTACCCAACTTGCAACCAAATTTTCTTTCCCATTTCTTAATGAAATTCAGTGAAATCAGTGCCTATTTCGTAGAGAATTAAGTCTATTTTTCAATGAAATAAGAATCATTCAAAACGGAGTTCAATTGAGCACACAAAACCTGCAAAAACTGAACCTACTCCCAGTTTGACTCTAGAAAATTGACCCGACTTTGGAGACATAACTGGAGCTACACAACTCCGAATTTAACGAAACCAGTGCCAAAACGACCGGCTTTAAGTCTATTTTCAAAAACAATTAGCCACGTAATTTTTGGACCAACCAAACAGTACCAGTTTGAGAAAACCGAAACAGTACTCAGAAAAACACACAAAAACCATAAACAAGTGAAACCCAATTAAAAACAACATTCACATGTAGAACACCTAGCCACCACTAACACTTCAACAACACTTTTATTCAACAATTCAACACTCACTTAGGCAATTAATCCACATCATTAAATCATCATATTATCATATTTCTTCATATTGAAGCATTTTATCAAACACTTAGCATGCACATTTAACAACACATATAATTCCAACATCAAGCATCATGGTATCACCAAATTAATTACCAATACAACAACAAACATAGAATCAACACAAAACTCAACCAATCAAATTATTCCTAGAGCTATTCCACACATAACACATATCTTACAACTTATTATAGATGTAAATGAGAGCCCCCTAACCTTAAAATTGAAGAACTCTAGTGCTCTCTCCTTCAATAGCACAAAACCCACCAAACTAGCTTCCCCAACAATTTGAGCTCCAAAACCCCATTCATGGAAAAGAGGAAAAGGAAGGGGATTAATGGTTAAAACTTATACTAAAAGGTAGAGAAAGAAAAATGATGAAGGTTGGTACTAAATACCACTTACCCAAGCTAAGATGAATTTTTTTCCTCTTCCTCCCTCCTCCAATAGCTGCTGCCGTCAGCCCCTCCCTCTCTCTATACTCCTCCTTTTCTTTTCTTTCTTCAAAATGAGAAGGAAAAAAAAACCCTACACCCTAAGTTATCTCTTGAATTTGGGCCTACTAGTGGGCTTTGGGCCGTTTATTTGCACTCCCTAGCTACTTCAACCACTCCCTATTTTAATTAATTCCCCACTCCCTTATTTATTACCCAACACCTCTTAGTTATATTAAATACTCTATTTTTAATATAACTAATCACTATAACACCTCCTAAATAAAATAAAACTCTAAATTAATTATTTGACTTAAATAAATGTTGCAAGCCTTAAATAACTTAATTAAATAAATAATTAAATTATTTTGGGGCGTTACAACTCTCCCCCACTTAGAATATTTTCGTCCTCGAAAATCTACACCAAACTCACGAAAATCAACATCCACTCTTCTTATCACCTCTAACCGTTCTCATCCATGTTCTATCGTATACGCAACAAATCAAACACCCACCTCTACACTCCTACTCCCCAAATAGGTATTCTACCTGTAGGTTATCAAATCCTACCCGACTACCCAAACACCATAAAATAGCCAACTCGTGGCATCATCATCAATTAAGTAGGACCGAATCCTCGTCGTCGCTTTGAGACGCTAAGTCTACCTCGTTACTTTTAGATACAATTACCTATATCATCACTTTTATTTTCCTATTCAACGGAAGGCAAACGCATACGACACCAGAGATAATCAACAACCATGGCCAGAGGCCCAACAGCACCACAATTGCAATTAATACAACAATACCAATCTCAACAATTTATCATATATCCAACATCATTCACATCAACAATTAACACGACCACAACAACAAAATTCAACTTCAAGCTATTCAACAAATTTATCGTCTTATTCAACGTTCAAATTAATCTACCTAAACTCAAGTGCAGAAAATTCTGTAACTATGCGCCTACTTTGGCGAATTAATTAAAATAGTAAACGACCTCGGATTTCGACAAATAAATACCTGTTGGAAAGCCCTATGGGTCTATTTCTTATCCTTAAGTTCAGTTTTTGAAGGAGAGTGTTCAATAGGTACAGTTTTCAAAAATACGCATACTAGTTTCAAAAGATGCAGTTTTTGTTCTTCAAATTCAAGCAGTTCTATAATGAGCAAAACTCGATCAAATTGCATGAAACTTGTGCATAAAGTGAGGCAAATTCTGTCAAGTTTTCAAAGAAATTGGATTCGTTCGAAAATGAGCTCTTTTGAAAACGCAGTAACCAAAACACTGACCCTATGTCCAGATTGTTTCCAGAATTTTAACCTAACTTGTTTCACCCATAGCTCGAGTTCTACAACTCCAAATGCAACCAAATCAGTGGCAAATTAACAAGCATTCAATCAAGTTTTTGAAATGACAAATCACATAATTTTTCAATTAGTAAAACGTTCTCGGTCACTGAAATACTGAACCCATGTCAGAACATCTCAAAACAGTGAATTCAACCACACAAACAACCATCATAATTCAGCCACCATTACTAATAATTCTACACCGAGTTTTATGAAAACAGCATTTTCAGAAAGTTCGCAAAAAGTATGCACTGCTTCACCGGTTCCCATGAGTCTCAACCTAAGACATTGATTCTGACATCATTTCTACTCCTAAGTTGTATAACAATCATGCTTTCATTCTAAGCACAAGACACTACTAAGGTTCATTGAGGACACAGAAATTATAACAAGATTTAATTAATTCCCTGCCTCCAAAGAACACACGTAGAAACACATAAGCATAGCCAATCACGCAAACAAATTAAACACACAAGCCCGAAAAGATTAAACATGTAGGCATCTTCTTCGATCTCTTTATTCCTAGGGATTAGCTAACATGCGATTTTACAACTTCCCTAGAAAATATCATGGGACATATAATTCTACTAAATTGAACTGATTTCATATTCGCAAAAGAACACAACCAACACATGCATTATAATACAATTGTTCCGATACAAGACTTGATATTAGTTTAAACAAATGAAATTAAATACCCTTGTCAACATTTAGCAAAGAAAACTAATTCAAGTAATATAAGTGCACAAAAGGTCTCGCCGTACCGTTTCATCATTAAATTTAGACGCCACGTAATCAAACCAAGAAGTGACAATTAATAATGGTAATAGCAACAACAAAGGCCACAGTTAAATCATAAATCGAACAAAATTTTCACAATTGGAATTCATAGTTAGAAGATACTCAAAATTGTATATGTCTGTTTCTAAAACTTTGATAGTCATTATTGGACTCACCTTCACGTGTCATAAAAATTCTACTTTTTCTAACCATGCATTTAGTGTAAAACTTCCTCATTTTCAAACAACACCTAACCACAACCTAATTGGTGCAAAAGCCGAAATCATGTCTCATTTTGAAATAAAATTTTAGAACAACTTGGAAATAAGATTCAACACTAATTTGACATCCCATTCATTCCCAATAGCACCAATTTTCCCAAGTACCGTTTTTTGCAAAAACATAGAACTCACAGTTTTGTCAAAAGGAAATTATATGCAAACCCCCAACCTTACTATCACTCGAGCATGCAATCACATAAATAACTACTTATTAGTTAAAATTTAATTTCCGACATAAACTCAATTAATTTTGACAAATCACATCATGCTCACGAAACACGCCAAATTGAAACATTAAAAATGTCAGAACTTCAAGTTATGCAATCTTAATTGAGTTAATGAGAATATAGCCTTACACAACATTTCATTTTAGTATACTAACTTCGAGACAATTAAGCACAAATCGAATTTAACTCATATACATCACAGTAACAATCAACCTATAGCAGAGATGTCAATCAAGTGCAACAATATTCAATAAGCAATCTTCAAGTATTGTTCAGTGTATACTTACCACGGTTAGGTCATATAAAAATTACTTCTTATATTCTAACAAGCTAATCAAACAGTCAATCAAATTACAATTAGTGCATGCATCCAAAGTTAATAATAACCATGAGTTATTGTCGCCTCTTTCATTGGGGATGAGTTATTGGGGTGATCAGTCCCTCCTACTCATGCAACCAATTAATTAAGGTCACAAAAACTAATTCCTTTCAAATTTATAACTACCACATTAAAAGACTTTTAACGCCAAATGCAGAGTGCGAAGGCGTGCGTCCACGACTTTTTCTCTCCTTGACGTCGTTAGAACTCTTTTAATCACACATATCTTAATGATACAACAACAGTCGCAACAACCAAAATCAATGCTACAACCAATAGTTACATATTTCAATCACACATACCTCAATAAATCAATATAACTTTCAATCGTCATCCATCAAATAGCTCACAAAGCATGTCAATGAAAGAACAAACCAACAAAAATAACAGTAATAAACAGTAGCATAATTATGATCTAAAACGAGTACCACGACTCGAGGGTTAACAGACTCGACAACTTGGCCGGACGGACCGAACTGCTCTGATACCACTAATGTAACACCCCCTTTCTAAATACTACTAATTAATCTATTTAAAATCAGAGTTTTCAAAACACTTTCCACGCACCTCAAAGAGAGTGCTACATTTTCATCAAAACAACATAAAATAGCATTTAAAAACTCAACACAACTAGTGTGCGATATATAGCACATTTACAATGGGGCGAACCCTCAAAACATTTTGTTTAGTTATTTACAAAATCCTGAATATGATTTACCAGCACAGCGGAATATCAACAGTTTAGAAGTATTTAATCCTTCAACAAATATCAGACTACATACATCAAGATACAAAACTAGCGACTAGGACACCCCGCCCCCGGTGCTACATATCAGAGCATGACCAGAACCAGACTACTTCATTTGCTATCACCTGCAGGTTGCCGACATGAGAAGCAACACGAAAGCAGTAGGGTGAGTCTCTTTACATAAATAATAACAAGTAGGATAAGCCTTATATTAGGAAAGCAACTAATAACACCAATCCACAACAATTAAGGCATTTACCATATAATTATAACACCAAGGAATAATAATAATGGATCAATCAAACATCACCAAGATTCCTTAAGACAGTATGAGTGTATGCATGTATGCAATATGCATGTGGATCCATCATCATCACTTTGGCCGAAGCCCTCGTCATTTTGGCCGAAGCCCTCGTCATTTTGGCCGAAGCCCACATCGTCGCTGAGTATGCATGATTTATGTGACACCATGACAATGCATCACAACACAATAAATTTATCACAACAATCATTAACTCATCACTTAATCATCTCCACAACACAACTCGTCGCTTTGGCCGAAGCCTACCCATCGCTTAATCATCACCACAACACAACTCGTCGCTTTGGCCGAAGCCTACACCTCATTTATTAAATTAAATCTCACACCAAGAATTAAATCCCACCTAAGGACCAAATCACCCCCTAGGACCTTTTCCACTCCTAAGGACCATTTTGACTCACCAAGGATTAATTTAGCACTTAGGGACTATTTTGGAAATCAAGGGACTATTTTTTGAAAATCAGGGGCTAAGACATCACTTAGAGGCTAAGTTGGCACTTAGGGACTAAAATAGCACTTAGACACTTTTTGGACACCAATAGGACTAAACGGTCACCTAGGGACTAGACAGTCACATAGGGACCAAAACAACATATTAAAAGTACCAATAGTGCATAAGGGCCAAAATAACATTTTTGGGGACTAAAAAATTCAGAGGGACCAAAACAGTATTTTTGACACTTTGGGAAACATTGGCAACCCCCGCACAAAGTGCTGGATTTCTACAGCATTACTCCTACTTCGGCAAATTATTTAAAATAGCAAACGACATCAAAAAATTACAAAAGACCACTCATTGGAAAGCCCTCTGAGTGTAGTTTCCACCTATGTTTTTAGTTTTTCAAAATAAGTGTCCAGTTGGTACAGTTTTTCAAAACACTACACTGAGGTACCAAATTCGGACAGAACGTTTTACCCAACTTGCAACCAAATTTTCTTTCCCATTTCTTAATGAAATTCAGTGAAATCAGTGCCTATTTCGTAGAGAATTAAGTCTATTTTTCAATGAAATAAGAATCATTCAAAACGGAGTTCAATTGAGCACACAAAACCTGCAAAAACTGAACCTACTCCCAGTTTGACTCTAGAAAATTGACCCGACTTTGGAGACTCATAACTGGAGCTACACAACTCCGAATTTAACGAAACCAGTGCCAAAACGACCGGCTTTAAGTCTATTTTCAAAAACAATTAGCCACGTAATTTTTGGACCAACCAAACAGTACCAGTTTGAGAAAACCGAAACAGTACTCAGAAAAACACACAAAAACCATAAACAAGTGAAACCCAATTAAAAACAACATTCACATGTAGAACACCTAGCCACCACTAACACTTCAACAAAACTTTTATTCAACAATTCAACACTCACTTAGGCAATTAATCCACATCATTAAATCATCATATTATCATATTTCTTCATATTGAAGCATTTTATCAAACACTTAGCATGCACATTTAACAACACATATAATTCCAACATCAAGCATCATGGTATCACCAAATTAATTACCAATACAACAACAAACATAGAATCAACACAAAACTCAACCAATCAAATTATTCCTAGAGCTATTCCACACATAACACATATCTTACAACTTATTATAGATGTAAATGAGAGCCCCCTAACCTTAAAATTGAAGAACTCTAGTGCTCTCTCCTTCAATAGCACAAAAACCACCAAACTAGCTTCCCCAACAATTTGAGCTCCAAAACCCCATTCATGGAAAAGAGGAAAAGGAAGGGGATTAATGGTTAAAACTTATACTAAAAGGTAGAGAAAGAAAAATGATGAAGGTTGGTACTAAATACCACTTACCCAAGCTAAGATGAATTTTTTTCCTCTTCCTCCCTCCTCCAATAGCTGCTGCCGTCAGCCCCTCCCTCTCTCTATACTCCTCCTTTTCTTTTCTTTCTTCAAAATGAGAAGGAAAAACCCTACACCCTAAGTTATCTCTTGAATTTGGGCCTACTAGTGGGCTTTGGGCCGTTTATTTGCACTCCCTAGCTACTTCAACCACTCCCTATTTTAATTAATTCCCCACTCCCTTATTTATTACCCAACACCTCTTAGTGATATTAAATACTCTATTTTTAATATAACTAATCACTATAACACCTCCTAAATAAAATAAAACTCTATATTAATTATTTGACTTAAATAAATGTTGCAAGCCTTAAAAAACTTAATTAAATAAATAATTAAATTATTTTGGGGCGTTACATCGTACACCTCGCACCCACTCACACACCTCGGCCCACAACTCACACACCTCGGCCCACAACTCACCCACCTCGGCACACTCACTTGTACCCCTCGCACACACCCTCGTACACCTCGCACCCACTCACACACCTCGGCACCTCACCTCACCTCACTCACCTAGGTCACCTCACCTCATCTCACTCACCTACGTCACCTCACCTCATTCACCTCGGCACTGGGCAGCACACAACTCACACACCTCGGCACACTCACTTGTACCCCTCGCACACACCCTCGTACACCTCGCACCCACTCACACACCTCGGCACACAACTCACACACCTCGGCCCACAACTCACCCACCTCGGCACACTCACTTGTACCCCTCGCACACACCCTCGTACACCTCGCAACCACTTGGCGCGCACACACACTAGTGCAGCGCCGACAACGCACGCACGCACCCATACCAGCCGAGAACAACAACATGGATACACAACAACAATTCCTCTTTCATACAATTCGATAACAGGATCATCAATTTAACAATTCATGGCTCAATCACGGAATCAACATCAAACAACATGATATCACCAAATTAAGTATCAAATACAACAACCAACATATAATAGCACAAAATGCACACAATCAATCAACCTAATGCTATTCCACACACAATACATATCATACTAATTATTATAGACATAAATGAGAATCCCCTAACCTTGATTAAGTTAGAACCTCCAAGCAAACAACAAAAATCACAAAATGAAGCATTCCCCCTTCCTTTTCCAGCCAAAACCGTGGACCCCCTTCCTTTGGGTAGAAATGGAGACTCAACAAAAATGGAAATAAGGAGTTAAAGGCTACTACACTAGAAAGAGGAAGAAAAATGGAGTTGTTTGGTACTAAAACACTTACCCAAAGCTAGAAGATGGATTTTGTAACGCCCAAAATAATTTAATTATTTACCTAATTAAGTTATTTAAGGCTTGCAACATTTAATTACATTAAGTTAATTAAATAGTCAAAGTTTATTTTATCTAGAAGGGGTCTAATCTATTTTAAATAGGATACTAAGTTGGAATTATTTTTATTTCAGGAGGTGGAATGAATTAAATGTAGGAGTGGGAATAAGGCCCAAGGGCCACTATTGGGCCCAATAATAGTCATAAGGGTAGGGGTCCTAAACTAGGGTAACCATACCTCATTTTGAAAGAAAGAAGAAAATAGAAAGAATAGAGAGGAGGAGAAGTAGTAGCCGACGGCAAGGAGGGGGAAGAAAGGAGGTAGCTTGGTTTGAGTTTTTGGTTGGTAAGTGAGATTTTGATCTCATTCTTCATCATTTCTTTTCCCCATTCCATTTCCTTAAGTTCCATAAGCTTATTCCTTTCCTTTTAAATTTTCCATGGCTATCTAAAGAGAGAGAACTCACGTGTTCAGCTTGAAGGAGGAGAAAGGAGGAAACTTTTCTCAAGTTTTGTATTGGTAAGTGAAAACCTTGGTCCTAATCACCCTCATTTTCCTTTCCTTGTTTCATTTCCATGAGTTCCATATACTCATTTCCATTTTCTTGAATTTCCATTTGTTACCCAAGCAAGATAACAATTCGGTTGGGGCTGGAAATCGTGGTGGGGGTCTTGTTTTGGTGAGTTTTGGTGCTTGCTTGAAGATTTTAGCTCACCCAAGGTTAGGGGATTCTCCATTACATCTTTTATAACTTGTAGGATGTGTTTTATAGTTGGAATAGCTCTAGAAATGATGTGTTGTGTGACTTTGTGTTGATTATATGTTGATTGATGTTTGGAATGTTTGATTTTGGACATAACATGTTGTGTGTGGTTGTAAAAGCATGAGTTGTGATTTATGCATGGTATATGTTTGATGGAATGGCCATATGAGAATGAGTATTTGAATATGATGAATTAATGGTAATAATTTAATGGCTATGTTGGTGTTGTCATGTGGGAAATGAATTATTAAGAAGAAATTAGGCTTTGAAGTGTGTTGGGTGAAGGCTTGGAAGGGGAGGGCGCCAAATGCCTAGGCAAATGGCGCCTGGCTGTTGTGGTCTATCGCGCGCGAGTGGAGCGAAGGGAGGGGCGCTGATTGCTGGGCAATCTGGCGCCAGGTTGCTGGAAATTAAGGCTGAGCAGGGCAGGGCGCCATTTCACTGAGAAAGTGGCGCCCGGTGGGGTGTCTAGGTGCTGGAGTGGTTTTGGTGCTGAGTAGGGGCGCCATTTGCTAGGCAAAGTGGCGCCCAGTAATCTGTTGTTGTGTCTTGTGCGTGCAAGGTGTGAGACGTTGCAGGGGGGCGCCAGTTTGCTAGAAACTTGGCGCCCTGTGCTAGCGGGTGTGTGTGTCACTGTGTGCGTGAGTGAGGGGCAGGGATATCAAGATGTGTGGCGCCATATTGGCTGGCCCTTGGCGCCTAGGTACCCAAAATGTGTCTAAGTGATGGTTTAGTCCCTAAGAATTAGTTTAATCCTTGGTGTGACAAATTAGTCCCTAAGAATTAAATTAATCCTTGGCGTGACAAAATAATCCCTTAGTGTCTAATTAGTCCCAATATGTCAAATAATTTCCTAAGTCCCTAAATTAATTTTTGGTGTGTCAAAATGGTCCTTAAGTGAAGAAAAGGTCCCTATGGGGTGGTTTGGTCCTTAGGTGGGATTTAATTAAAAATTGATAAGTGGTGGTTAATAAATGATGTGGTGGTGATTGATAATTGATCATGTGGTGGTTAATAAAGGATCAAGAGGTGGTTAATCATTGATCAAGTGGTGATCAATAATTGATAACGTGGTGGTTGATAATTAATGATGTGGTGATTGAACATTGATGTGATGTGATTGTTGTGTTGTGATGCATCTGTCATAGTGTCACATAAATCATATGCATTACGCGACGAGGGCTTCGGCCAATTTGTGGTGGGAGGCTTCGGCCACATGCGGTGAGTACCCGACGGGGTTTTTGAGGTGATGAATGATCCACATGCATATTGCACACATGCATATCATCATGCATTCCTTGGATTCTCATTGATGCTTAATTAATCCTCTGTTGTGACTTGTTGATGTTCTAATTGAATGGTGAATGCTTAATTACTATGACTTGCTGTTACTAGAGGTTTTCCGAATATAATGCCTATCTTACTTGTTATTATTTATGTAAAGAGACTCACCCTAGCATTTTTATGTTGCCTGCTCTCGTGGCGACAAACAGGTGATTCTGAGTGAAGGTGCCATGCCTCTTGGGTTTATTGAGTCAGCTCTGATAGTAACACCGGGGATGGGGCTCTAGTTATCTTCATTTTTATGCTATGTACTAAACTGTTTGGATTATGTCTTGAGTATGTTGAACTCAGTTTTATTCCGTTGCGTTACAAACTATTTTCTGGATTATTGTAAACATTAAAACAGGTATTTGAGGGTCTTAACCCACGTGACTATGAGATGTTCTTCGTACACTTGATGCGTTTGAAATTTTAAATATGTTTTGAATGATGTTTTGTTAAATGCACCACCCTCTTTGAGGTGCGTGGGCAAATTTTGAAAAACTCTGATTTTTATTATATAAATAATAAGTAGTAGAATATGATTGCACGATGTAACGCCCCAAAATAATTAACTAGTTATTAAGTATCGACCAGAGAGCCCAAGCCCAATGATTTTCTGTGCGGTGTGTTCGCCGGGCGCCAAGTTCTTTGGGGAAAATGGCGCCACTGTGCCTTTGTTTGTGTCTTTGGTGTGGGTGTGCCGGTGTGGGCGCCAAATCTGCCCAGGTGTGCCAGAATGGCGCTGTGTCCTTTATGTGATGTCTGCAGGTGAGTGAGTTCTTTGTCGCTGGCGCGAGAATGTGGGTATTTGGAGCCGGTGAGTGAAACTTGTATTTCTAAACATATTTTCTCGTGCCAACTTTTGTATTCACACGCTGACTTTCAATTTTAAACATTTTGGCTCGAGTGGTTTTACGATTGCGGTGTATTTTTGAAAATGTCCCGGTAGGCTCGTTTTGGGTGTGTTTTGGAGCAGGAGTGAAACTTATTTTCTAGGCATATTTCATCGTGCCAAATTTTGTGTTTACTCGCCCAAATTCATTTTTAAACGTTTTGGCTCGGGTGGTTTTTGGTTTGAAGGTCTTTGGGTGGTCAATGTGGGCGCGAGCGCATGGCTTGCTGCGTGTGCGGAAATGGTGTCTTTTGCGCGCCATCTTGCGCGTCTTGGCGCAAACTTACGCGCAAGAAAGCCGAGGCTTGATCAAGGCGCGCGCCATCTTGCTGTGGCAAGGCCTGCCAGCGTAACCTCGTGCGCACACCTCTCACGGGAGGACGAAACTTTGAGAGTTAGAAGCGACTATCCGCGCGCTTCTTGCGCGCCTCTCTCGCGCGCGCGGTGTGTGCGCCTCCGGTGGGGATTTTTCCAAAACCTTGTGCCGTTGAATTCCTAAGTTCTTAAAATTATTTTGGTGTGTCAAAATGGTCCCTAAGTGAAGAAAAGTCCTAAATGGTGGTTTAGGTTTCTGAGTAAAAATTTGAGTACCCTAGAGGAGGGTAGTCAGGTGGGACATAATGGTGTTAAGGGTTTATAATGAGGTGATTGAGCATGCCATGGGGCATGGGCGGTGGGCCAAGCCGGAGGGCTATAAAATGAGATTGATCTTTGAGGTAAGAGTAATTGGGTGTATTGGATTGTTTGAAATGATGTTGTGATGTACATGGAGTCTCATGCATACATTGGGCTGTGATCGTAGTGTTTATAATATGAATTGTGAAAGCGGGCGGCGGGGGCCTTATAAAGTGATTATGAAAACTGCGCGGCGGCCGGGGCCTTGTATGATGATTGTGAAGCTTTGAGGGCGCCGGTGGGCCAATGGTACCACATGCATGATGACATGGCATACATCCTCATTAGTGCATGAATATTATTGATTAATGATTGGTGTGTTTGAGTCTTTGTACACTATGCTTATATATTGCTTATTATCACCTTTATTATATAGTTCGAGACTCACCCTTACATTTGTTGTTTACCACAGTAACGATGAGTGAAGGACTTGGTTCCTTCGTTTCCCCGGTCGGTCGCTCTACGATACGTAGCACCTGTGTGGGGGTTTAAGCTTGTTGTTGCTTGTTTTGCTCCTTGTTGAGCCTTATGTATTTGTTTTGATATTCTTTGGATTATCTTTGTTGAGATAATGATTACTTTCATTGCAATATGTGAAACTATATTTCTATGAGTTGATCTCACGGTGTTACGTATTCGGATTACGGTTTATGATAAAGAGTTGTAGCGCTCCATTTCGTTGATTATTAAATTATGTTATACTATTAGTGTCTTTGAATGACTATGGCTAAAGCGTGGTTCGCCACTAAGGCTAGATTTTCTTTATTTGGTGTATTTACAAGGGCATCGCGAGAGCCTTGCAAAGGTGGCCCATGCACATTGCAAGTAGTATCGATTACACGAGTAATCCCATAGTCGGCCAAATTGCACTTATTTTATAACACACTAAACTAAAGGATGACGAGAAAAGATTTTTGTATACTCGATTTTTGATTTAAATGCTTAGGGTAGGAATGGGGTGTTACATTAGTGGTATCGAGCAATGGTCGGTCCTTCCACCAAGTTGTCAGTCGTCGTGTCGATCGGCGGTCAAAGTCTGCCGTCTAGTTCTAACCAATGGTTGTGTGGTAGTGATGTTCCCGCAGGTAAAAAGTGATTTGGAGACCGCTTATGGTAAGAGAACTAGTGGGGAGATACCTGCTTTGGTAATGTGTCTTTATGCATTGTTTTCGATCGTGAACCATGTCTCTGTTGTTTTGTTCAAAATCTTCTTGTCGTATGAACCTTGAAATTGAATTGAGATACAATGCATGGGATGTTCTAGCCTTAATTGAATGTTGAGTTGTAGTGATTGAATTGTGTGTTTAGATGATAAATGAAATTGAAAATAAATTGAGAGGATGCTATGTGTAGTGACTAAAATTGTATCTTTATTCTTTGTTTTTGAAAAGAATAAAAATGCATTGTTTTGTCAATTTAAAATGTCGCATTGTTTGCCAACCAAATGAGTTCTTTGTATTACGGTTTATTTTTATAGAATGAGTTGTTGTTTTATGAAATGAGTGTAGCGCGGTTTTGTGAAGATGAAGTCTTTGTTTTTATAAGTTAGGGTCTTTGTCTGTAGTTTTAATTGAGGTATGAAAATTTCTTTGCAATTTTTTTTTAAAAAAAAATAATTATACGACCGTTTTACAAAAATCATTGAAAATTTAGGCAATATGTTGTAGAGGTGACTAGAATAAATGTATGCTTAAACTAATTGTGAACTCTAATTGTCTACAATCGATTTTATTATCCGATTTTGGTTGTTGCTTCCTTAATTGTGTTACGTGATTTTGTAAGTTGAAAATGAATTGAGTTATGAGGTTGTTTGTGAACCCCTAATAAACAAATTTTACGATTGGATACAATATTGGTATCAAACTTATTTTTAATAAACGAATTCCTATTAGAGTATTTATGATTGTGCCAATTGTGTTGTGTGGTTTAATAAGCTAAATATGGAATGCATGTTAAGGATAGAATGCATGTTGGTATCATTGTAGATATTGTTCTTACACATTTGCTTTTATGGAACTCCCAAGTTAATGATGTTAATTGAGTACCCTATGTGACATCTTTGGTATGATCTTCATGTGTGATTAAATATTATTATTTTTGTAGAGATCGTTTGAATCGAATTGTTTTGGTGTGTTTGTCGTGTCTCAAACTTGAATTATGAATATAAAATAATGCCGTTGCCTTGAGGAATGAGTAAAAGAGCCAACAAGTAGTGTAACATTTGTGTGCAGAAATATTGTATGCCACATTAAAAGGGAATGCAATGGGATTAGAGTTAGTAATTAACCTTATGTTAATATTTTGATGCTTTACTATTTGAATAAGAAATGATTACTATTGACGAATTTAAGAGTATAGAGAATTATTTGGATTCGAATAACTAAATGTGCGGGTAAACCATGTGTGGGTCCTTGTCACTATCTTCTTTATAATATGTGATGTATGACTATGCTTTGAATATCATTGTGATGAGCTACCTAGCCTGTGAGAGGCTGATACAATATCGTTGAGTCCGAGTCTTGTTTTGTGTGTTGTGTTCTCAGTGTCCCTTGTCGATCTTCGACAGGACCTTGGGGTGAATCTTACTTGCTGCCGTTGAATAGGTTAGATGTAATCTCGGGTATGAGCTGATTAGAGCATAACCATGTCCATGATTAATTGTCATAGTAAGTCGGTGGGTTTTGGAGGCGACGAGTCTGGTTATTATTTCTGGAGTTACCTGGCTGAATAAGTAGGAGGGACGGCCGCCCAATCACTTACCGCCGGTAATCGAGGAAATAATGATCAGCAATGTGGATAGTGCTAGTTGTCTAGGTGGTTGTAGTTTGTGAGTGGGAGGGTGTTTAGTCTGCTGCCAAATATGCGATAGATTTTGGAGGAGGACGGTTAGAGATGAAGAAGAGATTTGGTAGTGTTTCGGGGGTTTGACTGGATTTTCGAGGGCGAAAATGTTCTAAGTGGGGGAGAGTTGTAACGCCCCAAAATAATTAACTAGTTATTAAATTAAATTACGTAGGTGTTTCATGGAGTAGTTATAATAAAACAATAGGATGGTGTTTTAATTAAAAAGAAAAGGGAGAAGTATCAATAATTCCGGGGTGGTAAGTATCGACCCAAGAGCCCAAGCCCAATGACTTAGGCTCCCCAGGGTTGGTGCAATTCGCACCAATTGAGAAAAGAAAGAAAGAAAACGAAAGAAGGGAGAAAGGAGAAGGGAAATCGCGCTAGGGAGAAGAGGAAGGAGAGAGAGGCAGTGAACCAAGCCCTAGGTGTGATCGTGAGAAGGAGAGGAGAAGTGTTGAATTGCGTGGATTGTTGGGGTTTTGTAGGTGACTTGTGGAAATCTTCCATTTTCGTGAAAAACCTAAGGTAAGTGGGAGTCTCACTCTATAATAGAGGAGATAATGGGTATTATATGTGTCATGAAATGTTTTGATAGTAATTGATGATTGCATGTTGATTGATTCTTGAATTTGATGAAATTGTTGGTGAAAATTGATTTAAGTGTGAGTTAGGGTTTTTGTAATGTATGAGTTGGTGATTTTGATGTTAATTGATGATTTGAATATGCAATTGGTTGTTTGATTATGCAATTAGGAGTGTTGGAAGGATTATTAGGTGAATTGGTTTGGAAGATTTTGGAAAAATTGGGGTTTTGGTGTTTGGGCGCCAAGATGCTAGGATCTCGGCGCCACGTGTAATCGTTTCACGGGTGAAATTTGGAGTTTGTGCAGAATGCACGCCGTGGCGCCACATTTTGGGAAAATGGCGCCCTGCCTTCGTTCATGTGCAGGAAGGTGTTCTGTGCGGTGTGTTCGCCGGGCGCCAAGTTCTTTGGGAAAATGGCGCCACAATGCCTTTGTTTGTGTCTTTGGGTGTGGGTGTGCTGATGGGGGTGCCAAATGTCGCCCCTGTGGTGCCCGAATATGGCGCTGTGTCCTTTATGCTTGATGTCGGGTGAGTGAGTTCTTTGTCTGGGCGCGAGAATGTGGGTATTTTGGAGCCCGGTGAGTGAAACTTGTATTTCTAAACATATTTTCTCGTGCAACTTTTGTATTCACCGCCAACTTTCAATTTTAAACATTTTGGCTCGAGTGGTTTTCGATTGCAGTGTATTTTTGAAAATGTCCCGGTAGGCTCGTTTTGGGTGTGTTTTGGAGCCGGGAGTGAAACTTATTTTTCTAGGCATATTTCATTGTGCCAAATTTTGTGTTTACACCGCCCAAATTCATTTTTAAACGTTTTGGCTCGGGTGGTTTTTGGTTTGAAGGTCTTTGGGTGGTCAAGGTGGGGCGCCAACCGTGGTCGCTCGTGTGTCCGGAAATGGTGTCTTTGCGCGCCATCTTGCGCGCGGCGCGCAAACTTACGCGCAAGAAAGCCAAGGCTTGATCAAGGCTGCTTGCGCGCCATCTTGCGCGCAAGCGTCCTGCAGTAACCTCGTGGCGCACACCTCTCACGGGAGGACGTAAACTTTGAGAGTTAGAGCGACTATCGCGCGCGCTTCTTGCGCGCTTCTCTCTCGCGCCCGGTGTGTGCGCCTCGGTGGGGATTTTTCCAAAACCTTGTCTTTGTTGAATTCCTAAGTTCTTAAAATTATTTTGGTGTGTCAAAATGGTCCCTAAGTGAAGAAAAGGTCCTAAATGGTGGTTTAGGTTCCGAGTAAGGGTGAGTACCCTAGAGGAGGGTAGTCAGGTGGGACATAATGGTGTTAAGGGTTTATAATGAGGTGATTGAGCATGCCATGGGGCATGGGCGGTGGGCCAAGCCAGGAGGGCTATAAAATGAGATTGATCATCGAGGTAAGAGTAATTGGGTGTATTGGATTGTTTGAAATGATGTTGTGATGTACATGGAGTCTCATGCATACACACATTGGCTGGTCGTAGTGTTTATAATATGAATTGTGAAGCTCATGCGCGGCCGGGGCCTTATAAAGTGATTATGAAGCTCGGGCGTACGGGGCCTTGTATGATGATTGTGAAGCTCGAGAGGCGGCGGTGGGCCAATGGTACCACATGCATGATGACATGGCATACATCCTCATTAGTGCATGAATATTATTGATTAATGATTGGTGTGTTTGAGTCTTTGTACACTATGCTTATATATTGCTTATTATCACCTTTATTATATAGTTCGAGACTCACCCTTCGTTGTTGTTTACCACAGTAACGATGAGTGAAGGACTTGGTTCCTTCGTTTCCCGGCCTCGGTCAGCTCCGATACGTAGCACCCTAGGGCCTGGGTTTTAGACCGTTGTTGCTTGTTTTGCTCCTTGTTGAGCCTTATGTATTTGTTTTGATATTCTTTGGATTATCTTTGTTGAGATAATGATTACTTTTTCGCGCAATATGTGAAACTATATTTCTATGAGTTGATCCATCGTGTTACGTATTCGGATTCGTTTTTATGATAAAGAGTTGTGACTCATTTCGTTGATTATTAAATTATGTTATACTATTAGTGTCTTTGAATGACTATGGCTAAAGCGTGGTTCGCCACTAAGGCTAGATTTTCTTTTTGGTTTCATCCCTTCCTTGGCCCATCTCTCTATCGATTCTTCGTTCCTTTCTTTCAAACTAAAGGATGAGGAAAAATTTTTGAGACGATTTTTGATTTCTTTGGGGGGTTTTAGGGGTTTTAGGCAAATTGAGGAAATGAGACCTTCTTTAGGGTTTTAGGGGTTTTAGGCAATTGGGCTTGGGTCACTAATTGACTTGGGCCCTATTTACACCACTCCAATCAATTTAGTTCACCTCCCATAATAGATGTTGCGCCCCGAAAAATCCGGTTTGGGACTTTTCAGTTTGACAACGTGAAATTAGTAGAGCCGCCACCAATATTTATTTTTAGGAAAAACATTGAAAAAAACCTTTTTGAAAAGAGGGTGGTCTTTCAAAACTTAGAGATGTAGGTTGGGGGTCGGTTATGCATGGGAAGGTATTAGCACTCCCACGCGCCCTTTCTACCGAAAGGGAACCATTAATTTGATGTGGTTTTGAAATGTTTGATTTGAAATATATTGTTCTACTTTTTCTTTTCTTTTCTTTTGTGAAATGGTTTTATTGAAAACAGGAAAGAGGCATGTTTTTGGTATCTTTGAATATCGAGGACAAAACAAAGATTTTTGAAAATGGTGCTTGACGGGACATGAACCCGGTCCCTACGTACTCCTCCTCACCGCTGAGGATCAAAGCTACGTAGTTCTTGTTTTGCGTGTGAAAACGGCTTAGGGTTTTAGGTTTTGGAGTTTTTGAAATAAGACTCGAGTGTTCGCGAACACCAAACAAGCAAAGGCTTCGAGTGGCATTCGGTATTAACTCGAAAGAGAAAAAAAAAAGAGTTGGAGCCGGCAATCAAACAAGCAATGGCTTCGAGTGATTACGAGCGACAACATTGTATTATTCTTTTTTTGAAAATAGTTTTGAAAAAGGTGATGAGCCTTAGTGATAATTACCACTAAATAACTCATGTTATTTTGGAAATTTGAATTGGTTTTTTGTTGTTTAATTAATGTGTGGGAGCTTTCATTATAGTCAAACAAGCAAAGGCTTCGAGTGACTATCACTAATAACTCCTCATTAACGATCAAACAAGCAATGGCTTCGAGTGATGGTTAATGATTTGCTTAGGAAAATGCCTTAGGTTTTTTATTTGAAAACAATTGAATTTGAGTTTGAAGAAAAGAAAGTAGAACATAACAAATCTTTTTCAAGTCAAAACCGAGACAACAATGAAGGCATAAGCAAAGCACATATGAAGAATATTTACAAGTTGCCATGAACAATTGAATACATGATTAATTAAATACACGATTGAGCAAGTATATGAGTGTATGAGCATGCAATTGTAGAATACAAGGTATGGCATTATTGAATGCATGATTAGGCTAATGCATGAATGCATGAACATACATGTGTGGAATACAAGACATGAGATTAATATATGCATGGGCATTTAGGAGAGTATGAATGCAAAAGATGTAAACTTATATGAATACATGAATGATAAGATGCAAAGTGTAAGAATCTTTTGGGTGTTTTTGCAAATAGACAAGTGGTAAAAACTTGTGGTAAAAAGTTAGTAAAGAGTAAGACAAGCATGCATGAAGTGTAAGGTAATTACTTAATGAAATAGTAAAGTAAAAAGTAAAAAGGTTTTTCTTTTTTTTACTTATGGTAAAATGCTAGTGAATGGTAAGGTAAAAAGTGAAAAAACACATTAACACTATTACACATTTCCACACAAGATCAAACACACATTTTAAGCATTGAAATGAAACCTAAAAAGGAACCCTAAGGCGAAACCTCATATGGTCAAAATATCAAGTTATTTCATGCCCAAATTGATGATCAACACATGAAACAAGTCACACAAATCAAGCTTTTCATTTACATAAATCAAAAGAGGAAAGAAAACATCAAACCCTAGTTTTTAAGGCCTAAGGCGAAACCTTATATGACATAAACAACACATTATTTCATGCACAAATTCATAATCAAACACATGGAACAAATTATGCAAGTTTAAGCACATCAAGCATTCATTTACACAAAAATCAAAGAGTAAAAGGAAGGCAAATAAAACCCTAATTTGTAAGGCCTAAAACCGAACCCTCACACTCAATGAATCAAACCAAAATCTCAACTTGCAAGTTATGACATGAACAAGGGATGCATATATCACATGGAAATTATTTATTCATGCAAATATGACAAAATAAGTATGAAAAAATGCAAGAACATGGCTGAAAAACACAAGAAACCTCTCCTCAAGGCCAAGGGTTCCCTTCAAACACCCAAGGCTCCCAAAGTCCTTGACATAGTGTTTGAAATGAACCCTCTAAGCCTCTTAGAGAGGATAGAGGAGTAGAAGGGAGATTCACATGCTAATGGTGAAAAATGCAAAAGATAAGATTTTTACCTCAAGATCAAAGCTACAAAAGAATAGGAGAATGAAGATCAAAACCAAAACAAACCAAAACCTTCACAAATCACCAACAATGCCACGCAAATTTGAAGAAAGCAAGCTCCTTTATGGAATCAAGGATGAAAAGAAGAGGATATGTAAATGTGGAGTAGATTTGAGGTGATTTGGTGGATGAAAATTGAAAAGAGAATGGAAGGGAATGAAGGAGGGGGTTCGGCCAAGAGGAGAAGAGGAGAGAATGCTAGCTAGGGTAAAAATGAGAGTGTGTGTGTGTGAAGTCTCCTATTTTTGGGTTTTATATGAAGTGAAAATTTAAAGGGTAATTAGGACAATGTGTTTCTTGCAAACCAATAGGATTTGAGATAAATTTTGAATCAATGGTCAAGATCCAAGATCACATGGATTGAGGGTAATTAAAAACACAAAATGGGGGAGAGAGAGGGCTGGAATGCGCAGCTTAGGAGTGGTGGTGAAGGATAATCTCAATTACAAAATGGCATTTTTCTGTAAAGCTTATTACACAAGTGCCATTTTGATTCAAATGAAGGGTGAGGATTGTTTTTCACACTTGAATGGATGGCCATGATTTAATATAATTTGCAAGCAATAAAAATAAATGAAAATGGGAGGTATATGGCTGAAGTGCGCAGCAAGGGAGTGTGGGAGAGTGAGTGGAATTGCAAATTGTACTATTGTACTATCCTTATCCTTTCACAATTCAAAAGAATGTAGAATATTCCCTTCTAGATCTTTCTTCCTAATTCATGCCATTTTGGGCCCTATCCTATGATTCAATGATTGGGCTCTGAATTTTATGATCTCACCAATCCCAAAATTGATTTATTTGCCCCACCTCAAAGGAAAAGACCATTTTACCCCTCTATCCAAAAACTAGGTTTTTAGACCAAAAGGTTTAATATTTATGCACAAAAATAATCACAATGGAGCACAAATATCCTTTAAATAAATCATTGATGATTATCCAAGGATTTGGGACAAAAAACCGTTTTTATTGTGAAATGACCAAAATGCCCTCTTACTCTAAAAACCCTAGTTTTTGCTTGAAACACATTTCCACTTCAAAAATGTTTTTTTCAACCTAGGAGTGACCTCTAGTACCTTGAAATGCATGTTGGATGACTTGTTTTGAGGAATTTCCCTTTATTTGCAAAATGACCAAAATACCCTTTTGCACTGAAAAACTAGAGCTGGCAATATGGGTCGGGCCCGTCGGGCCGTACTGGGCCGGCCCGAAAAATGGGAGGGCTTGGGCTGAAAGAGTTGAGCCCTATTTTATATCCGGGCTTTTTAGCCCGATCCGTAAAAGCTCGGACCGAGTCGGGCTAGCCCGACCGGGCCATGGGTAGCCCGTAGGCCCGTGAATTAAAAAAGATTAGAGTGTATCATATTACAGCCCAGTCAAAAATTAAAAGACCTAACCTGAGACTAAAAAGTCCAATCTGAAACAATTCAACAAATACAAAATTCAACAAGTACCAAATTCTTAAGTCAGTTGTTCCTCCTCACAAAACTTACGCTCCAATCCAATCTGAAGCTATTGATAGTTTCCAGTTTCCACCCTTTCCTGTCAATTGTTTCTCCTCACACACTCTAAAATATACGCTATGCATAGAAGCAAGCACTGATTCAAAATGTTGAATGAGTTATTGGATGCAAAAAATATTGAACATAGAGATTTTTCAATTGATTTTTGGCATAAATGGTACTGCTTCAGAATGGCATGGCTTGCGATTTTTCACATTGATTTTATGCATAAATAGTGTCTTTTTATTATACTATCAATTGTTGTCGTTGCGTCAAAAAAAAAATTGTTGTCGTAGAGATTTTTGTAGGGTGGGTTAATTTATGTTTGTATTTCTCCGTTTATAAAAAAATGCATTATGTTATTGAAAAGTGTTGAATGGAGAATGTTAATGGCAGCCAAAATGTTGTAGAATTTTGAAAAATTGAAAAATATAGAGCCTTCTTTGCTTGTATATGACAGTGTCGCTAAAAAATCACGCGCAATGCGGGCTAGACCGAAAAGCCCGCAGCCCGCATATGGCTGGGCTTGGGCCATAAAGTGTGAGCCCAAATTTCATTCCGGGCTTTTTAGCCCGACCCTTAAAAGCCCGAGCCCGACATGGGTTGGCCCAATGCGAGCCGGGTAGCCCGTTTTGCCAGCTCTATGAAAAACCCTAATTTGTCTAAAAAGTGCATTCCAACTCCAAAAATGATTTTAGACACTTTGAAAGGACTTTAAAAACTTAAATGCAATGCATGATGCTTTTTTACATTTTAATTTAATTATTTTTTTGGGGAAAATTAGGGTTTTGACCTAAGCCGGACAAAATTGGGGTATGACAGTTGCCCCTCTTTATCTAGATTTTAACAAGGAATATGAATTGGCCGAAACATATTCCGAGGCAAAATAGAGATAAAGAATTCAGAAATTATACCGATTTTGTTTTCCTAGGAAAAACCCGAATTTTCTTTTTGTTTTCTAATTTTCTTTTTGGGTGAATGAATGCCAGCCAGAAACAACTGTAAATACAAGAAATAAATTGGTGCCCACCCTCAGGCGGCAAAAGCAAGAAGCAAATTGATGCCAACCCTCGGGTGGCATAAACAGCAAGAAATAAAGCAATAAATAAAACAGTAAAGAAAGTACCGTCCTCTGATAAGGCGACACTGGCAAGTGCGGTAAAGAAGGAGCGCTCATCGCTCTGAAGGAACACCTGGTTACAAGGAGCATCCGCGCTCAAGGAGTACTTGGGCTCTAAAGGAACACTTGGGCTCTGAAGGAACACTTGGGCTCGAAGGTGGCCTATTCGAGCGACTTCGAGGTTCTCGTGATCAAGCCGTAGAATTGATACACTTCACCTGATGGACTTACGCTATGCTTTACACCGCACGCTAGTCCAAGGCGACGAAGTCTCGGGGCCGATCCGTCATGCCCGTGATGACTTGGCGAAATGAAGGACACGAGGTCTGAGGGGCCGATCCGTCATGCTCCGTGATGACTTGGCGAGATGAAGGTCGAGTTCAAAGTCGCTGCATGGACTGTTGATTTGAACTAAACTGAAGGACTCCAGGGTCTGATGATTCGTCGGTGCTCGATAACGACGGGATCTGAAGGGACGCCTTGGTCCTGAGGGGATGCACGGGTCCTGAAGGGATTCACAAATCCTGTTGATTGACTGATTGAGATAGCGCATTCGGGCGCATTGAATCGAGGTACCGCATATGTCGATTGATGCAAGGAATGATGCATGAAGCATGGGTGCATGTTATGCAAAGGCATGTTATGCAGGAGTATGTTATGCGAGTGCATGCGATGCTATGATTTTGATGTGATGATGCATGTGGTGGACTGTTTTCCTTTGTTTTTGATTCTTTTCTGATTGTTTTCTGACCAGCTTTCTGTTTTCTGGTTATTCGTTTTTTCATGTTTTTTTTCTTTTCGATCAGCTTTTTTTTTTTTTTTTTTTTTTTGACCGTTCATTTTTGCTTTTTGACAAGGCTTATTCTTTTACTGGTTCAACCGACTTCCGATACTCCTGGTACGAGACTGAAAGGCCGAGGGAAACTGCAAGGCTTATGAACCGAACGCGCGTTTGCTCCCTGGTTCGCCATCTGGAACGGTTTGTGAATGCAACCTTTTTTGTAAGGTTAATTATCTTTAGGAATTTGCTTATTTCCCATGACTTTTAAAGATTTCGCAATGATTTATAATGCCTTATGATGTACTCACATGTTTTACAATTCAGGATCACCATCATCATAAAACGCTTATTTTGAGCAGAAAAAGCAGAAATAACAACAAACAAGACATGAGAAAAGCTGAGCTTTATTGATGTGGAAGCCGATCGCATGCGAACGTTACGATAACTGTTGAGTACATTTGAAAGTTTTAAAACTATAAAAAGACAATTTAAAAGAAAAACAAGAGGTAAATCGAATTCGCATCGTCTGCCTCTGTGGAGCGATCTTGACATCCGTGTGTCTTGACCTTGATCACTCCCTCCTTCGAGTCTTCGGGAAATTGTATGCCTTTCTTTACTTTTCATGCTCAAGTTTTCTGACCCTAATTTTTGCCTGGATCGCCCTTTGCGGGTTTTCAATCCACCGGGTCGCTCTGATTTTGCCTAGGTCGCCCTTTCGGGTTTTCAACCTAGCGAGCTAATTCTTGCTTGGCTCATCTTTCTCTTTTTTACTCATTTCTTTCAGGCATAATACTTCTTCACCGAGTCTGAATTGACTGGGTTCTTGAGATCTTCTCCATCCATGTTGGTGAGTATCAACGCTCCTCCCGTGAAGGCTTTCTTGACTACATATGGACCATCATAAGTGGGCGTCCACTTCCCTCGAGGGTCACTCTGGATAGGCAGTATCTTTTTGAGTACTAGATCTCCCTCATTAAATTCACGTGGCCGGACTTTCTTGTCGAAGGCAGTTCTCATTCTCTGTTGGTACAGTTGTCCATGGCACAACGCTGCAATCCTTTTCTCTTCAATGAGGTTTAGCTGATCTAGGCGGGCCTGTACCCACTCTGCTTCTTCCAACTTGGTTTCCATTAATACCCGCAGGGAGGGTATTTCAACCTCAATAGGAGTCATCGCCCGACCCATATACCGGGGAGAAAGGGGTTGCCCGATCGATGTACATGACCGAAGTACGGTAGCCATGCAAGGCAAAGGAAGCATCTCATGCCAATCCTTGTAGGTTACCACCATTTTTTGCACTATTTTCTTGATATTCTTGTTGGCTGCTTCTACCGCTCCATTCATCTTTGGGCGGTAGGGAGAGGAATTGTGATCTTTGAATGTTGATTTCTTTGCACAAATCCTTCATCATTTTATCTTTATTCGAGTTCTTTGCCGCCGTTGTCGGTGATGATCTTGTTGGGTAGACCATATCGCAAATCGGATCCTTTTTCACAAATTTGGCAACCATCGAAAGTGGTTATCTTTGGAATATGAAGCGCCTTCAACCCACTTGGTAAAGTAGTCAATTGCAACGAGAATGAAGCGATGCCCGTTTGACGCTTTGGGTTCAATAGGACCTATGACGCCCATGCCCCACATTGAAAACAAACCAAGATGCAATCGTAACGCTTAGTTTGGCGGTGGCACATGGATATGATCGGATATATATCGGCATTTGTGGCACTTTCTTACAAAGCTATAATGATCGATTCCATCCGCAACCGTAATAACCCGCCCTTAAGATTTTTCTAGCCATAGTGTGCCCACCTGGAATGGGTCCCAAATGAGCCTTCATGCACAGCTCTCATGATTCTTTCAAACTTTCTTCCTTGGCAACACGCCTCAGGAGAACCATATCGTGATTTCTTTTGTAAAGAACTTCACCACTCAAGAAGAAATTCCTTGACAATCTTCTGAGAGTTCTCTTGTCATTCTCTGATGCCCCCGGTGGGTATTCCTGTTAGCGATGTAACGCTTGATGTCGTGGTACCAAGGCTTCTCGTCGGGCTCTTCATCTATTGCTGTGCAGTAGTGATGCGCAGGCAGGCTCCGATGCTGAATTCTGATATTGGTCAAGCTCTTGTCACAGTTGACATTGAACATAGAGGACAGTGTTGCCAATGCATCGGCTAACTGGTTTTCGCCTCGAGGATATGCTTGAAGTGATCTCGTCAAAGGACTTCATCAACTCTTGCAGGTATCACAATAAGGAATCAGTTTGGGATCTCTGGTCTCCCAATCGCCTCTCACTTGATGAATAACTAGGGCTGAATCCCCATACACATCTAGCCTTTTAACATTCCATTCTAGGGCTGCTTGAACACCCAGGATACACGCTTCATACTCTGCTATGTTATTTGTGACATAGAAGCTCAATCGCGCAATTGACGGGAATGAAACGGTTGTCGGGAGATATCAACACAGCACCTGCCCCGTGCCCCCATACATTTGACGCACCATCGAATATCATTCTCCATCTTTCACTTTCATGGGACTTCCTCATCGAACAGTGCCATGATGTCTTCATCGGGAAAATCATGCCGCATTGGGTGGTAGTCTGGGATTGGCTGACATGCCAAATATTCAGCGAGTGTGCTACCTTTAACTGCCTTTTGTGTAACATACAGGATATCGTATTCTAACAATTGCATCTGCCAACGGGCAATTCGTCCTGTGAGAGCTGGTTTCTCAAACATGTACTTGATCGGGTCCATTTTTGACACCAACCAAGTTGTGTGACTGTGATGTCGCCTTAAACGATGAGAGCCCAAACTAAAGCACAACAGAGTCTTTTCCAAAGATGGAATATCTTGTCTCCTGATCGGTGAACTTTTTGCTTAGATAGTATATTGCATGCTCCCTTTTTCCGGATTCATCGTGCTGACCCAACACACAACCCATTGAATTGTCTAGCAGCATCGTAAGGTATAAGATGAGTGGGCTCGCGCGCCATTGTGGTGGCATTAAGACTGGTGGATTCTGCAAATACACCTTAATTTTCTCAAAGGCAGCTTGACACTGGTCATTCATTTCAACCCTTGATTTTTGCATAGCAATTTGAAGATTGGCTCACAAGTAGCCAGTCAACTGGAAGATGAATCGAGAGATGTAATTCAACCTTCCGAGGAAACCACGGACTTCTTTCTCTGTTTTCTGTAATCGGCATTTTCGAGGATGGCTTTTACTTTGTCCGGATCCACTTCAATGCCTTTTTACGGTGACAATGAAGCCTAACAACTTTCCCGATCTCACTCCAAACGTGCACTTGGTTTGGATTCAATTTGAGCTTATATTTTCTCAAACGCTCAAAGAGTTTCGCAGATTGATAATGTGCTCCTCATCGGTTTTAGATTTTGCGATCATGTCATCAACATAAACCTCAATCTCTTTATGCATCATATCGTGGAATAAGGTAACCATGGCCCTCGGTAGGTTGCGCCAAAGATTCTTCAATCCGAATGGCATGACCTTATAATGCAGAATGTTCCCAAAGTGTTATGAAAGTTGTCTTTTCCATGTCCTCGTGGTCCATTTTGATCCGATTATATCCCGAATATCCATCCATGAAGGAGAATAACGAGTTTTGAGTATGCACTATCCACTAAGACATCAATGTGAGGCAAAGGAAAATCGTCTTTAGGGCTAGCACGGTTCGAGATCTCGGTAGTCGACGCACATTCGACCTTCCCATCCTTCTTGGGAACTGGGACAATATTGGCAACCCATGCGGTACTTGGCCACCGCTAAGAATCTCTGCATCAAATTGCTTCCTCACTTCATCTCCGATTTTGAGGACATTTCGGTTTCATCCTTCTCAACTTCGCTGACAAAGGGCATTCGTGTTTGGCCGGTAGCTTGTGTACCACAATGTCGGTGTCCAACCGGGCATATCTTGGTAGGACCATGCAAACACATCCACCTAATCGTGCAATAGTCGAACCAAATTCACATGATCTTTCTCACTCATGGTGATACCCACTTTGACCTCTTTCTTATTTTCATTTGTACTCCAAATTAATCACTTGAAGAGCTTCCTTGTGGGGCTCGATTACCCTTTCTTCTTGTTTCATTAACCTCATGAGTTACGGAGGAGTTTCCCATTCTTCTTCAACATCCCCTCGGCTGATTGATGGGGTGATCAAAGTCAAAAGGTGGGTATCAAGACTCATTGCTTTCAGAGACTATTGTTTGTAGATCCGCATTTTTGCCCGGCTAAAAAGAGAATGAAAGGCGAGACAAACAAACAATAAAAAAAGAAAATGATTCACGCAATGAAAAGGAAAACGATTTTTATTGATTGAGAAATTCAAAACAAGCGTTTTTATTGATGAGGATGACTTAGAAAATAAAAACATGTGAGCCCCTAACAACTGGTCCTATGGCCTTGGGCAGAGCCACAGGGTTGCATTACAAATGATTACTTTAAATTAAAAGACACGGGAGGATCAGCAGCCTTCCAATTCTTTAATTCTTCACGATCATCATGAATGACGAACTGGACTCGCCTCGCGCTTCTTCGGACTCGTAACCTTCTATGACGACGGCAACTTGGTTGGGATTCCATAAACCAAAGACTCACAAAGCTTTGATCGATGTCGCAAAATGGGATCTTCGGGGCGTGGATCTTCACCGACTTGGCCAACCATCGGGCGCTTTCGCTCATCCGCCATCGTTCTCCTTTCCTCCTCACTGGGTATATCCTAGCCCGCAACGGTCTTTGTTTTCCTTGGTTGGATAGGAGCTAGAATCCCTTGACTGCAGACTTTCCCAAGCCGTAACCAACCTTGTATCCTTGGGCTAACATAATTTTGGCAACCATCTCCTCCTCTTTGGTTCTTCCAAATCGTGCATTGGCGATCTCCAAGGATCGAAAGGTCAAGTTTCCAAAGACTCTTCAATGGCTTCCACATACTTGAACTCAGATGGCTTATTAACCAAAGTCTCCTCTTCACCAAACACTACCACAACCTTATCATCCACCATGAATTTGACCCGTTGGTGTAGAGAAGAAGGGATTGCCCTGACCATGTGGATCTAGGGTCTCCTAATGCATACCTATATGAAGAGGAGATATCCATGATTTGGAAGTTGATACGAAAACTTCGGGACCAACTGGATGGGAAATTCCATCTCTCCCAAAGACCTCCTTTTTGACCCATCAAATGCTCGCACCTGGTGTCGAACTTGGCTTCATATAGGAGCAATCAACATCGAGCTTGTCCATGGTTGACTTCGGCATTACATTCAGTGAAGACCCATTGTCAATCAGTACTCTGGCCAACACATAGTCCCCACATTTTACTGAGATATGAAGAGCTTGATTGTGTTCTTTTCCGCTCGAAGGTAACTCATCATCAGCAAATGTTAGGTGATTTGCAACCACCACATTCCCGACAATTCCATCAAATTGATTCACCGAGATGTCCTCTGCAACATGAGCCTCACTGAGCACTTTCATCGGGGCGCTTTACTGTGCTTCGAATCGAAAGCAAAGAGTGAAAGCATGGATATCTTTGATGGAGTCTGTTTCAACTGGTCAACCACCCTAGAATCACTTTGCCGAATAATCTTCAGGAATTCATCTGCTTCTTTTTCCCTTACTTTTTCTGGAGCAACCTCTGGCTCTTTTCCTTTCTCTTTACGGCTTCCTGTTCGGCCTCTTTAGGTATTCTCGTTCGGAGGGTTTCGGAGCATACACCCTTCCGCTTCTCGTGATCCCACTTGATCCCACTATATTAGTTACTGATGAGTGGTGCTAGGAGAGCATTCTCGCTATATATTTCTGGGGACCGCCTTATTTGACTCATAACGAAATGGAGTGGTACTTCAATCACTATTGGTCGAGCATTTGCTCGCACCAATCTAGGATTGAAATTGTAAGGAATTTCAATGGGCTTTTCGATTGCTCTATCATTGTCATGGTATAGCGCCCACACCTCTCGATTCAGAACTATCCATGATGATGACCACTTGGTGGTGTTGCTCATCTTCCTCATCCCATCCCGCAAATTTGGATATCTTCTATTCGGATTCGAGCACTCTCGGGAGCATCATATCGACCAAGTAATCAAATTTTCCACTAGGCTCTCCTAGGGTATCCCAACATTCTTCTTTTGTCATGGGGACAACCACTTGGTTGTCTTTGTTCGTCTTCTTCACCCCCCACCAGTAGGTGGATGTCTTCTATTCGGGTTTGAGCGCTTTCAGAGCATCATATCGACCAAGTAATCAAATTTTCCACTAGGCTCTCCTAGGGTATCCCAACATCCCTTTTTGTAGGCACTACTGCGTTACACCTTCACTGATTTCTTCCTTGCATGAGAAGGGGATTAGGTCCTTAGTGACTGTTGGTCGAGCCTCGGCTTGAACCAATCTTGGATCAGGATTGCGCAGAATTTCGATTGGATTTTTGGCCTCTCTACCGCTGTCACAATATAGAGTTAGCACTTCATCTTCCATACCATGAGTTCCTACGGACCACATACCGATCCATCAAGTCTTGTAGGATCATCTTGAAGGTTTCACAACTTCCCACACATAAAGAGTCAGCACACCCTTCTTCATGGCAACACCCCTCTTTGACAACCTTGGCCCAGCATAGCTCAGTGTATACAACACTCAATGGAGTTTTGATCTCTTGCACTTTCTTTACCAATCGCCCACCATAACTTTCTATAGCGTTGGTAGTTGGCCTCGATGACTCGACAATGGATTGGTTGTTGTATTCGGCCGTTTCGCTTGAATGAGATCCAACCGGCGTCTATCGATCTTGCACCACATGCTTAAAGGCTTTACACTCTCTACTGCATGGCCTACCCCGCTTTCATGGAACTGCAGTTGCACTAGCATTGTATCCTCTCGGGAAATGGTGGTCGGACGACTTTCATCGGCCGAGTGTTGATCAAAGTTGTTGGAGGTCAAGTGATTAAACTTGACTCGTGTACGTCATTGGAATTGGGTCAAAGTGGTTCGCTTCTTGAACCGGTATCCCCGAGCCTTGGGACCATCATTGCCTTCTTTGGGGTGCACGGGAGCGAGAGAATGGAATAGTTTGTCTTTGGAGGAGTACCAAAAGATGAATTTCCCCTGTAATGACATTAGTTTCTCCTTCTTTCTTTTTAGGAAATGTGGGTGGTATTTCTTTCCGTTCTTTGGACCCACCAGAGCTCCTGCATTCACGAGGTGATTCAAATCTTCCCGCTTCAAGGTCAGTGTTCAAGTCTTTTTCTCAGAAGACTATCATGTCGGAGAATCTGGTTGAGACACTTGTGATCACTGTCATAAATAGATTGCAGAGTTTCAGGAACATGTATACCATCTCTTTCTCGATCAAAGGAGGTTGAACTCAGGCGGTGTGCTTCGCCATTTTCGAGCATACTCCTTGAAAGTCTCTTTCTCACCCTTACTCATGTGTCGCGCAGCTGCGACCTATCCGAGCCATGTCCATGTTGTACTTATATCGCTTCATGAAAGCTTGGACAAATCTTTCCAACAACGGATTTTTAGAGGATTGTAACTTCATATACCAATCTAGAGGAGCTCCCGCCAAACTGTTTTGGAAGCGAAGAATCGAGTTTGTCATCATTGGCATAGGGACCCATTTTTGGACGAACATGGTAACATGGCTCTCTGGATGACCAACCCCTCTGCACTTGTCTAACTCAGAGCTTTGAACTTTGGTGGTAAAACCAAATCGGGACTAGACACAGCTCACAGGCTTCTTTGGCTCTAACACCGGTGCCTTCCATTGCCCTTACTCTTTCTTCAAGTGCGCGGATCAGATCATTGGGTTGAGATCCCTCGAACATGTGCCCCTGGGGGTGACTCCCCATACTATAGTAATATCCTCCTCCTGGCTGAAGAACATTTTGAGGTTGTGCTGTAAGCCCTAGAGTGGAATTGAGCACAGCATGAGGGATAGGAATCTGATTCTGGGATCCTCCGGCAGTTCCCCGAGGCATGGCGACAGTGACTTGATTAGGTGCAGCTATACCAACGGGAGTAGTTCTAACAGGTTGCAGCAGGTACCCAGCAGGCATACCCCAAGGATATCTTTGTGCAGTGTATTGGTTCGACATGTTCATTTCTGAAGCAAACACGGGATGACTGACCTCGGATCCCGAAGGAACTGTGGCTGTTGCAGTTGCTGATACTAGAGGAGGAACGAAAGAGGTGACCCCATCTGGACCCACTACAGCGACGGCTTCAGCAGTTGTCCCACTCTTCAAACCTTGCAGCATGACCATCATCTCATGGACTTGGGCCTCCATAGTACCCATCTTATCCTTGAGCTGGTTTTCCCGAGCGGTGCCGCTCAGATTCGTAATTTGTACGCCCATGTCTTCCTGTTCTGGATTACTCTCAATTTCAACCTCCGGATGATCTTGCAGATGAGCCATTAGCTTGGCTTGCAGTCGGGTGAAGTATATCGGTGAGAAGAACCAGCGTGCCTTTTCGCATTTATTTAGACACTTATTGTATAGGAAACAAAATAAATTCATGAATGAATGTATGAATGCATGCACAATGTTTGCTTGATGCCGGAACCGCGGGATGCCTTGCCTTGTCATAAGCGCACAAACTTTTTGATTTACTGAATTGAAGTAAACAAGGAATCGAAATAGCACACTTCATTCATCAAGATTTCAAAGCTTCACCAATTTTCATTAAAGGGAAAAAGACGGTACAATGTTCATAAAGAGAGCAGTACAATATTCTTGAATACAAAGCTCAAAATAAACTTTTAAGTTGAAAAATACAAGTAGACAACTTAAATGCAAATAGCTCCAAGCTCCCCAACTCTCTTCCTCTTCTTGCTTACACTTGCACCTTGAGATTGCTCCTTGAATTCGTGATCAACGCTCTGCAAAGATTTCACAAACCGATACACTTCGGTGGGGTGTTGAAGAAGTGCATCTCACCTCGCCTAACCTCAGATTCTTAGGGATCCCCAACATAGCTCCGACGGGCCGGCTCACGATGACTTTGAGAACTTGCTCTTCCACAATCGGATCTCATCCTTAAGCTCCTTAATGATCTCTTGATCTTCGATTTTTCCGATCAGATCTAGGAAGCGTTTTTCCCAATATTGGCTCTCAACTCGGACTTGTCTGTAGGCATCTTCTAGGCAATGAAGGTCTCTTCAATTCCCCAAATATTTCTCTTTCAAAGCTCAGAGCTTCTTTGGTATTCGTTGAGAGTTTCATTAATGGCGACTTTTTCTTGCTCGAGGTTTCTCGGTTGACCTCTCAACTCTACCACCGGATGAGATTCTTGCCCCGATTCCATGGCTAGTGCTTTCCATTCTTGAGCTTCTTCAAGTGCTCTTCTTGTTTTCTGTTTGTACCTTTGGAGTTCCTCTCAGCTCCCTTGAGATATTTTCGAGCTTCTATCTTGCTTTGCTCTTCTTTTTTTTGAACCGCTCGACACTTTCTTCCACGGCGATCATTTTGACATTGTTTTCTTCCTCTAGCTTTTCTTTCTCTATGGCCATCTCCTCTAGCTTAGCCTCGCAATGCTTTCTTTTCCTCTTCTACCTTTGCTAAAGCAGACTTGACTTCATTCACTCTTCATAGGTAGGGACATAAGGCTCGTATTCCTTCATCAAGGGAAGCGTCCTTCGACTCGGTGACTTTGTATCTGAAGCTTCTCCTTGAGCCACCGATTGAAAGTGATGTCTTTGGTTCTCTTTGATGACTCTTCATTTCCCTTTCGCATCACGGATTCCCATGATTGTTGAACTCTTGAAGCAAGTCACCGCATTTAGGCATTCCTTTGTAAAGGTAAATACGGGATGACATGCTTTCGGAGGGTGAGTTCTTCATCTGTAACCGAGTTGCCTTAAAGTCGATGAAGGATTGTAGTTGATGCACCCTTGAGTCCCCATGAGAGGCACATTTTGAAAACTTCCACGGTGAACACTACCATCGGCCTATCATCCCAACAAGCGGTGTATACCACCGGATTTGGAGTTCATTGATATCCTTCAAAAACTCAACCCATTCTATAGCGGTTCGACCTCCACATCACGGCTAAGGGCATAAGAAATTAGTTCCCTAACATCACCTCGATTGTGGATCACATGGGTAAGGAGCCGGGCATAGAGAACGTGAGAGAAGAAAGCCTGCACGCCTTTTTTATGGAACCGATCAGCGGGTAAGGGCATGGTATGTGTTAGCAAGAACGGCAGCATGGATTAACGGGGTTTTGGCGTCCCCGAGGGCTAGAACGCACCAATTGCATCTTCATCAACATATCTCTCTATTTGAGGAAAGAGGATAACCCCAAATATGGTGAGAGCGAGCACCAACTTGAATGGACCCCACTTTTTAGTCGCAAAGATAAGATTGCATCAAACCCTCAAGTACTCTTGCGGATACCCATTTTGACCCACTCCATTTCTTTTTAATTTATGCAACCTCGGTTCATCCACACCGATTCTAAGCAAAGACCGCAATCCTCTACATCGGTATAGTATTGCCCTTGGTATTGATAGGGTCTAGCATGAGATCTGGAGAACCCCAAAAGCTGTTCGTACTCCTCTAATGTAGGGGATAGCTGGAAATTCTTGAAGAAGAAACACCTCACATCAGAGTCATAGAACTGGGTCAAAGCCATAAGAGCATCCTCTTGAACATTTAACTGCAAAAGTCTATGGATATTCCCATACGCCTGATCGAAGGAATCTCTCTCAATAGGGCCCATAAGAGCTGCACACTGCCTTAGACTACCAACCTCAACCTTCTTCAAAATTGGGAAGCGAGAAACAAGTGAAGTCTTGCTATTTGATTCCATTCTTATGTACCTATGACAAGACGGTACATTATTCGGTGGTTCCCGGCAAGCAAATGCAGATGAAATGTAGTGTGAATGCAAATACTTACAACATCTAGTTTTAATGAATGCGGTACGATGTGATTATGATATGAATGATGCATGCAGAGATGATAAAAGCAATGCGTATGGACGGAAGTTCAAAAATTTAGGTGATACACTGCATGCCGCCTCACGCAGTGGTTTATTTGGAAAAGGAAAAAATATTTTTGTATTTTCTTGGAAAAACTTTGAAAAATCTCCTTTTGAGGAAGACATGTCCTAGATTACTATGCAAAGACACAATTCGTATGCCCTCGTGTCCTACAAAGGTGGGAATTCACGAGTTCTAGGGCAACTTCAAAGGTTCCTCCCATGTAGCTCTAATTCACACCCTCACAATGGCTCACAGGAGCTATAGAATCCTCATGCCGACACCCACAAATGTAGAATGCTACCAAGTGTGAGGCGTCATGAGAAAGCGTACTCAGTTGAGACTTTCGTGAGTATCAGATGCACAAAGGTCTTGAATGACGATCACTAATCGCCTCCACTCTCCTAAGTGTTTGTTGGATCCGGTATAGGAGCCCACTCATAGAACATAAACCATAAGGTGTGCAAGTGTGTGATCGAGGACATACTTCCTAAAATCTACCCATCCCCACCGCAAGGAAACCAGAGCAGTACGAGAAAAAGGAAGAAAAGTCGTCTCACCCTAGGGTTTAATATGCATACACCATTTCAACATACAAACCATCCTAGGAAGTCAACGGTAATTGCACGCATTACTTACCACAAGAAAGGGAGCTAAGAAGAGAGGATCATGGCAGAATGGGGAAATGCATGCTTTACCTTAAGAAAAGGAGCGAAGAAGAGGGGACATGGGAATTGAGTAATGCATGCATAAACGCAAACACAAGCATACAAAGGAAAAGAAAAAGAAAAGGAAGAGATAGAACATAATTTTTCAAATCAAACAATTTAAACCACATCAAATTAGTTAGGCTTGACCCTCATCTCTCTTTAGATAAATAAATAAAGAAAGAAAGTCCCCAGTGGAGTCGCCAGCTGTTGCGCCCCGAAAAATCCGGTTTGGGACTTTTCAGTTTGACAACGTGAAATTAGTAGAGCCGCCACCAATATTTATTTTTTAGGAAAAACATTGAAAAAAACCTTTTTGAAAAGAGGGTGGTCTTTCGAAAACTTAGAGATGTAGGTTCGGAAATTCGGCCATGCATGGGAAGGTATTAGCACCCCACGCGCCTCTTTCTACCGAAAGGGAACCATTAATTTGATGTGGTTTTGAAATGTTTGATTTGAAATATATTGTTCTACTTTTTCTTTTCTTTTCTTTTGTGAAATGGTTTTATTGAAAACAGAAAGAGGCATGTTTTTGGTATTTTTGAATATCAGGACCAAACAAAGATTTTTGAAAATGGTGCTTGACGGGACATGAACCCGGTCCCTACGTGCCTCTTCACCGCTGAGGATCAAAGCTACGTAGTTCTTGTTTTTGCGTGTGAAAACGGCTTAGGGGTTTAGGTTTTGGAGTTTTTGAAATAAGACTCGAGTGTTCGCGAACACCAAACAAGCAAAGGCTTCGAGTGGCATTCGGTATTAACTCGAAAGAGAAAAAAAAAAGAGTTGGAGCCGGCAATCAAACAAGCAATGGCTTCGAGTGATTATGAGCGACAACATTGTATTATTCTTTTTTTGAAAATAGTTTTGAAAAAGGTGATGAGCCTTAGTGATAATTACCACTAATTAACTCATGTTATTTTGGAAATTTGAATTGGTTTTTTGTTGTTTAATTAATGTGTGGGAGCTTTCATAATAGTCAAACAAGCAAAGACTTCGAGTGACTATCACTAATAACTCCTCATTAACGATCAAACAAGCAATGGCTTCGAGTGATGGTTAATGATTTGCTTAGGAAAATGCCTTAGGTTTTTTATTTGAAAACAATTGAATTTGAGTTTGAAGAAAAGAAAGTAGAACATAACAAATCTTTTTCAAGTCAAAACCGAGACAACAATGAAGGCATAAGCAAAGCACATATGAAGAATATTTACAAGTTGCCATGAACAATTGAATACATGATTAATTAAATACACGATTGAGCAAGTATATGAGTGTATGAGCATGCAATTGTAGAATACAAGGTATGGCATTATTGAATGCATGATTAGGCTAATGCATGAATGCATGAACATACATGTGTGGAATACAAGACATGAGATTAATATATGCATGGGCATTTAGGAGAGTATGAATGCAAAAGATGTAAACTTATATGAATACATGAATGATAAGATGCAAAGTGTAAGAATCTTTTGGGTGTTTTTGCAAATAGACAAGTGGTAAAAACTTGTGGTAAAAAGTTAGTAAAGAGTAAGACAAGCATGCATGAAGTGTAAGGTAATTACTTAATGAAATAGTAAAGTAAAAAGTAAAAAGGTTTTCTTTTTTTTTTTACTTATGGTAAAATGCTAGTGAATGGTAAGGTAAAAAGTGAAAAACACATTAACACTATTACACATTTCCACACAAGATCAAACACACATTTTAAGCATTGAAATGAAACCTAAAAAGGAACCCTAAGGCCGAAACCTCATATGGTCAAAATATCAAGTTATTTCATGCCCAAATTGATGATCAACACATGAAACAAGTCACACAAATCAAGCTTTTCATTTACATAAATCAAAAAGAGGAAAGAAAACATCAAACCCTAGTTTTTAAGGCCTAAGGTCGAAACCTTATATGACATAAACAACACATTATTTCATGCACAAATTCATAATCAAACACATGGAACAAATTATGCAAGTTTAAGCACATCAAGCATTTATTTACACAAAAATCAAAGAGTAAAAGGAAGGCAAATAAAACCCTAATTTGTAAGGCCTAAAACCGAACCCTCACACTCAATGAATCAAACCAAAATCTCAACTTGCAAGTTATGACATGAACAAGGGATGCATATATCACATGGAAATTATTTATTCATGCAAATATGACAAAATAAGTATGAAAAAATGCAAGAACATGGTTGAAAAACACAAGAAACCTCTCCTCAAGGCCAAGGGTTCCCTTCAAACACCCAAGGCTCCCAAAGTCCTTGACATAGTGTTTGAAATGAACCCTCTAAGCCTCTTAGAGAGGATAGAGGAGTAGAAGGGAGATTCACATGCTAATGGTGAAAAATGCAAAAGATAAGATTTTTACCTCAAGATCAAAGCTACACAAGAATAGGAGAATGAAGATCAAAACCAAAACAAACCAAAACCTTCACAAATCACCAACAATGCCACGTAAATTTGAAGAAAGCAAGCTCCTTTATGGAATCAAGGATGAAAAGAAGAGGATATGTGAATGTGGAGTAGATTTGAGGTGATTTGGTGGATGAAAATTGAAAAGAGAATGGAAGGGAATGAAGGAGGGGGTTCGACCAAGAGGAGGAGAGGAGAGGAGAGAATGCTAGCTAGGGTAAAAATGAGAGTGTGTGTGTGTGTGAAGTCTCCTATTTTTGGGTTTTATATGAAGTGAAAATTTAAAGGGTAATTAGGACAATGTGTTTCTTGCAAACCAATAGGATTTGAGATAAATTTTGAATCAATGGTCAAGATGCAAGATCACATGGATTGAGGGTAATTAAAAACACAAAATGGGGGAGAGAGAGGGCTGGAATGCGCAGCTTAGGAGTGGTGGTGAAGGATAATCTCAATTACAAAATGGTATTTTTCTATAAAGCTTATTACACAAGTGGCATTTTGATTCAAATGAAGGGTGAGGATTGTTTTTCACACTTGAATGGATGGCCATGATTTAATATAATTTGCAAGCAATAAAAATAAATGAAAATGGGAGGTATATGGCTGAAGTGCGCAGCAAGGGAGTGT